>JAWDGP010006562.1:770000-1125000 GCA_033675545.1 Elysia crispata
CATCATGGCCGAGAGAATGAAAGCAATGGACAGAATGTAAACAGAGGAAGAAAAGCTAAAAGCCCGCCCTTACTGAAGGTTGTTTTCTTATAAGAAGAGTTGATTTATAAGGAAAAAATATCGATAAATTAAAATTTCTAAGTAACTTTAGCATAGGCTTTGACGATTTTTCACTATTCTATCGATATATCATGACGTACGCTGTACGTCATGTATGGCATCTTGGCACAAAAAGCATGACGTACGTCGTACATCATGTAGGGCATCTTGTCACTGTATTTAATGAAGAAAATATGACGTACGTCGTACGTCATGTATGGCACGAAGGGGTTAAAGAAGAAATATACCAATGAAGTAAAAAAATGCAAAACAAAACTTTACTTCCTCAACACTTACCAGGTCTGTTCATTTAGTTGAGGAATAAGGGGAGGTAACTGATAAAAAGTTTAGTGTTGGGTAGCTTCTTTTCCATTAAGATATATGTGTGTATATATATATATATATATATATATATATATATAATGAGTATCTCTTTATATGCAAGGTTTACTGTACCATTCTATATAAAAGACTAAATTGGCTTTTTCATCTTAAAAGCATAATTTACTTCAGATGAAAAGCTTTTGATTCTTAAAACTGAGGTGAGGTAGGCATAATTAAATTTTTTTATTTCATTCAGTCAGTCTTATTTCCACCTCAAATTGTACTTTTCTTGCATTTGTTGGGGAGAGGGGGATGATTAAACCTACCATTCTTTATAGCAATATTTTGATTCCTTAGTGTCTATGTATTTTTTCCCAGAATATTTAGATCTTTGGACAAAAATGTTTTTTTGAATAAAGTCTGTACTGCCAGCATGAATGGGAAAATATCTATGTCATGCACTATGCCCTGCTATAACTTACTAAATTATAAATTTAGACATGTCTATTTCTTTCTCCAGCAGTGTTATTGTTGAGCCCTTAAAATGTGATAACAGTTAGAGATTACTAGGTGTAAATAGGCATCCCTCCTAGTAGTGATTTCAATTTTCAGGTAGTTTTTATCACAATGGAAAGTGTTGATACAAAGGTGCCATGACTGCTACAAAGAATGGAATTTAATCGAGATTGCATTAAAAGAATCTGGCTCCTTTGTCTCAGTCTAAAGGAATTAATAATCTAAGCTTTGAAAATTAGATCTTTGATGTTAATCCTTGTTTTGAGTGAAAGAAAGTGAAAGAGCTCTGGTCAGGTTGGCATTAATATATGTATCTTTTAATTCTTAGCCTTTCTGCAGTAGGCCTATGTCTGGTAGTTGAGGTATGCTAAGGGAACTTATGAAGACTTCATGTGAATTTGATAGGACTAGGATTCCAATGTAAATCCAGTTCATTTTTCAGGGCATTACAAACCTCTGCCCATGGATGGCTCACTCCTGCATTCCACATACTTCATTCGTTGTTTTTAGATGGGTGCACCAATTTTTATTTGAACTTGCAAAACTTGGATTTGATTAAGTTATGGTTGAAGTCAAACCGTCATCTGCTGAATCACAAATATGATGTGCTCTACAAGCAATTTTCATTGCAGGATCCATTTTTGCTCCTATGGCATAAATAATTCTTAATGTTCTTTTTCATTTCTTGCATCTGGGATATTGTGAGAAAAAAATACGTCTTCCCCTTCCAATTTCAAAGCTTCACAGGGTCATTGAAGTAGTCAGTAAAGCTATCAGCAGAGGCCATTGTAAGCTAGCAGCAAAATATGTTGCTGAAGCAGAGAGGCTTGGTGGCTTTGGGTTCAACTATTTACACAAAGAGGTAGGTGAAGCATACTTTTGGAATATAAGAAAAATGAATAAAATCAAAAAAAGCCATTAATTGCACAGATTAGACATATTAAATGGAATCCATGCAGCAATAATCTATTCCCTAGAGCAAATTGACTCCAGCTAAGTCTTACTAATGACAAGTCTCAAATTTTCTAATTTTTCTTTCCTCATAACTGTGATGTCACTTACTGTCCACAATGCTTAGTTACTGGATTTAAACAATAGGCTACTTTGATTGTTTTGCATTAGCAATGTGTTTTCAGGTTAAACCAATACTGAGTAAAATTCATCATTTGAAGTTGTGGTGGATCAGAGTTATAAAATCTGGTCCCTATTATTTTCAGACTGTTTAGAACAACAAGTGAAATTTATTTTTCTCCCTAATGCTAACAAATTACTTATCTGCTTGTTCATATGAGTAAACATTCTTTATTTTTTTCATTATCTGATTCATTATGTTGCAGGTTCTCAGCTTTGAGAAAGAGGATTTGAGAGACATAATTTTGGCAGCGTCTGTTCGCAAGAAACCCTTTTCAAATGATGCCGTATGTATTTTATAATTGTTGAATATCTATCTCAATTGTGTAAAATCAGTAAACCATAGCATCATAATGTCACGATGTTAGTTCTAAGTAAGAAAGAAACTTATTTTCTTTCCTTCTCTATTGTAGAGAACCTTAGATTAGGAAATGCAATTTCACAGAGTTATGCTACCTAGCAGGAAATCATGAGCTCTGCATTAACTTGTATTTAGTGTATGAAGCAATAGCGTCTGCAAAAATTCACATTGGTGTTAAAATTTGAAGTGAAAAAAAAAAAAAGGAAACATAAAATGTCCACATGACAAATTTTTTTTACATCAAAATGAATTAGTTCTGTTCAGAACTTGGACTTTTGATTGTTTAACAGAACTCAGGTCTTACAACAAAGTGACATAACTGTTTTTTATAAATCTTATTCCCTATATGTTGAATTTATGATTTAAAATAAAAAAAATGAATAAAATAAAAGGGAAAAATATATCCTTAAGATGGATTTTTTCAACAACTGTCCCAGATGATAAACTCACTCACCTCGAATACCAAGTATACTCGGCTGTCCTTTTACTTCTGTTGCATACGAAAACCCAGAATACTCGGTTTTAGCTTTGAACCTCTATTTCACGTTACAAACCAACATTTACAAGTCCAAATCAAGTTTATGGGGAAAGGAAACAACTTTCTTTTCCACATTTGCTCATTTGCGTATCTAGATCTAAATCAGCCTTTGTTTGGCTATTAAAAAAAAGTTAGATCTAAATTGGTTCTAGTTATAGATCTAGGCTTTCTAGACTAAATCTAGATCTGGCATTGAATATGTAAAAATTAATAAATGGCTTCTCCAACCTTTCCCTTTTTGTCTGATAGTTATATTTAACAAATTGAAACAAGTACATTTTCTCCTATTTTCTTTTCTTTCTTTCTTTTTTTTTTTAATATAAATTATGTGTAAGCCTATCAGTATTCTTTCAGTTGGAATTTCTTTTTCTTTTTTCGAAATTGGCCTGTCACTAGAAAATTCATAAAAAATACAAACTAATTGAAATTTGTATGTTAAACTTGCATATAGGGCAGATAAGATAAGATTCTACTAACACAAGAATTTTTATGTTTTCCCATTGATAAATTTATAAATATGATCCTTTAAAATTACCTAAAAATGGCCAGTGGCTCAGAACATTTTTACAGATAGGACCCAGTGCTGAGTGAGTTAATATAAACGTGAATATTCAATCTTTCTGTGGAAAAGCAATGATTTTTTTTTTCTCTTACTCGGAAAATTTTCTGCATCTGCCTTATTTGGAAAAAGTATTCAAAGTAGTAAACAATCTACTAGTGTCAGTTTTCAATAAATACATCTGGGGAAAATAGATTTGCATTCTGGAAAATTCCCATTTAAAACTAAGTTTTTTTTTTTCAATGAAAAAGTTTGTAGGGCACTGCTGTTTAAGGGCTTAAAAATGTGGACACTTAAGTTTCAGCCCTCTGAGTGAAATTAATACCCTACACTTCAGTCACTTCATGTTCATGGAAGCAAAATTTCCACTTTCTGTTAGCTCTGCTTGCAAATTTATTTCTCTGAATTTAACTAAAAAAATTTATTTTTGGACATAACCTTTTCCAACCCAAAAAATCCATTTTAACTATGTTTGGTATTAAACTGACCACACAGATTCGATCTATAGAATGCTGCAGACCTTGTGACATTATCAAGTAATATGTCAATCTTTGGCCTGTATAATTCTGTAGGAATTAGTCTTAATTGCTAATTAACCTTTTTACTGGATTTTTAAAGATAAATGAAGCACAACCCCTTTAAGTGTATCTTTAAATTTTTGTCCTGTAAAAAAAAAATCATGCTGGAATGTTGACATTTATGTATTATGTGTTAGTTTATGAAAGCCCAACCTTGAGCAGTGACTTGATCAGCTCTGTTTTCACATAATGTCAAGGCATGAACATTTGAATTTTAACAAGGCAATAAACTTTGCTTTTACACCTTGTTTTAAAACCTTGCAATATCTTTTTAATTATGGCTCTGCGCTTTCAAAGGCACCTTCTTGTTTGCAACCAATTACTTGGAGGAAAAATATTGCATCAATTTTATTAAGTATACAAAGATACAGATGAAGATCGAGTTTGTGGATTATGGGTTTAGACAGTTGCATCAATCCCAAACAATTCTGAACCTTTTTCATATCTATGTGACAAAAGACACACACATAACTTTGCTCAATATCGACAAAACCATTTCACGCAGCAGACCCATAGCTACGAATGAAATAGGAAAAATGCAAGGGATGAAAGATGAGGACATGCACAGCCAATAATAGCAAGAATATGTTTCTAAAATTACATTTTCTTAAACACCACTTTTCGTACCCAGGGGATTTTTGGAGTGGGTTTCCATGGGGAGCATAGAGCAGAGTTGGTACAATCCTTCACAAAGGAGCTAGAAAATCAAGCCCAAAGCATGAGACTGTCAGAGAGCAGGCTCAAAATGATAATGAAAAATCACGCCTAACCCAAGTCTCTCCAACTCTTCAATGTCTACTTCCACGTTCAAGGAGGTGGAAAGAAAAAAACTGGCTAGATGAAAATCACCATGTGATTATGCCTGAAATAAAGAGAATGAGAGCCCAAATATATATGTCCCAGGTTGAGAGCTTTAAATTAAGACAAACTTTGTACAGTCTTTGCTTCACTTAAAATTTGATTGCTGGTTGAATGATTACAATGAAAGGCATTATAAAGAATAGTGTGTTTTACACCATGTCTGTACATTAAACTCCAAATAACCAGCCAAACCCCTAGTTATATGTTGGAAGTTGAATTGGGAAGAAGATTCATTATGTTTGTCACATTCATTTTCACACCAATATGTAGCTTTTAATTATCCTCTTTTTTTCTTCATAGATAACTCCTCTACACTGTGCAGCCATCAACCCCAATGTGAAGTTTTTGACTCGTCTGCTTTCAATAGAACCAGACATGAACTTGCAAACCAGATCCAGAGCAAGGCCAATTCATTTTGCTTCTGTGTGTGAAGGCACAGCTCCTCTGGAATTTTTGCTCAAAAGGTTGAGTTTAAATATTTTATGAAATCAATCCAAAGGACCTATATGCCAAAAAATGAAATAGATTTGCATAGAGATTTTGATAGACTGGGGATCTGTAGTAACCTTGCACATTAATGTAGTTCAAATGCACCAACAACATTCATTAATTTTGCAATAATCTATACTCCCAAATTGACAGATCTAAATAAAGCAAAACTGAATTCATTTTTGTGAATATTGTATGTAGTTGTACAAATATTTTTTGAGGCTATATGCTCTTCAAATTTACTTTAGATTCTATGAGGAAAGGCAACAGTTTGATTATTATAAGGAATAATACGATTTTAGGGGATCAGGATCATAATCTCCACAAACAGTAAATTTTCAGTCTCAGTAAAGTGAAACAGTATAAGTTGTGTTTGGGAAAGCTTTACCAAAGACATTGAATTCAGTCTTCAAATGCATAACTATGTAAAAAAAAAAAGAAAAGAAAAAAAAATCAATTTATATTTACACATAGATACATATGTACAAAGAGTAACTAACATGTTCCAGTTTTATTTATTTTTTTTTATCCAATTTTATTTTCAATAAATATTAACTCACTGGGCCCTGGCCATTTTAAAGGCCCCCCCAACCCTTTTCGCCTATTTTGGCAAATTTTAAAAAATTGTAGCGTTTCACTAAATTGTGTTAGAGATTTATTATTTTTTTCTGTGCATGTTGTTGTATTTTAAATCTTTACAACAATAGTTGTATCCTTTTAGGCAATGTGGTTTGATTTTTTTGCAATTTATGAAAATTACCATATTTTCATTTTTGAAAAACGTTACCAACCAGTAGACATTCATAATAATGCACAATATAAAATACTAAAAAACATCAAAATGGCCATTTTCTGATGTATTATGAGTCAATTTATGAATTCCATTCATTTTGTTATAAAAACACTAAATAGTAACTGAGAATGTGAACAGGGGAAAAAAAAAAACTTCATTTGTTGCATAAACTTGTCACCAATAAATATGTAATCATGGAATGACTGGAATGAGACAACACAATAAATTTCAACCTCTTACAATAAAAAAAAAAGCGCAGTAACATGTATACATTTCGAAAAAGTTCTTTTTTTGAGTCCTAAAAACAAGGTATGGGACAGAGGGCTAGTTTGCAGACAGGACACCAAAACTTGGTTTCCTTTCTTTTGAAGACGGTTCTTTTTTCTGCATCTCTGTCCCTGATGCTCCTCTGATAGAAGACATGGCATGCCCTGTAGGGTTTCTTCTTCTACTGAGCAACAAGTATGCTTGGGGAGGGCACAGGTGCAAGAGGTGCATGCATCTCCACAGATCTCTTCTGCTGCTGCTCTGCCTTAGCTGCAAAGAAGTTGTCGGCCATCTCTGTGCCAAGTTGGATCACAAATTCTTCAAGGCAGATCTTGTCACCTGAAGAAAATTTTTGATGGCACCAAGCACAAGAGCATGAAAAGTTTTTACACATTTTCCGGTGCAGCGATGAAGGAGAGTGTATGACATGAGTTAGTTGTTGCGATCCACATCAGTCATATTGAGGAGATAGTCCTACACTGCCTCTGGCTTCTCTTTCGTGTTAATGCTGGTAGTGACATTCAGAGTGTCGTTGGGGTCGTTGCTGGTGGTGAGAATTTTGACACTTTTTTGTCCGCCCATTTCTCTACTCAAAGACCGACCTTCAGTCTGTAGTCAGTTGTGCCTTTAGTAAGTGACAGATCTGCCCGGCACTTTGGCATGGCGACATAATTGTGCTGGACAGTAACAACACTCAAGGTATCTCATGCCAGGAGTTGGAGGGCAAGTGCAAGGCAGGTGTAATAGTTATCTTTGTGGAGCCAATACCCTTTGTCCAGTTAAGTTTGCAGCAACTGCACATAGACATCAATGGGCTTGTTGCTTAGGTTGGGATAAGCTGCGTGGCTGGAGGAGCTTTTGTCAAAGTTTGTATAGCGTGGTTCCCCCATCTGTTGGGTTGATTCTTCATGTAGACTCTAAATCTTAGTTTGCCTTTTCAAGTATAGATTGCCTCATCTATACATAACAAAGCTTTTGTTTGGGTGTGTAGAGTAAAGCTAATGTGGTGCGCAGGTGATTGTAGATGGGTTGGATTTTATGCAATGGTGCATGTCCCGGTTGGTCTCTTGGAATGTATTGTGTGTTTCCACTGACATGTAAAAAAACCAAGATTTTTAATAATCTGTCTTGACTCATTATTAAATTGGTCCGCGCAATTTGTTGCGATTATTTTTTTTTTAAACAGAAATGGGAGATTCTCCGCTTGGGTATGAGTGCCATGAGGATCAGCATTGTGATAAAGCCACATATATCCACAAGGGTTACAAGCTTCCACAGTTTGTAGATGCTGTTGGGCTTGGCTGCATCTCCAATGCAATCAATCTTTGAAGCAGCTTATCATTTGTTCTCTATCTTGATGTGTTTACGAGACTGTGAAAACGAGTGTGAAGAAATCAGCTGGTGACATTGGGTTGACTCCGCCGGGGGGGTTGAACACCTGGGGCAGATCTGAAGGCAAGAGAAGGATAACCTGCCAAGATTCTGCTCTATCCATCATTCAAAGCATCTGCTGCACCTGCTACGCCATTGCCCTCTTCATCTAACTGTCTGCGTCTCACAGATGGAGGCCCATGATCCTCATTAGACTCATTATTAAAGTCAGCTTTAGATGAGAAAAAAAAAAAGAGGAAAAAAGTGTAGATCTAGCTAAAATTGAATATTTATAGTCTCATTGGACATTTTCATCACAAAAGATTGATGAGCAATTTATTTGGCCTTGATTTGAGATCTAAATCTACATCATGAATGAACCCCAGTTGCACAATTCATCTTCTTTGGTGTTTAGATTCTAGATTTTATACATTTACAGATATGTTGTCTTATTTTATAGAACTAGGCCTAGTCTAGATCTACATTTATTACTCTCAATTAAATCTAAGGTCAAGACTAGATAAATCAAGGAGGAAACTTACATCCAGGATTTCATCTAGGCCTAGTCTAGATCTAGATTAGATTTCGAGATCGGGTAAACACCTCGGTTTGGGTAAAGATATGGGCTTTAAAAAGTGTACAAACCTTCTTCAATTGATTGGGAATGGAAATTACCATCATTTTCCTCATCCGATTCCACCTCATCAGGCTCAACATTGCTGTCTTTCATCACTATTTGGTCTGCTAACTCGAAAGCATCGAAGACATTACGCTTCGATTCTGCCAGTTTTTGGCTTGGGGCCCAACTCGGATCGACAGATCAGAATGTTCAGAGGTATATCCTCTTCAATCTTCGATTTGAGATTCTAAATATAGTAGGAATACATCACTTCAGGTATCCCCCAAAAGCTTGAAAGTTTTTGTAAGCAAGTCGGAATATGCGGTCTCTAAGTCTAATAGCTATATACGTTCATACAAAAATGCAAAGACCTTCCCAAACGAGACCAGTACCCCATTGCTAAAAGAAGCATTTGAGTTAAAGCTTCTTATAGCTTTTGAACACTCTTCTAAACTGATATAAAGATCAGGCAAAGTATCTTATGTATACATCTGTCTCTTTCATTTCCCAGTCTCTGTCCAATAACAAATTTCCGCCCTGAATAAAACATAACTCATTTTTGTGAAGAACTGCCTGTTCAAAATTTTTTATTTGGGTAACAATTGACGTGTTATTATTATTTTAATTTTAAAATGTTATTAAAAATATAAAATGTAGGGTCATTCTCATAATGGAAGCTTTTTCATAAGTGGATCTTACAACAATTTTCATGAGTGCAAGTTTTCCTGCATACTTGGGATTTCTGAATTCATGAATTCCGCTGCAAATTCAAGGGCTATGGGAAAACTTTGGATGCCAAGAAGTAGCAGCTTTTCAAGTCAATTCAGCTATATGTAATATTATCTAAATAAGATCTACGCCTCAGTTTTATAAGAAGGGTGTTAACATATATATTTAGTTCTGCTGCTTTGGCCCCTTGTCAATCCATTCTTTCTCTCTGTCTCTCTTTACATATATAATATATATATATATCCATATCTCTATCTTAAAATGAGGTTAAATTAACTGTTGGTGTTAGGTGAAAGATAATAACTAAACTATATAGTATATCATTGCTCATTTTATTTGTGGAAATGTCTGTCATATGGTAAGTTTTTAGTTATCAATAATCATGTTAAAATAAAAAAAAATTGTAAATATAACAATGCAGGGTTATTTCAGTTTCAAATATGGCAATTTCAAATTCTTGGTTAATTTGAAGTAGATTAAATTTGCCTCATTAATTTATATGTCATTCTGTGGAAGTCAACCCTGAAGGGTTACATGAGACCTAATTTTTTGTTTTCAGGGATGAGAGTTTTACTTAAATTTATGGAATTTTGCATATTTTGAACAGTGATTTTGAGTAAATCATGCCCTTGTGACAGGAATTTCTTTTCCTAAGGTTGTACTTGTTTCACGCTTGTATCTAAAATTTTACAGAAAAAGAAAAAGTGAAAATCTAATTCTACGACAAATACAGTATTCTTCTATCATTAAGGATCACTCTTTGAAAAAATAAAATTGGGCGATTGACACATTTTCTTTTTGTTAATTATTAATATTTTCAATTGCAATATCAAGGTTTGTATTTTAGTTAAAACCTTTCAAGACATAGGTGTTATAGAGTTGTTCATTTGTCTGTAAAACATCCTTCTTCCATATCACATCCTGATCTCGCTTTCATTTCCATCTAAGGGTTGTTCTTATTTCTTCGTCTTATATTCATTTTGAAGTGTTCAGTTTTTTTGTTTTTTTTCTCGTCAAGATACATTTTCTCAATGTTGTCAATTATCAAGATTAATTGGGAAATCATAAGTAGAACTACAGTAAATCTAGATATATAATTGAAAATGGGGCATAACGTAAGACTAAATGCATATCTATTAATAGGTGATTTTCACTCCAAAGCAAATAATTATAAATCTAGATTAAAATTTTTGATTACTTTGTTGCTTTTTTCTTCTGCAAGACCTGGTGGGGTCTAATGAGAAGTTCTAGACTTATCGATAATGATCTTATTTATCTTAAAAGACGGGGAGAGCAGTGCTCAGTGTATAAGGTAAATGTGTACTCTGATAAACCATAATGTCTCCTCAGTTGTGCCGCTGAAATGCAGAAAGCAGTAACCAAGTCATTCAACCTCTTAGTCTGAGCACAAAACAAAAATTTGATTGATTGTTAAGAAATGATGCTTCACATGAATCTGTTTGCAATCAAATTTTGTTTTGTTGGATTAAGGAAAAGATGAGGGGGGTGGGTTGGGGTGGAGGGGGAAGTGCTCTAGCTTAGGCTACTTGCAGTGACTTATTTCAAAGTTTCACTAAAAAATCTGTGTTCATTTCTCATCCGTAGTTGAAGCATGTCACACTTTTAACATTACCAGTAATAATTTTATAAATGTTGCTTGAATAAACTGATTTCAAAAGTTTTGTAAAAAACTCTGTGTCCAGTTCTTAACATATATTAATATATGTATATACTAGTTAGTTACCCGTATCGAACGGAGTGTCAGAGATGCATAGGTAGCCTATCACCTGTGGAAAGAGATTTTAGTCATCACCGGAGGAAAAATAACAGTGGAGAAAGATATTAGTTATCACCAAACGAAAAAACTTTGCACTGACCTGTTTATAACACTTCTTTGTAGACAACATTTCTTGTTATCGATGACAGCTAAGCAATATTGTCTCGCTTTCTGCTTCTGGACAGCGCAACATAAAGCATCCCATGGGAGAAGACTGGCTGTTGTAGATCTAGTCCGATGGAATGCAAAGTTTGTCCCTGTGCCTTATTAATGGTCATGGCAAAACACCCCTTCAAACGCAATTGCCCTCTTTGGAATTTGAATAGGAATGTTGTGTCTGATGGCTGGAGTGGTATCCTAGGCACTAAATGAATCTCACCTTTGTGTGCCCCGACAACTATTTCCACTTCTACTGTATTTCTGTTGCAAGAACGTATGATGCATCATGTTCCATTCATCAGTTCTGGGGTCTTTATAGATCTAAGCAGCATCACTGGCATTCCAATTTTCAATGACAGAATATGTTGTGGGAGTCCTGAGACCTCAATGGAGTATAAAAATTCAGCAGGAAACTTAACAGATTGTTCCTCATCCACCATTGAATTTACAGAAGTGTATGTGACTGCAGGCCTAGATCTAGATTCTGTTCTGGTTGTAGAATTAGAAACTCAAGTAGATCTAGATCTAGATCTAGCATTCTCTGACTCTGAGTCTGACTTGTCATTCTCACTTGATAACGGTCTAGATCTAGATCTCTGTCTCTTTCTATGGTATTTTTGGCTAGGAGTTAACCTTCCTATTAAAGAACCCCCTCGTCCTTTACAAGGCATTCTTTATTTAGATCTACGTAGATCTAGATTCTTTGCTAATTTTGAACAGCATCAATCGTTTGGAAGGGTCTGTTCATCAGCTGTGTTTTGGCCACAAATCGTACAGATGGAGACATCGAAAAGTGTGTGAATCACCGTTCAGTATGCCGTGCATAGTAGACTTCCGTTTGGCTCTAAAAAAGTTTGACTGTTGCGTTTGTGGGCCTTTTAAGGGTATTCAAATGAGGAAACAATAAGATTTCAAACAAAAAAATTACAGAGACTTCACACTTCCTTTTATAGATGTGCATCTTACCACTATATATTAGGTATCCTACAAAATTTGAAGCCATTTGTTTCAGTGGTTCAGAAGCCTTTTGCCTCAGAAATTTGAAAGTCCACAAATATATATATATATAATTTTTTTTTGCCTTAAACTTGTTCTTTATCAATGAGATGCTTGGTTTTCACCAAGGCAGAATGATCATCCTGACGTCACCAATGACATGAAAAGATTCAAGTTTCGCTATCTTTTAAGCATAACTCCCCCCCCAATACTTTAATTAATTTGAAACAGAAAATAGATATTATTTAACATTATAATATGGTGGCTGAATAGAAAGACTCAAAATTAATAGTAGTAATAGACTTGTGTCATTGTAAAGTGGAAGAACTTGCTCCAGAATTTTAGGTTAGCAGCTTTTAAACTTATTAAGATTTTATAGTAAGCTGCCTGCATTTTGGTTCCTTGCCAAGATCTAGAGTCTAGTGTCTCTATAGTTTTATTAGGATCCTACAAATTAATTGCTGAACATTTTGTTCTTCCCATTGTTACAATGACACAATAATATATTTATCACCCTTAAAGGAGTACAGCTATCATTTTCCCCATCCTAGAATTAAGAAACAGTTAAAATAAGAGGTAGAAGAAAGCCTTAAAAGCCCATAACAAATAGTAACAAAATATTTGCTTCATCACAGCATGGGAAAGAAAAACCATGATAATGCCTGGTCTTTTGTATTCAGTGCTTGAAGATTTAAACATGCTTAGATTTATTTAAAAAAAAATGAAACGTTTGAGTCTTTTGAATCAAGTACTTGTAACAAAAGCATCTTAAACGGCTGTTGAGATTTATATGAGGGTTTAAACTATTGGTATAAATGCTTCCCCATGAGGCTGCCATGACAGAAATGGAAGTTAATGCTGCTTTGACCATAGAGACTAGAACTAGAATAAAAAGGATTTAGACGAAGAAAGAAGTCATTTCCGGTTTAATTGTCGACAATTGTTCAGTACAGATAGGGAAAGTAAGCAAGGTATAAAATATATTCTTGACATTATTGTATGGTTTTCAGAGGCCCAATCAGATTTAAAGGTTTTCATTGGCTCTAATATTGTTGTGAGATAAATTCTGTTTTTAACATCATTCTCTATACAAGCAGATCTGCTCAGCTTAAAGCACTGGTAGGTCTCTAAATGACATATAGCATAACAATGGGAGGCACACTCATGGGAAGAAGATGGGCATTTTATCTGGTTTGTTGTCCTAACGGGCCTTCCATGCCATGACTTATGGGCCTAGCCTCCCTCTGTTATGAATATCAATGCATTGGTTTTAGGGAGGGCAGTCTCTCCTTTAGCCATGCTTATATTAAAGACTAGATTCAAAGGGAATTGTGCTATATATTAATTCCATTTTTGAAAATGAAAAGGCACCATTTGATAAAATAAATGGAGAAAATATATAAATTGTAGGTTTTATGAACAAAATTGGCCTCTTTGTAGAAACAACCACTCACAAACAACAATTATATGTGACGTTTTTATTGACAAAATAGTTACAGCTTCAATACAAAACTGCATGAGTTAAATGTTCTGATCTTATAAGTACACCAAACTTTACCTGTTACCTCCCCAATATGTGTTAAAAGGGGTACGTTACCATTTTTATAAGAAAATCCTCTTGGAGTAGGAAAAAAACGTGCATGAAATTGTCCTACTAAGCAGCTAATGTAGCATAATGCTCATGTAATAGATATTGTGTAAATGACAATTGTGTTGTCCTGACGTTAATTTCTTTTCAATACAAACTGTATGTTGTCTTTGTGTAGAACACACTTATGCTAGTTTTTTTTTACACATCCTAGTAACTAGTTGGTTTTGAATATCCTATGCTACTACTAAATTGATATTATTACCAATAATTATTACTCTTTTCATCGTAGAAAAGACTCATGGGAACTAACCCAATAATATACAAAAAGGAGTTGAGATTTTCAAAAATCGGAGTAATAAAGATTTTTTTTCTATTTTTAAGCATTACAATTTTATGGGAATTATATCAACTTTTGACAGCATGTCAATATAAGTGGATTATACTATAAAAACCCTAATAGGTAGTGAGTACACTTTTTATGCATTGAATATTATTTTTATTTAGGTAATCAAGTAGAAAATTGAAGGCACTTTCAGAAAATTTATGTTTGTGATTAGGTTAAATTGAAATTGGGGGCTAGAAAGAAAGCTGAATATTAGAATTAATAGAAACCTTAGAATTTTATATTGTGTGCAAAAAATTCTGTTTCTGTTAAAAATTTGGGTAAAATGCATTAACAATAAGCTACAAGAACGTGAAAACATTTGAAAAAGCAAAAGGTTAAAATTCAACTTAAAATTTAATTCGACAAGATAAATGGCGGTGCTGGAATAATCAAGATATATACGTGCAGGTCAACATGGCTTTGGGGATCTGTATTGGTTTCAAGATACAGAAGAGCTGCCTAAGAGGAAAAAAATTGTTTATCAGGTTTCCAATAAAAGGGTACAGTTAAATTTCATCAGCTTGTAACCTAATTGGATGTCATTTTTAAATATCTCTATCTAAATAAGTGTTACAACTGATTCAAAATATGGAAAGGCTAGGTTCAGCAAGAGCGAGGCCTCAAGAATGTAGGAACTTTGAAAAAACATCTTCGAATAGCATACAGCTAGTTACAGTATATTTTTCACCTTTGAAAAAAGTATGTAAATACAGTGGAAACTTCATAATTCAAACTGTATTGGAATGGATTGAGGATTCTAATTATATTCCCCTGTTCCACGTTACACGTTCCACGTTACCACCAGTGTCAGTATAGTGGCACCTCTTTCTCAGGGCATCACCTCCCTTCTCACTGATCAGCCTCTACTTGCAGCACTTTTGTTATGCCTTATGGCGTAGTATCGACTTCGAATTGAGAGAATCGAACCAGAAAAACTTTGAAATATGAATCTGATTCTAACAAAGCTAAAGATAAAAAATAACCTGTTCTCTAGCAAAATTTGATTTACGAGAAATTTGAATAATCAGACTTCGGTTTTTGGAGGTTTCCACAGTGAAATTTTCTGATAGAGAGCACTTGCACAAGTATAATGGAGTAACATTGACCTGAGACTCTGTTAATGGGACATTTGTAAGCAGGGTGACTTTGAAGATGCATTTTGACATCTTAGGTGTGATGAGACTATGTTGCATGCCCATCACAATAGGCTGAAGGTATCTTGTTTCCATTTTGCTCATAATATCAGCACGACATATCAAAGATGCAAATCCTTATATTTTTGTGGCATTAGTCATTTACTAATAAAAAGTGCAAGGACTTTCACTTTCACTTCACATTTAGAAAGAATCACTTATGGATCAGGTAAAATTATATTTTTTAATGGTTCAACTATGCCTTCTGTAATAACCTTCAATTTGGAAGTATTTTATAGAAAACCGATGTAAAATTAGGTTTGATAGATCTTTCATAAGCCTCTGATCCACAATTGCTACATGCGAGTGCATTGTTATAAATATATCCAACTTCGACAGAGCAAACGTACATTTCAATTAAGTAAACATATATATATATATATATATATATATATATATATATATATATATATATATATATATATATATATATATATATATATATATATATATGTCTATTATTTCATACTCGTTACCAGTAAATTGAAAAAGTTGGGAAAAAAAGGAGTGAATATGGAAAGTAATAAATAGATACCAGTCCAGGTCATTTCCACTAGCCTTAAACAAGGCTTTATGTTATAAATATCCGTTTTAACATTTGGATTTTAAAACATCAACCTTAAAGCACTAAAGTGATTACCTACAACGTTGGTGCAACTTTCTCATAGCTTTTTTGTTTTTAGTTGCCATTAGGAAGCAGAGGCCATAAATCAAAATAAAAGTGTTCATAGGCTTTAGAATAGTGGGCCCATCTAATAAAAGATGCAAACTAATTTTTTTTTCTTACAGTTATACATTTTCCTGTCCTAAAATATTTGTGAAATGCTTTTTTGTGTTGTCTTTAAATCATATGCAGATACTTGTCAAACTTGTGATATAATTTCCATGCAATCAACAATCTACAAAGTCATATGGGCAACTATGGCATGTCAATGAAAGCATCACAGTTACTATACCTTTTAAAAACAAATGAAATGCAACCTGTAGGTAATAACAAGTTCATATAGAGCTCAAGCATTGCATAAGTCTATGGCACTATTCTTGTTTTTTGTTTCCTCAAGTATTTTCAACCTACGTAACTTCTCTTTCCAGAAATGCAAGCCCAAACGAGACTGATAGTAACGGCGACCTTCCTATTCATTATGCCAGTCGAAGTGGACGCTTCAAAAATATTGATGTTCTTTTAAAGCATGCAAAGTCAAATGGTAAGCTTTTGGAGAAAGAAATAATTCTGTTTAATCAGATATTAGGTTTTTCGCAAAGGATATTTGGGTTTTTCATTTGTAAATCATCAAAGATCATAAAAACAGTCATGAAACGAATGAATTTCATTCAATGTTAAAAATGAAAGTTAACTACAGTAGAACAAGAATCATTTGAAATCATGTATTCCTCAAATTCATCCTTTTTCTGCTTATGATTCTCTTTTTATTCCCTTCTTTTTTCTACGTTTTCGTCAAATTAGTTCGAAGTTATGACATGTTTTCTTGGAACAATCAGTCCTAACTTAGAGAAAAAAAATGTTCACCTCTTTAGAAATTTAAGCTCCACCCAGCTGTTCTTATTCTTCAAACAAGAGCACCTTATCTCTCCTTTTCACTGTGTAAAACAATTTGTCGACAAGCTGCCTAGCCTTTGATGGCCAGGGAGAGAGACATTCCCTCTAGTGCCCCACCTTAGTCACTGTAGCCTAGTGTGAGGCATGCGGCACCAGTTGTCTGCAGTGCCTGCAAGTCTGCCTGTGGTGAGGGCTTCAATATCTGTTTGTCCCACTTATACAAGACGTAGGTAGTGATGACAGATAAATCTGAGCCTACCCCTTGCTTAATCAATCTGTACATGGGTGTAAAGAAAAGTTGGTGAGTAAGATCTCTTCATTGATGGCTAGGTCTCCAGATTGCTCAAAAGGTAGAATGTTGGACTGGCAATAATGAACTTCAAGATCCGCGATCTGAATGTAGACTTAGGGTCTAAATGTGGTTTGGAGAGAAGTTGTTACATAAAATGAGTAGGAAATGATAGATCAGGTTGTTTGGAGGTATCCGTCTTCAATCCGCTAATTGAAATACAAGAAGTTGGGAAAAAATGTCAAATCAAGTATCCCTGTTGTGTTGGGCATTGTATGGAAGTAGTCAAGAATTCAGAAACCTCTATACCTTGCTAATATTTCAAAATATTTGGATGTAACGATTAGATATTGTTACAATAAAAGACAAATTAAATTGAAACAAGACTTGGATAAGTTTCTTAACTTTAATTATCTTTGACTCATGAGATTATGAAGTTGGTTGCAATGGAGAAGAGATCTAAAGAGGTGAGCTTGTGATCATCTATCTCAAGGTGTGTGTCCCTCTTGAGAAAATAAACAACACCACTAGTCCCCTAGCACTGGGCAGTCTAAAATACTGGTAATATGTGTGTAGCAATGTCCAGTGTCAGTGTGGTTGTGATAATGTGTGGAGTGAGACGCCACACGCGAAAGTTATTGCAGCAAGTTGCCGGCGTGTTGTCTTTGCATAACATGGGAGGCAGGCTCAATTCATGCCCAGGCCTAACAACAAAGCTGCTGGGACAAACTATTGTTCTCATTCAACAAAACGCACGAATTTATATATATATATATATATATATATGTGTGTGTGTGTGTGTGTGGGGAGATATATGAAGGAATACTGGCCAAAGCTAGGCTAGAGATGCTGTGCATTGTGTGTAGGCTAGACATGGTCTACTCTGTGATTGATCAATTGGCCACTGCTGACCCCCCATCCCCAGGCTGTATGGATGAGCGGAGAAGTAGAACAATCGGTGTTAGTTCTAATTACATTTTGCATGCATTATGTTTGTAGTCTAGACCAGTCTCCTCTGTAATTCAACAGATTGTTTGATTGAACATTGCTCACCCATTTAATCTCTCCTCGGCTTTAGGGCTAGGCTTAGCAAAATGGCTTTTATTGTTTAGATCTACATTTTTCGTTTACATTATGTTTGATGGGTAGATCTGCCAATTTATAATTGGTTGTTTGAACACTTCTCCCATCCCACATATCCTCAGCTTTAGGGCTAGGCCTAGAACGATCAGCGTTATTGACTTAGATTTACATTTTGCGTGCATTGTGTTTGAAGGCTAGACCTGCTTCATCCATGAAATGTGATTGGTTGATTGAACAATTCTATCTCTCCCTGGCTGTAGTGCTAGGACTGGGACAGTGGGCTTCATTATTTAGATATATTTTGCGTTCTGATTGCTATAAGCAAGAGTACACATCATCAGAATCCAAAGGCAAGATAGGTCTAGCATCAGAACCAGATTGATTGCCCCCTACCAGTTCTATAACCCAGATCCTCAAACGGTTAATATATAGAACTAATTGACAGTAGTGAAGAGTAAAGATCAATGTCGAACCAGGCTACAATAAAAACAAAGAAAGGAAAGAAAAAAATTTTAATTGACAAAAAAAACAAAACATAACAAAAATCAAAACAAATATAAAAAATTAATAAACTTGAAATTGCATGATTTTATGATCGTTTATATAGTTATATATGAGCAATTTTCAGGAAGTCAACCCTAAAAACCTGAAATTTATTTTGTCTCTCATAGTCTCAAGATTGTTTAGTATGATAGAGAAAAGTGTGAATTTATTGAAAAAAAAAAAAGATATTTAGAGACTTTTTTTTTTATATTTTTGTGTTACACTTGGTTTTCATCACCATAAAATGATCTTCCGGACATTTCTGATGACACAAAAAGATTCAAATTTAGCTACTTTTGAAGCAAAAACTTCATACCTTTAATACCTAGGGTGAAAAAATAGGTATTATTATACATTAAAATAAGATAGTTGAAAAGAAAGACTCATATTTTATGGTAGTAAGTGGATTCAATTTATTTTATTGTAACATCCAGAAAAAACTTCATCCAGAATTTTTTAGTTCGCAGCTTTTAAAATTGTTTGTATTTAATTTTCAGCTGACTGCATTTGATTCCTAACCAAGAGTTACAGTCTAGGAAGTGTACAGTGTTGATTAGGGTTCTAAAAATTAATCAATTAGCATTTTGCCTTTCTGGATGTTATGGTGACACAATTTTCTGTCACTGTAACATCTGTAAGATTGTGAAGAACCTATTAATTCACAAATTGTTGCAAACAATCATCAAACTTAAACGCATGCACCGATCAATTTACCTAACTAAGGACTGAAGAACAGTTGATGATGGTCTCAGAAATAGTCTTATATAACTGGTTTTCATCAATACAGATTGATCTTTCCAATGTTAGTGTGACATAAAACGATTGAAGTTTGGTCACCTTATAAGCAAAACAAACCATACCATTATTAGTTTGAGGGAGAAAATGGATGTTATCAGTCATTAAAATATGATAATGGAATAGCAAGACTCATAGTTAATGGTGTAATGGATTTAAATTTTTGTCATTGTAACATTTGGAAGAACTTGTTCCAAAATTTTGTGTTTGGAGCTTTTTAACTTCTTTAAAGTTCTGTGTAAGTTGGCTTTATTTTGATTCCTCACCAAGAGTTAGAGTCTAATGGATCAACAGCATTGATAAGGAGTGTACAAATAGGTACACATTTTGTTCTTCCCTATGTTACAGTGACATAATGTCTGTCATTGTAAAGTTGGGAAGAACTTGTTTCAGAATGTTGTGTTTGCACCTTTGAAATAGATTTAGACTTTAACGTAATCTGCCTCCATTGTTGGTTCATGAAGAGCTAGAGTCTATGGTGTCCACAATGTTGATAAAGATTCCACAAACCAATCTGCGAACATTTTGTTCTTTCAGACATAATTTTTTGTCATTGTAACACCAGGAAGATTGTGAAGAACATAGATCTACATCAGTTCACATGTTTTTGTAAATAATAATCAACCTGAAATTAAAAACTTCCACCCTAAAATTAAGGAATAGTTAAAATTAGACTTTAAAAGTCCATAAGAAACGGTTGTAAGGGACCTATTGCATCATTATAACGTTGGAAGGACCCTTTTAATACCCAGTCTTTAATATGTTGCATGCCATCATGCTTAGATTTTTCTAAAAAATAAAATGATTGAATCATTTGAAACAAGTACTTCAAACAAAAGCGTCCAAAACGGCTGTTCAGATTTATATGGGGCCTTAAATGCTTCTGGACGTTATCCTATGACGGCGATGACAAAAAAAAAAAGGGTAATGAATGGCCTCTTTGACTATTGAGACCAGTGTAGAATAAAGAAGGTTTTACGCGAAGAAAGAAGTCAGTTCCGGTGAACTTGACAACAATGGTTTAGTCCAGAAAGTAAAAGTAAATAAGGAACGAAGTATATTGTGGATGTTATAGTATGACATGAAACTACCTAGTTTGTTTTCAGAGGCTCAATCAGATTTAAGAGTTTGCATTCACCTTGTTTATTGCAGGGAAGTGAATTCTATTT
The DNA here is from genome assembly GCA_033675545.1 of Elysia crispata. Taxonomy (NCBI): domain Eukaryota; kingdom Metazoa; phylum Mollusca; class Gastropoda; family Plakobranchidae; genus Elysia; species Elysia crispata. The sequence goes on from JAWDGP010006562.1 coordinate 790,774, forward strand.
TTAGTACTCTTCTCTGTACAAGCATGTAGCAAGTTAGTTAGGCTTTTAAAACAGCTGATCTGCTCTGCTTAAAATAGGCCTCTAAATGACATAGAGCATAACGTCCAGAAGCACATTGTTAAAGGTTAGATTTAAAAGGAATTGAGCTCTCTGTTCGTTCTTTTTTTTTAAGTGAAAAGTTACTGTATGAAAAGATGAATCACAAAAAAAATTTGCTTATTAGTTTTCATTCTACTTACCTCAATCTAAAAGTTGTCCTGTGGGAAAAAATCCATGGAACTTAATACAGCAAGTACGTACGTTAATGATGATCAATAGGGTGTCCAAATTTTTAGTTCTCACATTTAGTATGATTTAAAAATTGCAACAAATTTACTAAAGTCACAATAAGAAAATGATGAAAAATAAAAAAGGCTATGTACACTAGTTTTTGTCCATGCCCAGTCTACACCAATTTCTATTAAGTAGAATGTTGCAGTGGAGCTTTGTAAATAGTTGTGAAGCACCGTAAAAAAATAACAAAAATAGGTAGAGTGCAGCTCCAAAAGGTACAAAACAATACAAAGCTCCACTGCGACAGACACAAAAACAAGAACAACAAACCACACAAGGATATTCACATATATAAATTTAAAGTAAAAACTGTCAAAAAAAAAAAAGAAAAAAAAAAAGAATTATATGTATATATGTATATGTAAATAGATATGTAAAAGGTTATATATAGAAAGATCTACCCCCAAAAAACGGAGGGGGGGATAAATAAATAAATACTGTGGAAGTACACACACACAAAAGAAATATGTATATATATATATATATATATATATATATATATATATATAAAAATGAAAACACTAATTAAAAAATATTTTGTCATTGACTAAATAATTTATTACGTATAAAAGAATGAAGAAATAAATAAATTAAACTCCAAAAAGATAAGTATGCTGAAGAGATAAGAATTTAATGAAAATACACCTGAAAGAAAATGATAGTTGGAGATTGGGAGTACAAGAGAGAGAGAGAGAGAGAGAGAGAGAGAGAGAGAGAGAGAGAGAGAGAGAGAGAGAGAGAGAGAGAGAGAGAGAGAGAGAGAGAGAGAGAGAGAGAGAGAGAGAGAGAGAGAGATATAGAGAGAGAGAGAGAGAGAGAGAGAGAGAGAGAGAGAGAGAGAGAGAGAGAGAGAGAGAGAGAGAGAGAGAGAGAGAGAGAGAGAGAGAGAGAGAGAGAGAGAGAGAGAGAGAGAGAGAGAGAGAGAGAGAGAGAGAGAGAGAGAGAGAGAGAGAGAGAGAGAGAGAGAGAGAGAGAGAGAGAGAGAGAGAGAGAGAGAGAGAGAGAGAGAGAGAGAGAGAGAGAGAGAGAGAGAGAGAGAGAGAGAGAGAGAGAGAGAGAGAGAGAGAGAGAGAGAGAGAGAGAGAGAGAGAGAGAGACAGAGAGAGAGACAGAGAGAGAGAGAGAGAGAGAGAGAGAGAGAGAGAGAGAGAGAGAGAGAGAGAGAGAGAGAGAGAGAGAGAGAGAGAGAGAGAGAGAGAGAGAGAGAGAGAGAGAGAGAGAGAGAGAGATGAGAGAGAGAGAGAGAGAGAGAGAGAGAGAGAGAGAGAGAGAGAGAGAGAGAGAGAGAGAGAGAGAGAGAGAGAGAGAGAGAGAGAGAGAGGGAGAGAGAGAGAGAGAGGAAGGGGGGGGGGGGAAGTGGGAGGGAGGCAGGGGAAGTGGGAGGAAAATAAAAATTAAGGCTAATAGCTGAAAGGAAATCTGTAGACCAAATTTCCTGAAAAATGTTTAGACGACTACATCATTTTAAAGATAAGTAGTAATATAATTCTATACTTTCTCCGTTTCATATTCCTACCTATTGTTACTAAATTATTTAATTAATGTAAACATTTTTACAAGCCTATACGGTGGGCTACAATTTTTCTGTAACAAAACTATATCAAGTTTGATTTGGCTCACATTTGGACAAATCTTTCAGTGTGATACAGGAAAGTGAAGCCTAGAATTAAGAGAAAAAATTCTTTGTTTTACCGTACCACTCATTTTCATTTTATACGTGAACTAAGCTCCAAAAGCGGTCGTCTATTTTTTATGTCTTTTTACTGTAGTTATTCTTGTAACCGGATTATCAATAGTTCTAAGGTTTCATAGACAAAAACTGGTCCTTGGCTAGACTAGTACAGTATACTTTTAAACTGACTGACATCATTTGCATAATCACTCCTACCTACATAGCATAATTGCTTTTCGCAAAAATGCTGGCCCTCCTACTGAGAACATAACCGCTATGCAAGGGTTACATGATGGCTGCAGGCAAAGCTCTAATGCTTTTGTGTAGCAGTAATAATCTTGTCCACTGCCATCGCACTGTTATGTGATTATCAACTGTTTGCTCACACTTTCATGATCTGAGACAGTTTTAGTGAGGTCTGGGAAGATTATATATTTTACCAACTTATGCGCTCTTGCAATCTAAACAACGTGGCACAAGGAAACCAAGTGCTTGTACATTATGACTCATGATCAGAGGTAGATGTGGGAAACCTCAATAGTAACAGAGATACAGAACCTGATTTGTTGAAGTTCGACATACACATTGATGCACTCCAATAATCAAAGGATGAAACGTGTTAAAATGTGTGATAAGTATACTGATAAATCAGCATACACACAAGATAAACAATGGGAGGCCTGCCAGCTCCTCCCTAGCCAATTTACATTGACTGCCTGCTATTAACAGTGACTTTTTAACTTTTTTGCTCCTCTCTCATCATGTCCATCGAGCACTACTGAATATACTTGTCGTGGGTGGGAAATAATTAACTCCAGTTCTGGGCTCAAAGAGAAACCTCACAAGCACTGAAGAGTAAGCAGTGCTGTATTGTGTTGTGAGTTTGTGAGCAACCCAACTGCCATTGACAGCTGATAAAATTGTAATTTTCATGAGAAAAAAAAAGTTCCCAATTAATACTGTTAATGCTTACCTTTTTTTCCTGTTTCAATTAAAAATTTTAGTTGGAGTAATCTGTTACCACGAAAGAGAAGAAATTAAGTGAAGTTAAAGCTTTTAATGGTTGACTTTTTTCGCACACATTTTTTACTTTAAATTCTTTAGCTGAAACTTATGAGAATTTGAAACAGACTTAGATCTACACACTGTAATATGAGGATTTTACCTCATTGATTTGATGGTAGGTTAAAAGTATAGTCAGCTTGATTTTCTTACTGCTGCATCTCACTGGTACCCCCTAACCAGCAGATATCTGTGTTTGTGCCCACTGTCGCGCTAACTAATGGAAAGTGCAGTCTCAACCCTTCTCTACTGCAAACACTCCACAATCATATTTTTTTCCCAAGTTTAAATAGACAATGTTTAAGACTGCTTTGTATAAATGGGTGTTTGTGTTGGTGTATTTAAAATAGAAATGTCTTGTGCAACTGTACATCTTTAAAGCATATTTCATTTTTAGTTTTTCTCTTTTATGTTTTGATCATCAAAGATGGACCTGGAATGGTCAATGAAAAGTGGGGTTTGGGTAATGTAAATCGACCAAACAGATTTGCAATGTGCCCATTGCATATGGCTGCAGAGGAAGGTCATTTAGTAAGTATTTAAAAAGTCATGTATTTTTATTCATGCAGTGAAATCTTGTGGCTTGATGAAAAGCTAAATGCTTTTCCTTACATCTGCTAAAAAAAAAAAAATTATTAAGAAAGTCTCAGTGGCTCAATCTTCAGCTAAAGAATCTAGATATAAATGAGCTTTTTAATTCTAATTAAAAAAAAAAATTCATTGCGGACTTTGATTTTAATATTATATCAGCTTAACCACTGCAACGAACATATTGAAGACTCCTGCTCATTTTTGGTGAGTGTATTTGCTTACTGAATTCCTTCTTTTATATGAGACATGATTATAGGAGCATGAGGCTATAGGTGTCCCTTTGTCTTTGATATTTATAGGATGCCCTTGGAATATGTCCCTGGTAGCACATTCATTTGGTTCAGTAACATTATTTAATGGATTATTATTGTGGCATGATTTGCTTGTTCTGAATAGCCTCAAAGTTTTTTTTTTTTTAGAAATAAGTCAATGTATCAATAAGAAATGGCACCCTGTTACTCTACCAAGGCTGTCCATCTAAGGGCAAGGTGATAGACTGTTAATGATCTAACTTATCAATGAATAATGAAATTCTATGTGATCTTAAAAGTGCTCTTTCTTCAGGGGTTCATTTGTATAGAGTCTATATTTGACAATACCACTGAAAATATAACAATTTGTTCCCTTTGAGAGAGTCTTTTACTCTCCTTATCAACCACATGAAACAAACATACTTTGTGAAATTTTGACATACCCAGCCTTACATAACTTTAAATGTGTTCTCTCTGATTTTCTTAACACCAGGATGCTGTTAGAACACTCATCAAGTATGGTGCTGATGTCAATAAATCACTGTCTGCTGGTAAAGATAAAGTAACACCTTTAATGATTGCAGCTCAGCGAGCAGATCTCACCCTGGCAAGGCTTCTGGTTCAAAGTGGAGCAGCTGTCGAGATTTTAGGTTATCTTTTTACATTGCCAAAATATACCATTTTTTTTTTAACGTTGGGCAAATAGTAGTGCTTGATTGAAGTAAAAAAAGTGATTTAGAGATTTATATCATTGTGGAAGTCTAACAATTGAGTTTCAGTAAACAGACAACTTTAGGCTTCACAATAAAATGTTTGTCGACCAATTCGAAACTTGTAGCTTAATGGGATTTTAGAGCAAACAAAAATGCTTATATCTTGAAAAGTATTTATTTGTGATGAATAGAACCTTCATATTGGTGTTCAACATATCAAATTCATTAAGAAAAATACAATTTTAAAGCTTAAAGTAAGTTGAGCCGATAACTGCAATAATATCTGTGGATCTAGGTCTAGTCTCTCTAGAGTATAGTATCGATGTAGATCGGATCTACATGTAGATATTTGTTCTAGCCTATTCTAAGTACCAGATCTAGAACCTTGTCAGTCTGTATATGTATATCTAGATTGCATACTTAGATAAGTATCTGAGGTTTTTATTTTGATATGGTACCAGATTTTAGATAATCTAGGCCTGTGTAATTCTAACGAAGCTTTTTGATATCATTGTATCTCCATTTAGATCCCTAAATTTAGAAGTAGAAGTTAAGAAGAAAATAAAGAATCTGCTTCTCATATATGATCAAATGCATAGAGCACATATTGGGTAGGCTTGGGCTGTATCACACTCAAAGGCCTTTTTTTCCAGAAGCCATTTATGTCCCTTTGAAAGTTATTCAAGCAACTCTTGATAAATCTTGAAAAACCACTTGAATTTCAGTATTTACTCGGTGATAAGATGTGAGAACTCTGCTATTGTTATGTTGAAGCATCTTGCAACTATTCCATTCCATTTATATGCTTCCACCAATCTATTTCTACCTAGAATCTAGATATCTATATTATTCTAAACACAGAAGGTACATCTAGATCTTAAAATCCTTTTGAAATTCTAAGCCCTAAGTAAAATCTAGATCTAGATCTTAACCTTTTGATTTGCGTCAAGCTACTATAAATGTCTAGGCCCTAGATCTGGAATTTATATCCAAGCAACTTTTTAAAGAATTCTTTACTTAGTTCTTACTTTATAACACATAGATCTATTCCAGATGGTTTTAGAACTGCAGCGGCCTACTTTCATTCCTGCCATCTCTGCCCAGCTGTGCTTATAGGAAGTTTTTTTTTTTGAAGAAAATAATAATCACATTATAATTTGCCTTTAATTTTCTAAACACACTTAATGGTGAAAAGTAATACTACCACTCTAATCTTCAGGGCAATTTACAACTTTTGACGCGCCTAGGTGGTCTAGAATGATTGGTTAGATGGTCCTCATTTTTCGCCTAGCTCTACCATTAGTAGATGCTCCATCATTGCCAGCCTTGGTCTAGTGAAGATGAAAAAAATAATGATGAGAAAAGGCCTTGAGCAATGTACTTAGAAGAATACAACTATTTTAACTGTTTGCTTTTTTTTTTCCTTAAAAAAATTTGACTGTTTTTCTCCAAACATTTTTAGACAAATTGAAGAGGACAGCCTTGACTCACGCTATTATGAACGGTAGTGCCAATGTTGCATCGTACCTTCTGTATCTGGGAGCAGACCCAAATCGAGCAGACTCGTCCAACAATACCTTGGTGCACTATGCAGCTGCATATGGCTGGTACTTCTGCCTAAAACTGCTCATTAAAGATGCAGGGGCCAAAGCAGATGAGCCTAATATTTGGCAGGTAGGTGAAAGCTTTAGTCCTAGATAATTTGTTTTAATTCAATTTTTCTACTGAAGGTTTATTGTATTGCACATTATGATTAAATGGTATACTTTAAACATGGATGCAAGATCAGCAAATTGAGAATAGCTGGCATTGAAATTGACCCTTCAATTTTTTGTCAGGCATACCCAGGGTACCTTGGTAACGGGCGTATGAGTAATGAATCATCTGTCAGTCGGAGCGCAAAAAGCTAAGGAAACAATAAACTCTACAGGGTCAGAAAACTGAGGGCAAGCATGCCTGTGTATCACCCGTGGTTCTTGAGATTAACAATATTCAGCAGATTTTGTATCACAATAACTCTGCTGCTACTTTTGAAAATTTTTTGTGTTCGGATTCATTTTAAAGCCTAAGTTTCCACCAATATGATAACTTTCACCATATTTAAAAAAGATTTTTTTTAATTAAATTAAAATGTCCATGTCACGATAAAAGAAATGCTAGAGTTCATAATTATAACAGTGCTCATATTTCAAAACAAATATTTCCAAATGGAACAATCTAAGCCCATTTTATATCATTAAAATATTATTTATGAGTACCTGGAAAAACTTTCAACCACAGTGATTTCTGTGATTTTATAGGATTAAAAAACTATCCCGTTATAAAAGTAACACATCATATATTCCTACACTTGGGAGACAAAATTTTTTTTTGTTTAGGGAATCTAATTATTGTGCATTCTACTAGATATATAGAGTGGAGCACAGATTCCTTGTATTCATTAGGGAATTTTAATATGTTCCTGGAAGTCGTTTTTGAACAATTCTATTTTTAGCACTTGATTCTGACCCTAGATTTGTGTTTGGGACAGTTTTCGTCAATATTTTCAAGAACACTAACAACGTATAGTCTTTTTTTTCTCTTGGCTTCTTCTGTTCATTTCCAAGTACAACGGGGATAGCTGATTTGTCATATTTTCCCGAATTTTAACCCTTGAAGACCTGCCGAGGTGAAGCACCAATTGATTTGCCAGGGTGAGGGTGCCGAGCCTGTAACAGTTGCGAGAGCATGTTCTTGGCGTACTAACAGATCCAGTCATGTGAAAATCAAATATCTGGGAGTTGATACGCTGTTTTCACGCTCTAAGTTTTTAGACACATATAAATGTATACATTTTCTGAAACTTTACTGTTTAATCTTTGTGCTCGTGTTATTTTTTTTTCAAACCTTTTTGTTTCATTTAGGACATAAAATAAGAATAAGGGTAAATGATGCACATAAAATGGTGTCGAGAACAACAATAAAAGACAATTTTTTTTCTATAAATCACAATTTCCCCTATTTTGCTAGATCTAGTATATTTCAAACTTTGCACGATGACTAATCCAATCACTGTGTGCTATTTCAAGCAAATCATGATCCATAACACAAAGCTCGAACTAACAAGCATCAAAGGAACAGATGCACTCCTCTTAAACCTATTTTCACACATTCTTGAAAAACCAAATACTCCTCAACTTCACCCATTCCCCCTTTTTTGGAAGGGGAAAGGGTGAGGGAGAAATTTAGTAAGCAGACACACTAGCCAAAAAATTGCATCAATTTTCTATATATACGTTATTGAGTTTTAGTGATAGTGTATTTAGAAATAAAGTAGAATTGTCTGCAATGCTTGGATTTTTTTACTTCATCGATTAAAAGCTATAAACTTCTCGCGCTGATATGTTGGGTCCGAACTACAGCTGTAACAAACCAAGGTGCTAACTCATGCTGGGAAGCTGATGCAATGGGCGCTAACACATGACCCATACCACTTTGCACCTCACCCACAGTACGTGCAATACAAAGACTCTTGAGATTGAATTTGAAGTGGACTATAACATCATTGGTTTCAAATCTCCACCATGCATCAGTTGTCATGTCAATATTTGGCCCCTCCCTCGAGTGGGTTTATTACGTTTATTTCTTGAGATGATACAACATGCTCTTACAGGGGGGCCCGACTGAGCGTGTGATGTCACAAAATGTAAATAAGGCAATGAGGACCATTAAGTCTGAGGCTTATATCTTATTTCTCTGATGCTCTGATTCGTCCATTTAGACTATTGTTTCAACTGACAGGCCACGTGTCACGCCCCTGACTCAGCCATTGGGAAAAGTAATGTAGATTTCATAGTGAATAATGTTTACTTGTTCATAACTTCGCATACAGTAAAGCTAGGAACTTCAAATAAACTGCAAAATTATTTGCTTTTATCGCAGTATCACATGAATTCAATCATTACGGTCGCTTGACAAGAAGAGCAGGGAATATTTTTTATAGAAAAGACATAGTTAATACTGATGATCAACAAATCATAGTTGATATGTAACTTTAATTCATAACTCTGCTCTTTGCGAAGCTAGGAACATCAAATAAAGTACAAAATTATCGAATTTTATTGCAAAATCACATTAGATTAATACTGAATGTTTCATTATAGAGCGCTAAGTGATTTTCTCTTAAGAAGAGAGACTTAAATTATAGTGATAATCTGCAACTGAAAACCAGTGGCCAAAAAATGCACAAGCATAGTTTACTTCTTCATAACTTTCTTATCCGTGAACCCAGAAACAAAACAAATAAAAAGAACTGCAAAATTACCTGCTTATTTTGTATATTCACAAAAAATCAAGATACAGCCTCTCAGTAGACCGCTTAAGAATTTTGAAAATAATTGTGTGAGCTGTAGATATACAACTGCGGCCCTGTGAAAACGTTCCAAAAATGTTTTATATGAACAACTCTGGCTTTTCACGGGTTAATATTTCAAATTGCGGACCAAAGACAACCCGATCTGTCATTCCTAACTCATCTTATCTAAAAACTTGTCTGCACAACCCCAGCGCTTATCAGATATTGAACTCTTGATACTAGATCTAGATCAAGACTCTAGTTCTACATTCAGATCACTGTTACAAATTTCTTTATAGCTAGGCATACATTCATTCTAATGTCGACGTTCCACTGCAATGAATCTTGCTTGTTCCTGAATAATCTAAGCAGCGATGGGCCTAGTCACATTTACCTGTCATCATTACCCACGTCTTGTATGCTTGGAACAAACAAATCTTGGTTGCAATCAGTCCTAGCGTCTTAATGACAGGTAGACCTAGTATAGATGCAGACAGACAACTGGTGCTGAGTGCATCAGACTAAGCCTCAGTAAGGTGGGGCAGGAGAGGGATTGTCTCTCTCCCTGGCAACTTGGGATAAAAGGCTAGACTGCCTGTCCACAGTTTCTACATAGGGAAAGGCATAGGTAAGGAGTGCTTGTTTGAAGAATAAGCACAGCTGTGTAGAGCACTTGACCGAAATTTAAGATCTATGGTCAGTTAAATTTCTTAAGAGGTGAATATTTTCTTTCTCTAATTTATGACTGATTGTTTGAAAAAAAAGTTTTATGACTTCGAACCAGTTAGACGAAAAATAAGACGGGAACTCTGAGGAGAATCAGATGGGGAAAACGGATGAGTTTGAGAAATTCGTGATTTTGACAGATCCGTGTTCAATCTTATCATGTAATCATAAAAACTATAAGCTTTCCTAGACTAACAAAGTAATAGTAACTGTATTGTACTGAACAAATTTTTTAGTTCCTTGACTTATCACTGTCAATCATAACTATATCTAGTATGGGTATTAACCCTCTAACTAAACTGTAGTCTTAACTCTTAAAAATTGACTAAACAATGCCTTGAACCAATCAGGATGGCCCATCAAGTCAATTTCATAAGTTTCTTACATCTAATACAAACGCAACAAAGCAATCAAGCCTAAAAAAAACCCACACTATTCATACCCCTCTGTTCAAACATACTCAAAAACCAAAGACCCCTGAAGTTCACCCATACCCTTTTTTCTTGGAAGGCAAGGGGAGAGGGAGAAATTTAATAAGCAGAGACATCAGCCAAAAGTTGCATCTTTGTTATTAGGTTTGAGTGATAGTATATTTAAAAGCAAAATAGAATTGCCCACAAAAAATTATAAAGTGCACTTGGATTTGTGACGTTACTGATAAAAAGCTAAAAATTCTCATGCTAATAAAACTACAGCTGTACCAAAGCAAGGCGCCACCTTATGCTGAGAAGCTCATGCAATGGAGGGGACACATGGCCCATGCCACTTTGCACCTCACAAACAGTACATGTAAACAAAGACTCTTGAAATTTAATTTTAAGTTGACTGTAGAATCATAGGTTGAAAATCTAAAAGGAACAATTGTTTGTCATGTCAATTTTGGCCCCCACTTGAATAGGTTTATGATGTAAAATTATTGAAGAGATACATAGAGGCCCAACAGAGCATATTGTGTCACAAAATGTGAATAAGCCAATGAGGACAATTATACAAGGCATATATCTTAATTTCCTATTGCTCTGATTCTTTGCTTTACTAGACTGGTCAAGTGCCATGCCCCTGACTCAGTCTGTGAACTAAATGTAGATGCCACAGTATAGTGTTCGCTTGTTCATATTTTCACCACCAGTAAAGCTAGGACTTTCAAATAAACTTTTAAGTTATTTTCTGTGGTTGTAACATCACATGAATTAAATAATAAAAGCTGAGTGTCAATAACAACAGGAATATCTTTGATAGAAGAGAGTCATAGATGATTTTCATAGTTTACATTTATTAATAATTCTGTCTGCTTTCAGGAATCCTAGATAGGTCAAATAAGTCAAAATTATTGGATTTTATTGCAAAATCATATTGTGTTAATTTTGACGCTTTTATTATAGACCACTTAATATTTTTTTTCTATAAAAGTAGAGACATAGACCACGGTGATAATTGCAACCTCAAACCAGTGGACTAAAAAAATACATTTTTTTCAGATTCACAAAAGATCAATAGAGAAGATCCCATTGTAGACTGCTTAAGAATTTTTTTAATTGAAAGAGATCCACGTGTGGTGTTACACATATACAACTGTCACCTTACTATGAAGTGTTTGAGTTGTAGATGGACAGATGACTCTCTGTAGAAATGTCCCGAAAAATTTCGTAGATAGACATCTGTCATGTTTCTTGGGTTGACTTATATTTATAATAAATGAATAAAACTCTTTATAAAAAGTCTATATTTTTTAAAGTAAACATTCCTTTTCTCTATGTGTTTCTCTGTTAGATCACTATTAACTAAATTTCTTTGAAGACATGGTAAAAGAACCAATTAAAGATGAGTCGTGACCACCCGCAATATAAGGATAAATGGCAAACTTAGGATTCGGGGAATGAAGATGCTAACTGGCATGCTCTGTGCAAAGTTTGTAATCAGGAACTTAAATCAAAATGGCCATGAAGTTCTGGCTAAATTTCACCTTAAATTATGCTTTTGGTTAAGAATGATGCAGATGGTGGAATTAAATGTATGTTCAAATGTCTAAAAGGATGCATCTAAGACAATCCAGCACAAAATTGGAAGTCTTTGCTCCACCTAGCAGTTAACCTCATTTCCGGATCAAGTTACTGGAAGCACTGGCAGGCGATTGGTGTACTAAAGAGACTCTGCTGAACAGCCATGTTGGAAAACCGTACCCGTCCATTTTTTAAAATAAATTGATTTGTTATTTTGTGGTCTCATCTCTGCCAATGTGTTGGTCAGAAATGCCTGAAAGTAAAAATAGTGTGGTGGGAAAAAAACCTCTTTGAATCAAGAAACTAGCCAGTTGTATGCCTGTTATAGACCAAAAGGCATTTTTACTGTAAATTCACCTATTGACTAATAAAGAATATTAAAGATTGTTTCTTTGAGATACATGACATAGGCATCTAGAAGGAGAGATGAGAAAAAGATGAAAAGATACAGAGACAAGGTTTGAGAGAAAGGGAGATGACATAGAGGCGAAAGAGAGACCTGAGATAGAGCAGTGAAGAAGGCAGTCAAGTTTGTGATTGATTTTTCTATACTATTTATTTCTTTATTTACAATCGCGTGCGTCCCTGTTCCTTAATCATCTATTTTTGTAGATGAGAATGGCTCATTGGCTAAGTGCCTTCTGTACTTTCCCAATCGAATTGTTTTAAAAATGCTCCTAAATGCTTATTTTCAAGCTATGTAGGTACAAACCCAAGTGATGAAGCCCAAGAATATATTTGAATTATACAAAATTAACTAAATCTGCCTTTTCTTTTCAAATCGAAAGACTTGCTTTGAGTGCTCATTTTGTTCTATCTTACTTGCAGTGATTAGCCTAGCCAGTTCAAGCAAATTCATCTTTTGTTCTTATTCTGGTGCTTAACCTTTATTGTATCTGTTTATGTTGTAACTTTTTCTTGGTTAGGCAAAATCATGCCCATTTTCTTTGCTTGTGACAAAATTAGTAAAATTTAAATCCAATTATTCTCTCATCACAATTAAATATCAATAAGTCCATCACAATTACAAAATGGATTTCAAGTCAAGACCAAGGTCTTACTTCCTAAATAATTGTAAATATTTTATACCCTATTCTTTTTCAGACTACTCCCATAAGCATTGCTTTCCTGAAAGGCAACTATGGTTTGGTTGAAATGCTTTTTCACCAAAAGAATGTTAGCATTGATTTCAAGACAGAAGATGGTAAGCCATGACTAAACATGATAATGCACAAGTTAAATATTTTCCCCAATTTGATTACCCAAGGCAAAAAAAAAAAGCTGGGGGGTGGGGATATCTTTAAATTTTGACTGAATTGCGGAAATCTTTTCCATTTAATGCTAATTCTAAGATCAAAACAAGCCCTTTTATTGGTGAATGGTAATTAGTATCAATGTTTCATTATGATTTTACTAGGAACCCAGAACAGGCTGTTGGATGTACTGGAGGTGCGTTCTGAGCTGTAAAAGGGTTAAATTAAGTCCTTTTAGTGCATTTCAGTTGTTGCATGCATGGATTTTGAAACTAATGACATCATTTAAAAGTTCAATTCTTGCTGTTTTGATTGATAAACAATGAAAAGAGTAAAAATAGTTTTTTGCCAATTTTTGATATGCCACCAATACGGCAATGCAGAACTTTGTAGGTTTTCATTCTGTTCATTCCTTAATCTTGCACATGAATCTCATTGCTTGACTTTTAGAAAATGTAGTGCAAAAAAAATGATATTTAATTTTAAAAGTGTTCTTTGAACAGGTCAGCAAGAGTTATCCACCTTGATTTACTTACATTATTACATCTGTAAACTGATTCAAATATGATAGACTCATGCTCTTAATTCTTCTCTTAAAATAGGCAATTGAAGCTGTAAGTTCATCAATAAAACTTGCAACTGTAGTTGTGTTATTTCGTAAAACTTATTCTTAAAACGAATTTAGATCTAGATCTTAATTTAAATATGATTCTTCAGAAGGCTGTCCCAAGTGCAGCAACCTAAATCTGTGGCTAAAAAATTTCGTTTCAACTTTAAACTAATTTCCATTACACAACATTTCAATGCTAAAAAACATTAACTCACTGAACAGTAAGACAAGATTGCTGACTCCACAACATGTCTTACCCACCCCAAGAGACAGTGGGTTACAAATCTTCACATGTGTCAGGAACCCAACTTTCTCTTTGCGATATCATCTCGCATATTCACCCACGAGCTGCCTGTCACCATTGAAACATAAAGCCAAAAGCAATAGTAGAATTGGACATCCTCTATTTCAAGAGCTGACAGCTTTTTGCAAACTCACAACAATTATTATTGACTAAAAGGTAGGCTACGATAAAAGCAATATTTACCAATGAAAAAATTACTGTGTAAACACATGCAAAGTATTGTATTACTGTCTTAGTGGTGTCCTTAGTGTCCCTAGATTTGAAATCTAACACATCATTAAATATTAAATGTAACATTCCAGCCTCTCTTTGTTCTGTAAGCACTTAAAAATGTATGCATCAATAAGAGTGTAGAGGCATGTGGCAAGACTGTTCAAAGAAACAAATAAAGAATCTTTGCAATCTTTAACAGTATTTCAAAACACTAAAAGCATATGTAGATGGCCAGTAATCAGGTCAGCCCCAAAACTGTTTTGTACTGGTTTACTTTAAAACCTAATATAGTAGTATAAGTTTTACAATACCTATTTTTGCCAGCATTGAGTAAGTCTACTACCTCAGCCTAACGAAAATTACTGGTCATCAAATTTTCTCAGCTCCCACCAGATGCAGTCTTAGGCCTAAGGGAGGAAAATCAGTCAAGAGCAACCTAGGCTAACTTGATATAATAAAGTATATCGTTGATTAGGGTGAGAATGCATAGCATAGAACTAATTAAAGGTGACAATAAAAGTCAGCAGTCAAACTTTTAACCCGCGCCCACCTCATTGATGGTCATGACTCTCAGGTGTCTCCCCGCTATCTTTTTGGACAATGCCAGGATTGGAACCCTCACCCTCACCTTTGAATCCAGGCACTATACCATCTTGCCAACTGGTCTTGGGATGGTTAGAGCATTTTTAATCCATATGAAGGAACCTCTGATTTCTCCTGCTCCAAATCCACCGGGAACTGTTTTCGACTATTTCTGCCTGTAACTTTAGAGCTTTTGTTCTTTTGTCGCTACTTATCGAGAGTTTAGTCTGAAGATAGTAGACTGATGACCCTATGAATCCTCTGGCACCAACCTCCATGGGCATCACCACAGCTTTGTAGCCGGCATTGTCTAGCACTTTCAAGTCTCTGGTCAGGTTCAGGTTTTTCTCTCTTTTGAAGATGTGGGATGGGCCTCTTCCATTCTGTTTTGGTATGGAATTGTTAGCTCCACCATGATCAGTTGTTGTGTGGAAGCTAAATGGATCACAATATCAGGCCTTAGTCTTGTTTCATTGATTATACAGGGGTGATGGCCCATTCTAGAAGGTCTGCTGAAACATCCCAGTTGTTACAACCATCTAGCAGGCATTTTCTTTGGTTTGTTGTCCTCTCCGACCTTCCATGCCATGACTTAGCGCCTCCCTCTGGTGTGAATATCAGTGTATTGGTTTTAGGGAGGGTAGTCTCTCTTTTAGCCCTGCCTATGATTGCGGCAAGTTCCTGAAGGACACTATTATGCCAACATATGTATCGCCCATGTGAGAGGGGGATCTTGCAAGAGCTCAAGACATGCTCTGTGGTTTGTCTGCCTTGGCATAGCGGACAAGTGGGGTCCTCTTTCTTTCCCCACCATACCATATTTGCATTGGAGGGCAGGAGATCGTACACTGATCTGATGAGAAAGCTGATTGGTAGTGGTGCCATGTGGTAGATGTCGTTCCATGTGGGAGATTTGTGCAGGGTATTGAAATTATTACTTTCCTTAAGTACTTATTCATATCATGTTTGTCGTGATGCTTTTGTCTTTACACTGAAGTAGGTCAAATTTCATTTAATTTTTTTTGTTTTCAGTTTTTCACTCCATTTAAGTAAAATAACATGTTTTCTAATTCCAAAAATCACAATAATTTGTTTTCAAAACGACATGAAATTGAACTGCTGAGAACACATTTTTTAAATGTTATTTGGTTCAAATTTGGGACACTTTTCTTGGCAGATCAAACTTCATTGTTGTGCATAAAATGCTTTCGGAGGAGATAGTGGAGAAAAAGTATAGAAGTTCCCTAGTATAATATAGATACATTCATAGTACTTATTCAAACAATATTGAGGGAGTTGACTTAAGGGACAGGGATGGCAGCCTTGATCCTAAATGCTTTCACAACTGTTGCCCCTATAAAATATATATGACAAAATTTTCAGAGAACATTTGGTTTAATGAAGATTTAAATGTTTTCAAGAATGACATAGCAACCAGAACTCATCTCATCAATGTGAATTCCAGGGCCATTGTTGGCTTCTGTGCTGGATGAATCTGTTAAAAGCTTAATTATGTTTCATATAGTATTTTTTTCCTCTCTTAACTGATCTCTTTTTCTTAGATCTGATCTGGATCAGAAAAAGATCTTGTGCTGCAAGGCTTAGGGTCATACACCTTTTTTTTTTTCGAACAGAAAGCATACATCCAGTAACTTTTGATTTACATTTTAGCTCTTTGTATTGAATTAAGTATCCAATTATTATTATTTCATTTGCAGATGATAGAGACAAGGATATGCAAAGTAGCGGGTACCTATTTTTTTGTCCAAAAACCATCGCATTTTCAGCAGGAGGCAGTCATATTCTTTTTTCTTGGGCATTAAATTTATCTCATTGATTTTCTCTGATCCTAAGTTATTTGAAAATTTTTTTTACAGTGGTGCATTTTTTAAAAATCTGAGGTCCAACTCTTTCCCTCTGAAATTCTTCTTTGAAACCTTGAAAACACATGCCAATTGACACGTGTATCAATTGAAATGTCATCTTTCTAAGGTTTAACAATTTGCTAACACTCAGATTCTTGTTCTAATTGGGAAGTGCATCAACAATGTCTCCAAGTTCCATTCGCAATGTAGCCTTGTCGAGGACATTTTTTTATTGGTAAAAGACTCGTTTTTTTATTTTCTTAAAAAGCATGTATTTATATACAGTACAATTCAAAATACAAGAATTAAGCTTTTTGATACTAGCTTTCATTCAATAATTTTATTGCACATTGAAGGAAATAATCATCATGCAGCTTTGGTCATGCATCAGTTAATCAAAACAGCCTGTTCAGTATACTTAACAGTAGATAAAATTAAGAAACAAGAATTTCTCATAGCTCATAAAGGTTAAGTTAATCTATAAGCTAGTCACTTCCTCCCTCGCTTCAAAACTCACATTAAAGTTTCAATGTTAGAAAAGAAAAAAATTGTAAGGGCTCTTTTTGACACCTTTCTTTCTTTATTCCTGTCTTTACAAAGGTATGACTTTGGCCAGCACTGCTTGTAAGAGTTGTTTGGTTCCAGGTCTAGACAGTCAGATCAAGAGCCTCATTCAAAACTTTAAAGCTGATCCTACCATCAAAGATGTCAATGGATTTAATGCAGTAAGTGTGTCATTCTATTCACAAATCAATTGTGTATCCAAGGCAAAAGTGTCTTGTGAATATTTAACTTTCAAGAAAGAAATGAAATTTGTAGAGAATTAAAAATTTCATTTGAGCAAGGTTAGATAAAGCCTTTGCTGTAAAATACCATTTTATTTGTAGATCTGCCTCTGTATTACTTCTTTTACATCTCCTTTGTCCTCTATTTGTTTTGCACTTGCAGTCAATTTTTGTGTTTGCTCCTATTATTTCATGTGAATTTTTTTATACTTCAGCATGTTCCTATGGCCATTTTTAAAAAAAAATACTTTGTTGTAAGGTTTTACATATATATGTCTATGTATGTACTTTCAAAATATGTTGAAGTTGAAGACAATGTATGTTTCCCGACCATGGTTGTGGGATTTGAAATGGTTTTCAACACTTTCTTAGGTATGTAAATGTCACTGATTATTTACTTAGCAACTATCGCAGGCGCTGCGGAGGAACAGGAAGGCCTAAAAATTGAGTCGAGGAAAAGTAGGAAGAAGAGGAATTGAGGGGAAAGCAAAGGAGGAGTAGAAGGAGTGAAAAGTCGTTAGTTCTGAGGCAAAAGAACTATAATGGGTAGAATCAGTATGATCAAAGCTCTGGAAAGTTTTGATGAACTAACTAGATTTTGGCAAAAAAAGAGGAACAGGAGTATTTTAATCAGAACCAATAAACAGTAAAAATAAAGATTTTGGAAATAAATTATTGTAATCATATGAAGCATAATTTTTAAAAAAAATCGTTAAATGTAAAGAAACCTGGTTTTACTCCATTTTAAATCGAGATCAATGATTATCCAATTTATATATATATATATATATATATATATATATTTTTTTTTTTCTTCAATTAAAATGAAAGTAAAGGATCCATTCTTTGGTTATTATCTATATTTTAAAACACATCTTTTATTGAATATTTCTATTTTCAATGTAAAAGACTGAAAGGATTTTTTTTTTCGAAAAAAAAAAAAAATGCATTAAAAAAAAAAACCACAAAAAAAAAACAAACAAAAAAAACAAAGGAAAATACAGCATGATTGATGAAAAGATTGCTTTCTTCAGAACTGTGAGTAATGAATTCAGTTAAGTAAAAGAAAATTTAACAGATAGAATAGATTGCTCTACTGATGACTATAAGGTATTCATTAATAAGATTGAATGTATAGAATCAGTGGTAATTTAATAATTCTAATTGAAGAAAAAAAATGCCATGGGAGAAAATTAATTTAGTTTATATCTAAGAGGAATATCATCTCCTGAATTTTTTAGCTTCTCCCACACGGCGACGAAATACTCGATCTTTAGGTTACCTGTTGCTCTGCCCTGCAAACACCCATTAACGGCGCTCATGAGGTCAAACTTCGGTCATGACGGCCGCTGCTGGCCCAAAAATTTACCTGCGCTGGTAGCTGATTTTGAATGAATTTCTTTCGGATTTAATCATAATTAAAAGCCTCTAAATATTTATTTGAGGAAATGAAGTTCAAAAGAAAAAGCTATAAATGAAAAGTAGAGATTTAAAGTTTGCAATGATACCAATAATGTTGAAATAAGTCTGCACACTTAATAGCAATAGTCTTACTTTAAAAGGCTCTTTCATAAAATTTTCTGAAAATTTTGAGCTGTTTTTAAATGAGTATAATTTTTCTCTCGCACCATAAAAGCGGCAGAAAACTGTATAAAGAGAGAGCACTTTTTGAAGAAACAGATGCCATAAAAATTACTCACGCCTAAACAGGGCCTGTTCGGCTGCGGGATTTATAGTCCATTTGGTTATCTAGAGAGCTGACAGCTACTGGGACACAGAGGGGTAACTGGACTGGAGTGTTTCTTGTTTCTTGATAACAGTCGTGTTAATGGTGCAGGATTGCTTGTTATTGGCAATTTATGCCACTCACGAGTTATAGGGATTTCTTTTCTAGCAGTAACAAGTTAGACGATCAGGACTAAATAAGATAAGTAGTTTGCCTTCGTGCTATCATTCTACTATACTTGCTCATAAATTTTGAAGAGTGTTTTTACTACAGTACTCGCACATTTAAAACGTGGAGTCGTGAAGTATAATGTAATCATTCCCCCCCGTCCCTCTTTTAAGTTCTGGCACATTTTGTAAGGCAGATGAATATATTTTCTTACTTTCTCTCAGAATACTTGAAGTCCGTCTCTCTATCTCTGCTATTGTCAAATGCAACATTTCCCACCTTGTCCTCCTTGAAATGCCAACACAAGGTTGATTTTTTTAAAATAAAATCTATGCAGCGTATGTCAATAATGTGATGCTTAGGGGTAATGCTGTGTAGAAATGTCTGTAAGTCATGTACCGCTTCATTTCCAGTTTCGCCTCATCTATCTTATCTTGTTCGGCAGAGCTATATAATTAAATATTTAAGGACGTCTGATGTGTTCATTCAATTTGTAGTCTTTACCTTCTACCCTAAACATATGGGCTATTGTGATTTTTCCAACGATGTAGATAATTTCTTTTGTCTGTTCTTTGTATCGAGGAAAAAGATTAGTTCTGTTTTCAGGGTTTTAGAATACATGCTTTTAAAACAATATGAGAAGCTTAATTGCAAACTAAAAATCTCTTACATTAACGGGATGAAACTAATAATATTCGATAATTCATAGACCAATGATATTGGTAAAAATTAATAAGGTATGGTTATGATTTCTGCCAATTATGTACTAGAGCCGACTAGAAGCATCATAACTTTTTTCGTGTTTGCTTTGCAAAGATATTTTCTGCTATAATTCTTCGGGTTTTAAAAAAACAAGCATTAAATTCGTAGGTGCGATTAACTAGTTATGACCTATTGAAAAATGTAATCTACCGCAATTTCAAATGTATACATATCCTTTTAAAATAGCTCTAGAGACCTTAATTTTAACGCATTTCACATAAAAAACAATCTGAATAAAGTTGAAAACTTGATGAATACTGTGAAATATAAATATCCATTAAAAACTGATAAGATCATGACTAAAATGGGTTTTGGGAACAGCTAAATTTCAAGTCTTGTACCGCTCCCAGTTATCTGCCCCTGGTCTGGCGGTCGGCGAGGTCATTAATTGCCCCTGGACAGTTTTATTGCTGGTTATCATAGTCCCACGGGGATGCGCGTGGTCAGCCCAAGCAGATCAAAGAAAAACCTAAAGATTCAGAATTCTAAGGATTTCCGTTTCCGTGCCCATGATTTATGATAAAATTGAAATATTAAAGAACCATTTTGAATTTCCAATGTATTCAAATGGTGTCCTAGATGTCCCAGACTATTTTTACAGTTCTTAAGCTTTTTGTTAACTCTATTCCTAATGGCTAGGAGAAGGACTATGCTGTGTAGACAGCAATTTGGCCTCTTAACAATCTACATGTCAGAGTTTTACTAATGTATCATTACGGGAATGAGGAATTTTGACATGCTATAATCATTGACTAAGCTTGATTTTATGAGACTTGTTTTACCAAAGATATTATATGATTCATCAAGAGTGTAAGTATAGGGGTTTATGTGTGTTGTATAAATGATGTAGTTTGCGGGTAAAAATTAAAAATTTATAGAGTAACGTGGGGAAAAGGTCTCCCTGTTACAGAGATGTGTTCTTTTTAAGTCTCATTGTTCATATTATTTTTTTTTTAAAAAAGCTCATACATGGAAATAACAAAGAAGTCAAAAAAGTCTTCTTATCCTGAACTTTTTATAATTGGATTCAGCTGTACATAATGTAGCTAATGTATGCAGCCACATTATAAGCAAAGATGGCATAAGAGGGGTCATAACACTGATATGTCAAAAGATAGGCAATAAGTTTAATCTAAACTTTCAAACTGGGATTAATCAGTCATGATCTCAATGAAAAAGACTAAAGCATTTTTAACAAAATGGAACAGATGCTTTCTTTTTAGTGGACACATGATGACAGCGCTTCAAACATCACCTGCAATAAATGGAATCAAAAGCCTCATAACTTCCAAGACATGCCTTTATTTTAAGCCCTCTTTCTTATGGCCTCTCTGTGGCTCAAGGTTGTGATTTGATATTTTATTGGACACATGATGACAGCTCATCAAACATCACCTACAGTAAATAGAATCAAAGGCCTCATAACTTTCAAGACATGCCTTTATTTTAAGCCCTTTTTCTTATGGCCTCATTGTGGCTCAAGATTGTGATTTGATATATCTCGCTACGAAACAGAAGTAATGGGCTAGATCCTTCTTCAATATATAATATGTCGTGCTGAGTAAGTTAACATGCCTCAAAATATCAAGGTTCATGCCAGAAACATTAAGACCAAGGCTTTTCCTTGAGGTAATCTAGCAAGAGGTTTCAACTTTAATTCAGAGCCACATATTAGCTATTCTGTGGTCTAAGGTTATCTTAAAGTAATTAACAGTACTTTTTGCTATTTTCTTTTCATATTTATGGTACTATTTTATTTATATTTCAGCTTCATCATTTGGCAGCTAATGACATCAAGGTTAAGGGATCTTACTGGGTAAGGTAACCAGCTATGCAACCTTTTTTTTCCTTTAACTTGACATATTTCTCTTTTATAATACATTTCTGTGGAAAATGAAGAATATTATGGGTGGTTAGAGACACGTCCTACAAAAATTTAGGATCTTATGAATTCATAAGCCATCTTCCTAATAGTTTTGTTAGCATCTTGGTGGAAAGAATAGCTTTAAATCTTGTTACAAAATGAGAGGGCTCTGTAAACTTCTATGCATATACTGTATATGCCCACCCATTGTGATAGACTTGCATATCTCTTCCAGAAAACAATCATTTAAATCAGTGATCAGAATCAATTAAAAAAATAGAAATTTAAATGATCAGAAAAAATTTTGAACTTACAATCTACGTTACATGCCTGGAAGGTCATTATCCCCTGTCCTGAAGAGTAGGACACCTGATCGATTGATTGAATGAAGTAGCTGTTCTTAATTGATCAGTGCAAGATCACCAAAAATCGATTCACAGTCATGTTTTTCCTTATGTATTAAAAATGGGGAGGCTGCCTGAGAAATAATTTTGGCACCCATAGAAAGTCGATAGGAAAAGATGAGGAATATTGAAGTTGTTGAAATAGATTCCTATAAATATCTGTTGTGGTAAAAAAGATAACGGTAGAGACTAGTATATAAAGAGTGGCATGTGCAAGAAAGGTTTTGTGAATGATCAAACCAGTGGTTTCCTTAGCTTTACATTTTTTATTTTACATTTTAATGATTCATTGTTCATTGCATATTCAAATTAATCTTTGTCCCTTTTTTCCCCACATCAAATGGACTAGTGTTTTTACTTTTAAGAATATTATTTAACTACGCGGTACATACAAATTTATTGGAAGGTTTCCAGTTGCTCTTTATCTGTAGGTTAGACCTAATTAGTGTTAACTCACTAGAGACCAGGGTCTGAGAAATCGGCTTATCGTTACAGACCAGCGATTTTAGGCAATTTTTAAAAACTCACTACTCCTCTAAAAATACTTGTATTTTCATCATAATTATTATATGGAAACAAATTTGAACTCATGTATGATGGAATTAAAGAATCTTAAACACAATATGATGAATACTTTTTTTTTTTTTTTATGAATTTTCAAAAATGGTATGTATTTTTTTGGTTTTACGGAAATTTTTAGAAGCATGACATAATGTAGAAGAATGTCAATAAAACAATGAAAATACAGCTAAATGTCTTGACAATCTGTAGACAAGTCAGCGACGGCAACATCAATATCAGGATTTGAACAGTTTTCCTCATGTTTACTTCCATCTAATGAATCCTCTACATCACTACCCGTAGTACATATGATTGATTCTCTAGATCTAGTTCCTGAAGTAGAAGCCTCAGAAGACGTTTTAGCAGCTTTACTAGTCTTCCCTTTACCTTTGCTAACTGCACATCGCTTCACACCCTTTCCCACTGCTGATCTAGATCTAGGTTCATCATTATCACCACTATTAGAGTCTACATCTGCTCTCCCAGGCTCATACTGGGGATCATTTGGGTCTGACAGCTCACTGTAATCACTCTTTTCATTTTCTAGATCTCATTCTTGACTGAAAGTCTCAAATAGATTGCCTCGATCATTTTGTGTGTCTTCTGCCATTTTCAACGATTTGGTAGTTGTCAACAATAATTTGGCGACCTGGGTAGGGTCCCTTTGTGGTCTTGTAAAACAAAAATTTTACACTCCACCAAAACGAAACTCGCTATGAAACTGAAGTAATGGATAGCAAACACCGATGACCGATGCAGACACTGTATCAGGTATGGTTCTAAAGAGAAAAAAAATGTGAAGTTTGTCCCGACACACTATCGGGATCGGTCTATAGTGCAAAAAAAGACTGTACCTGACACATTATCGGGAACGATGTTCAGTGAGTTAACATATTAATTTTTATCAGTAAGAACATCTTGCTAACCTGATGTGTACTGTTAACAATTCTTTCAGAACCGCACAGTTGACAAGGAAGCCATGAAAATAAGTGTTAAGATTGCAGAAATACTCATTGCTGCAGGATGTGATCCAACCCTACGCACAAATGAAGGGAAAACACCCACTATGTTAGCAATTGAACAGGTATTTGTCCTTTTACTTTCAAATAATAAATTTACCTCACGTAACTTAAAAAAAATAGTGGCAACTTAGTTTACCCCCTGGGCCTACCACAGACACCCGCAGTTAGTGGGGGGGATTGGTGATCAATTTTCTAACAGGATGGCTACCACCTCGTGCCCTCAAGCGTGTGCTAAATTCGATTTTGGGAAGTTTCACTTGTTTTTGTAGCGTAAACACCAAGTTGAGGTATAGACATAAATTTATTTTAAAGTTAAAATTTTCCTCGAGTAGAACTCTCAATTACAACGAGTTTACACGGTGCAGGTGAATCTTTAAACTTCTGGTGAAAAAAATAAAAAAGTAAGGATTTTCAAAACACCTTAGTTTTATAGTTATACTTAAAAAAAGGAAGAAGCGATTTTATCGCTTGAAATTATAAAAAAGTATTTAAAAAAAAAAATTCATACCCCCACTGTAAATGGCACTGTGTATTAAGGATCTACCTTATTAACCTCAAACCAAAACTGTTAAATAAGGAGCAGCACTTAGAATATGAACATAATGAAAAGCATACCTTTTGTTGATAGATTGTTAACTAGCAGAGGAAAGAGAATCTAAAGTTTCTCTAACTGTGCGGACTTTATCAACAGCTTGATACTAAATTATGGTGGGTACATCCCATGACCCCCCCCCCCCCCCCAAAAAAAAAAAAAAGAAGATTTTTACAACACTTTATTAATATTCTGCCGTAAACTCTTCTTTTTATGTATCGGCTTAAATTCTCCATTGTTTTGGTGTGAAAATTAGATCTAATAACTAGAGTTGCTAAGAAACGGGAATTCTGTTCTACCCGATAGTTAAACTCAAGACGCAATACAAAATATGTAGTATACTACTAAAGAAATGCTAAGTAAATTTGTTCCTTTTTTGAGCTTATACTTTGTTACTATCTCTTGAATAAATGTGTAATATATGTTTCTCTCTGTCTGATATTTTGTACTACTGACTGCCTCAAAACCTGTTTTTTCCCTGAAACTCATCAAATTAACTGTATTTTAAACAATTCTATAAACTTTTGATAATCAGACATTCCACAAACTGATAATG
This sequence comes from Elysia crispata, assembly GCA_033675545.1. NCBI lineage: Eukaryota > Metazoa > Mollusca > Gastropoda > Plakobranchidae > Elysia > Elysia crispata. Next base: position 815,722 of record JAWDGP010006562.1, read on the forward strand.
CTTTCCTGTAGTAATTTATTGTGGTTTATGTTGTAAATGTTCTCCATTTTCTCTCTTTCTTATCCTTCTCATAGTTTTTGTTTTTACTTATTCTTTGATAAAAACATCAGGTGAATGTGGAGTTGGTTCAGTTCCTAGTGGAAAATGGAGGCACTGTTTCTCCTGATAAAAATTCATCAGAGAAAACAGTTCTTCACCTTATGGCAGAGCAGTGTTGTGCTACAAACCTCACTCCCATGTTGAATATCTTAGCAGGACATGTAAGTATATAACATAGAAAATTTCTTGTTATAAATGTCCAGTATTCTTTTCTATCACTTATTTGGTGAAAAAATTACTGTGTATTCCTAAACTTGTAGTTTTTAATTTTTTTGAAAAAGGGCAAACAGGAAGTTCATTTAATATCACATTTTTGTTCTAGCAATAACCACAAAAAAAAAAAAATACCTTTTGGAAATCCCTGGAGAGAAAAGCAAATGATTCAGAAGTACTGTCCTCTAAACATAAACTTATCCGGTACTAAATGCCAGTTATCCCTTTTCTTTGGCAACTAAATGTTAACTGAAAGTTTGGAAAGTTAAAAAAACATGGCCATTTATATTAAATTTGACATGAAGGAATGCTTAAAAGCACTTAATTGTGACATAATAGTAGAAAAAGAAAATCTTAGATAGATGGACAGTATGCAAATTTAAAATATGTGTAAAGAAACAAAGAAATGAACAAATTTGTCTTCTGTTTTTTCTTCTTCAATTTTGCTTCTCATGAAATCAGATGTAAGAGCACCAATTTGGCATATGCAGTGATCAGGCCCGCAAAACTCATTTTGAAAAAGACAAAACAAAACTCTGAGTGAGATAGGCCCATGATATTAAATACTGGATGTGTCAGGACTAGACTTTAAATCTTTATTTTTTTGTCTGTTAAGAACTAAATGTACATGAACTAAATATTTAAGGTTTGTGTAATACTGTAGGGTAATGCTCGGCAGTGATTAAAATTAGAAGTGATCGAAAAAATGCTTGCACTATGTGGGATTCAAACCATGGCCTTAACACTAAGAGAGAGCATAGCTTGTGCATGGATGCAAGATCGTCGGCTGTGGCCAGCATGCCAACAAATTAAGGCTTGGCAAAAGGCCTTGTTGGCATATTATATTTTTTTTTCAAATATAATTTAAAAAAAATATTAATTATCACATTTTACAGATGAGGTGCGATGTTTGTCTCCTCTCTGTCAATGTGTCAGTCAGCTGAAAATAGATTTAGTGTCTTGTGCAAAACACCTAAGTGACCTTGACTGAAGAATTGTGTAGGCTGGTTTTTTTTTTTTTGTTATTTTTTTTTTTCGGCTCAGTCTACCAAAAGGCATTTTACCTTAAAGTCACAAGTGAATAGTAAGCTAACAAAGAGTTAGAGACTGTTGTCTTGCGGTACATGACATTGAATTTGAGAGTTTTTTTTTTTTTTTTTTTTTTTTATGTATACTTTTTTATCAGGTCACTTAGTGACACATATTTTCAATAACAGTAAAAGTTCTTGTACTATTTAAACAGTGTGCTGAGCCAACACAACTCATTGTAAGGCGATTGGGTTTCTGTATTTCGATTGAAGTCTCCTGCTTATCCTCAGTTGTAGATCTACCTGTCAGTATTGTAACCTATGTTTTTGCTCAAGCTAAATATTGCTTGTTTTCTTTGCCTGTTTAAGATTATCAAAATTTAGATTCCCCCCCCTCCCCCTTTTAACAACTAAAATGGGACTAGAGCTAGTAGATAGACACAATTTATCTCTAATGGAGACCTAGATCTAGATCTAACCTGATATTTCATGTCATCTATTTTGAACAACATCGAGAAATTTCATCTTGTCATCATCTGTAGTTTTTCTCTTTTACTTCACTATTCACAAATATGTACAAGCTGTGGTGGCATTTTTTTCTTGCATCTTTTTCTCTCTTTTTGACTCAAAGCAAAAGTCATTTTTTGCAAGGAGAGTGTTAGTTTTTTTTTTTTTAAATAAAGAACATGTTATGCATCCCCACATTCTCTCTCTGAAGCTAAAAGGAAACCAAGTTTGAATCGATGGATTACATAATACCATATCTAGTATGTGCTTACACAACCCTATTGTTTAGAAGCATTACATAATTTCACTGTCTTAATAGCACATTAGACCTATACACCGTAGTGAGAGAGAGAGACAGAGAGACAGAGAGAGCAGTTAAAATTAGTTTCAGTGAACAAAGCATAAAAGCCAAATTAGTTTTAAATCTTGCAATAAAGTAAACAGTAGGAGACCAAATCTTTAGCTGTCACTACAAAAAGAGTCAATTGTTGGTGGTGTATAGTCAATTTCAGCTTCACGTGTATAAGTCAAAGCTTCTTCAAATCAGTCATAGCTCCCCTACATCTACAAGCCAAAATTTCTTCAGCATCAGTTACAGCTTCCCCGCCTTCACTCTCTAAAGCTAAAAGGAAGCATGTTTGAATAGATGTTTTCCTATCTAAAAAGCCTAACAATTAGTTATAAGAAGGAATTGACAAGGAGAAGGGCACATTCTTGTAAACTTTAATGGGTCCCTGCTTAATCAACTATCACTTTTTTTTTAGTTAATAGCCTTTTTCAATATTGGATGCATCGCTGCAGTCAGCAAAAGCTCTCATCTACTATTACTACAGCATGATACTTCTAAAACAATGAGCACAAGTTCTTTATTACATCATTATGAGCTCTTTACCATTAACATGAGCCTTCTAGTATCTCCAGCTTGAATGCCCTACCACCTCAGCTTGAGCCTTCTTATACCATCGTTTTGAGCTATCTACCACATCAGCTCGAAGCTTGTAATATCATCAGCTTTCAAATCACTACCTCCACCAATGAAAGACTAGAGATAGTATTTTATTCAATTACACATTACTTTTTCTTGCATGTATCAGTTAAAATGCATATGCATTCATTGAATAAGTGCCTTAGAGAGGCATAGAAATTAAATTCTTTATTTTTGTGGTAAAATATTGCAGGCCAATTAACTTTTTAGTTAGCTTGCACCTGCGCTTATGCCAAATAGCCCTTATAAAAGATTTTCATGAGGAAGGTATTTACTAAGCCCTTCAGAATGCTTACGTGAATGGGAAGATCTAAATAGCACCAAAAGCCTCTAGTTAATTCTAAAGTACCGACACTTGCTATTGGAAGAACAATTATGTAGGAGGAACAATAGCCATTTGTATGCCTCATGCTATCCAATTGAGAGACTTTAAAATGAAGATCAATCTCTCAACTTCATTTCAAATAACAGAGACTCTATTTTGCAGCTTTTTGATAGCTTGGTGACTGTTTACAGTGTCTAGTTCTCGACGCATGCCCAGCCTAAAGTGGCAATATTTTATGCAATGGTTTTTAAGAAAATGCTGTTTTATGATAGTTTTGTTTGGAAAATGCCGCCAATATTTTGTCACTTGGATGTAAATGGCATCCTGACAAGACACACTTGCATCATCGACCATTAGTTTCAAGTTTGAGAGGCACATGAATCTGGCAAAGTGCATTATTGAGTCTGTTATACTTGTATTCTATCCGAAAGACCTTTTTGTGCATCCTAACATCTAAAATTATTTTAAGGTGAGAGTATATAGCAGGTGATAAATATTTATGGCAGTGAATGCCCACCAATAAGTGAATGTTGTAGGTCTGTTATAGCTACCATCTAAATCTAAGGTACTTGCCCAGTTCAATGTATCACTTTTCTACCAGTGACTCTTTTATCTTTGCCAGTTGTCTATTGGAATTGACTATTATATACTCATGGCTTTCACTAAGGTAAATCCAACTTTCCTACTGCTTCATCTTTTCAAGAATTAAGAAAACTGTTCCATTTGTAGCCATTTTTTTTTTTTTTTTTTTTTAGTAGTTATTTTCTCAAGTCTTTAAGTTTGACATCAGATACATGTCTTATGCACATATCCAAAGCATCAACCTTGTTTTAAAGTAGCTTGTCATGTTTGAAAATTATGCCTAGGAAAATGAGACAGATAGGGAAGAGCAATTAGATCCAATGGTATCTATTGAAAAAAAAATTGATGCAGCAACTGAAAAAGTTTGCAGCCTGTTTGATGTTCCCACTATTCTCCTGAAATGCCTGATTTTGCTTGCTGATACTCTCACAGGTAATATCTTCTAAGGGATTAGTTAATGCTGCATGCATTTGAACCCTTTGTGTCAAAAACCAGATGCAAGGAATAGCCAAGCATTTTGCAGAGAAAGTTATATTGTCCGTTACGGAATACTTTCATCTTCTTTCCTTGCCATTTCAGTGTTAATAGGTGTATGTTTTAAATCAATTCATGATCAAAGTATATCTTGATATTAGTATGAGTCTCTTTTACAAGAGCAAAAGTGATAACATTTTTATTCTATGCATTCAGCCTTGCAATGCTCCTGTCTTTGGTGCAAATTCAGCATTTTAGCTCCTGTGTATGCATCTGACAACAGCAAAGTGAAAGTGGACGAATTTTTGATTCTGCTAAGGGCGCATCAAAATCAAAACTTTCATCATTAACAAAAGTGGCCATGTTTACCTTCACAAACTCATGAACTATCTGATTAGCTGGATCTCTTGCAGCTTTCTCACTTTCAATGTTGCCTGCTAAGCCCCAATGACTCTTTAACAATGGAATTTTGTATTTTGGAAGTTTTAATTTGTTCCCTTGTTCCTGACTTATGTCTAAGTGGTACAATCGCCTAATGTGGACTTCAAGATACATGATTGTCTTCTAATAAGTGTCATACTTGCGTAGACTAAGTTCCTGCCACTGTTATTTTTTTCAAGCACAATTGGCTGGCATTTTTTTTTTTAGATTTTAGTTTGCTCTGTCATGGGGTGTGAAAAATTTGCCTTTGAGGAAATTAGTGCTTAATTTTTCTTTTGATCTGTTCAGTCAAAGGTTCATGCAGGTTGGTAAAAGTAAATGAATCTTTTACCATGTTTAATGCGTTGTGGCCTATGGACTGTTTTGAGAAAGATATGGACTTAGAAGTTTGGTTTACATTGTATGTATCATTATCATCAAAATTATCAGTATGATTAATATTAGTATTATTATTCCCATCAGTTTATTTATTACTATTCAAGGCTAGCCCAATATGTGCTTTTATTTGTATTTGAGTTGTTTTTTTTTTTAATCAGCATGTATGTAAATGAAAAGAAATGTTATAGTGTGGCAGTAATGGCTGTGTTTGATGCTGTTGTGAGGTTGGTGACATTAACATTGACATTGGTCTTTTCCAAAATAACAATGTGTTAATTGTTAGGAGCAAAGCCTTTTGTGTGTTATATGCTGCTGCATTCAATTTGAGAAAAGTAGGTTTAGAAGGAGGAGACTATTATAATGAATGGGTCTCTCCTTTAATTACATGATACAGATAAAATTATGCCTCCCCTTTAAATTACATGATACAGATTATATGCCTCCCACTATCCATTTTAGCTAGGGTCTAGATATCTCTATAATTCTAATTCTAACCTCCCACTATCCATCTTTAGCTAGAGTCTAGATATCTCTATAATTCTAATTCTAAACACAAAATTTAGATATGGAACTTAATTCCTTTTGGAATAAAGGAAATTGACTTAATATTCTATTCTTTCCCAATCTGTTTTCTACATCCTTTTAAATGAAATAAATTAGACAGCTGTGAATTTTTGCGTTAAGTGCATAAAAGTGCACTGCCTTGCGGGAATTCTTAGCCACAAAGTTATTTAAACCTATATGTACACCTCAAATTGATTGCTAAAGAATGGCAAAATGGCGTGAAAAATTGGTGATCTAAGATAGCTTCTGGTGAAGACTTGAAGCATTTTGGGGAAATTGAGGAAAGCAGTTAGCATTGATTTTTTAATGAATTAGAACCTAACCACATGAATGCTATAGATGCCTGCAAAGTTTCAAAGGTGTGGATTGGATAATAACGTAGGAGTTCAGGAACAAAGCCTCACAAGTCCGCTTTTATATATATATAAAGAAGAGATGAAAATTGAAACATTTGAGTAGCGAATAAAAGTATGTGATCTAGACTGTTCTTAATTTATTTTAATTAATATATATATATAAAAAATTACATGGGAAACAAAAGAAATGGTTTCAACTTGATTGTTGATGAGAATAGATGTAGATGCTGCTGCTGCTGATTTCCTATCCTGGTGTGTATTAACAGCCAAGTCAAATTGAGACTTGCTTTTTATGCATCTTGATGCAATATTTTTCCTGCGTGAACAAGATCAGCAGTCACTGATATCCAAATATGAGTCATAGGATGTCTGGTCTCTCTGTTAAAGATATTATTTATGGAACACTAGCACTGATTCTCTTTTTTATGTGTTGTATTTTCATCAAACTTCAAGGGAAAATAAGATTGGGATGACTATCATCCATATCAGTCGTTACATCAATGCCTAAAAATTTGAAAATGTCACCACCAGCTAAAACTTGACACAAAAAAGGTTTAATATAGTTTTTCTTGCATGGGCGACATAATTTGTTTATACATGGAAAAAGTTCATCATAGAACTGACCCATGGCGTTGCTTTGTTTATATATCAGATAATTCAAAATGCATGACTGTTATCTTCTGCTTGGTCAAAGCAGAAATCGAGAAAGCACACGAGAATTATAGGTACCTATGATGTTTCTTTTTCTGTAACTTTTGTGGAAAAAAAATATATGAATGGACGTAGTTTTTATATAAAAAAAATATTAGAGGACAGTGTTAATCTTTTAATTAGCTAATCACCGTAAAATTTAATTTTGGTTGCTGAGATATATGTTGTTTTTTTTTAAAATAGAGCAGAACACATTTCACAAAACTCACAAATTATAAAAAAAAAAAACAAAAAAAAAATCACTTGTAAAAGGCGATGAATAGAAGCAGAAATTAGTAAATTTCACCAGTGTCATAGTGAGACAAGCATGTTTGCACATTCTAATGAACAGATGGAGAAGACACGACATTGAATAAAAATGACAGACTATTATCATCCAAACTCATAAAGTAAAACAAACTTTACAACATTTACATTAATATACGTATACACACACACACACGCTCACAAACATCTCCTTCAGAACCACTCATAGTACAGTTTTAAAATATATAGAATGTGTAGACGTTGGAATTATTCTCACGTTGGCATGTATTCTTTAGATGAAGGAGACATCTCAAGTAAAAAAAGGAAACTAAATGTTGGTGCAGTCTTTTGAGCAACCCTCTTTTTAGTTTATCTCCCCACTGAGCCCATGTGGTGCTAATGATCCATTACTGATCAATGTAGTACTCGACTTGATGTGGTGAAAAATTGCTCTCCAATAGTAAGAAATAAATGCTCCAACATTATTACGCAGAGAAAATTTTTTTAAGGCTTGGGATTTTAAAAAAATTATTGGGGTACCCTGCATTGCTAAAGCTTATAATTATTCTAGATTTAGTCACAATGTGTATAACTCATGCAAGAAAATTAAGCGTGACTAGTTATTAAATTGACTTAACATGAATGTTTCTATAGTTCCTTGTTGATAATTCGTGGATCAGGTCAACATGTTAGATATAGGTTAGTATAGAAGTATGAACACATGCAAAAGAAGCTGCTCCAGAAGTAAAGGTAACAACTTTTAATAAAATTAATGTTGATCACTACTACTTCACTGCATAGATTCTTTTATCTATATGCTGGAGTTGGTCAAATTTCATTTAATATTTTAAATTTTTTTCCCCCAATTTTTTTCACTCCATAATAGTAATATATGTTTTGTATATAAATTTTTTTTTTTTTTTAAACATAATTAAAATAATTTATTTTAAAAGCGTCATCTGCTTTGAAAATTTTAAACTGCTGAGAAGTCTTTTAAATGTTATTTGGTTCATCTTAAAAAAAAATTGTGGAAAAAATTGATGAATTATTTACAATAAATGTATAATGAAGTTTCAAACACATTTTTTAGCCTATATTCATAACTTTTCTTTTTTTTTTTTTTTTTTGTGCACTGCTTGGGACTCTGATCTCAACAAATTCAGTAAACTTTATCACTGTAGATTGAGCGGTTTTGGAGGAGATAATCGAGAAAGAAATCAAAGTTGCCATAAGACGACCAGCACAAAATCAAATAAATGTTTAATTTCTTGATATTTTGGGTTTTAATTTCTTGATATTTTGGGTGAGCCAAAGGCAAACTGGGAGACAAACAACATGTGCCTGACATGAGCGCAAGAAGTTTGTGCATTTTGGAGTAGTGTGAAAGAGGGGAAGTAAGTAATAAATCCAAAATGATTAATATTCCCAGCTTAACCAAGTACAATTATGGTGTCAGATAAAATCTGATACTTAAATTGATGGATCCTGCAATTATGGCTTTAGTCCTGGTAGATCCAAGGATGTCATGGAAAGAGGAGAGCATCCACACAATCCGTGACATGGCCTGATAGCTTTGAAGGCCAGAGGAGTGTGTAGCTTGAAGTAGGAGGGCTGTACCAGGCTTAAGAAGCCGGAAATGCATCAACAGGAGACGAGCTGTTACTCAGGAAAGACACTTCAAAAGACAATAACATTTTGCATAACAAGAAAGAACTAGAGCAGCATGGCAAGTAGATTACAGCAGAGATGACACCGTGGATGACAGTATAAAGGGGAGCAGGGTGGTAGAATGTGCTCAGCAGTAGAGGTAAAGACATATGACTTCACTTAGAGGATATACATTCCCCGCCAAAGGTAATGCCTTTTAGCTAGATCATCACAGGATGTACACTGACAAGAAACTTGCAAAAATATGTTAAGAATACATTGAACATTAAGAAATTGAAGACTCCAGTCTGGGCAATAATATTTGTTTTGAGAAATTACACAATGGCATAATAAAAATACTTATATTGCCCCCACCCCCCTCTTAAATACAGCTGCCAATCCACAGGGAAAAATGTGAGTCCCGACCACCAGTTAAAATCATAGCTGGGTTCCTTCACTCATAATAATGAAATACATAAAAAAACAATTAGCTTACTAGTGTTGAAACAGTCTGTTTATCAGTCAAAAAACTATCCTTTTGTTGAGTCCATTTTTTGTTGCTGAATAATGAAATATGGTCTTGAGTAAAATAAAAACTTGTTCAGTTCAGTTTAAGAAAAGGTACATATTTTTTGTGTATATTTCAATGTAATGCTTTTCTGTATTATGCAGATTGAACCTAAACTTTAAGGTGGTGAAGCTTGAAGATAACATTCCTGTATATTTAATATTACTCTCATCTTACTAAATTCTAAGCTCTTTTCCATCTTTTCAGTTTTTTCACTATTCTATTCTCATTTGGTTTGACTAAAAATGAAGTCCTGATTTTGGCCTAGATGATGTATAAAAGGTACAGGAGTAACTCTTACATACAGAGCCATTATCATTTTTTTTCTCTTTATATTACCTGCAAATGGTTGAATCAACATTGCTCGAATCCTTGGAAGAGTAAGTTGTAAGATCGTATCTGATTTTGTATCATTATCAGGTAAAAAACAAGTCGACATTGCAGTAGCAGTAAATGCTAATTACAACTTCCTAATAAAAAATCCCATATAATTAACAAAGATAAGAGGATGTAATGTCATAACTAGGCATCCATGATGAAAGAAGTGGATATTCTAACAGAAGCACTAGCACTTCCATATTTACATCTATCAATTAGCTTGATCAAAAGACCTGAAAATGAGATTCTTTTTCAACAACAACAACAAAAAAAAAAAAACATGTCAACACTCAGTGTTAATTTTTTTGAAGGATTGACATTGATAAAAGTTTTTAACGTTATTTCTATTTCGTGACAAAATCCAGAATCTTGATCGAAAACTTACTCAAAGAGTAAAATGAGTTTTTTGGAACAAGAGCTGTACCTAGCAGCATGGGATAGTTTTGCAGATATTGATAGCATCATCATTTTGGTTCTCTGATAGACCAGGAACAAAATGTGGTCATCAACATGTTTTATCGAAGAGCCTTTTTTTTGTCTAATACCATGGCTATCGCCAAATATTTATATGGTTGCAGAAAAATGTCTTGACATTCCTGTTTTGTTATAGCTTGAACATTTATATTAGGTCACCTTCTAGAGGTGTATAAAAAAAGTGTACAGCAGGCCCTTTTATAAATAAAATTACTATCTTGTTTATTCAAGGTAAATTCAGCAAAATCAGTCTTCTAAACAAGATGTGCAAGCATGATATCATTGTGCCATATGCTTTAAATTCTTAACTTAAGCATAAATTGTTCCAGTTTCTTGCCGATTATTATGATATAAACCTTAAATTTGTCATGACTATACACATCACCACCCCTGTCATGATATTTATCATCCTTTTAGGTGTTCAAGTCGCAACATAAATGTGCTTGTAAATCAAATTTCATCATCTGTCCATCACCATCTGTAGCAATATATTTATTATGATGTGATCATCATTATAATAACCTTACACTATCATTACCATCATTCTTACATTGACATCAAAGTCTTTATTACTGTTGCATTATCATAAATTTCATATGAAAATGGAGGGGCAGTGCATAGCAAAAACAAATCAGATTTAGAATAAAATTTTTAACCAATTACACTTTTGGAGCCATACAGTACATATTCATAGGATTAAATGACTATTTATTTAAAAAAAAAAAAAAAAAAAAAAAAAAGGAGTGGCTGTAAAAGTTGACAACTTTAAATTAATTTTGAAATTTGTTGCAGGCCCACTTTGTAGTTCCAGCGGAGGAGGGTCCCAAGCCTATGAAAGAAAATGGAAAAGTAAACAGTTTAGATCATTTGCAAGGGATGAAGAGACCTGTAGTGTCTATGGAAGTTGATGGTACTGGGCAAAAAGGTGAAGGTGAGTGTCATAGCTATTCAGGAGCAAATACATTTGTGGATTCACACACCCCCCCCCTTTTAGCACAAATTCATTTGGTCATATATATATATATATATATATATATATATATATATATATATATATATATATATATATATAGAGAGAGAGAGAGAGAGAGAGAGAGAGAGAGAGAGAGAGAGAGAGAGAGAGAGAGAGAGAGAGAGAGAGAGAGAGAGAGAGAGAGAGAGAGAGAGGGAGAGAGAGAGAGAGAGAGAGAGAGAGAGAGAGAGAGAGAGAGAGAGAGAGAGAGAGAGAGAGAGATAGATAGAGAGAGAGAGAGAGAGAGAGAGAGAGAGAGAGAGAGAGAGAGAGAGAGAGAGAGAGAGAGAGAGAGAGAGAGAGAGAGAGAGAGAGAGAGAGAGAGAGAGAGAGAGAGAGAGAGAGAGAGACAGAGAGAGAAAGAGAGAGAGAGAGAGAGAGAGAGAGAGAGAGAGAGAGAGAGAGAGAGAGAGAGAGAGAGAGAGAGAGAGAGAGAGAGAGAGAGAGAGAGAGAGAGAGAGAGAGAGAGAGAGAGAGAGAGAGAGATATATATATATATATATATATATATATATATATATATATATATATATATATATATATATATATACATACACACACACTTATAAATCTGGGGATAGAATTTGTTGTTTATTTGTCTCCCCTTGTCATCTCTAAGTTACATAGATTGTCATGTCATTTAATATAGTTAAAATTATGAATTTTTAGATGAAAACTAAGGCTGAATATGTTTAATACAAAATTATGGGCAAAATGTCCAGAAAGTTTACAGGACTATTTTTATTTAAATCCATCTACTAACGTAACTAACAAGTTATGCATTTTCTAATCATATAGATTTTATCTAGTGATTTCAATAAGTCATCTCTTTTTTACTTTAGATATTATGTGAATTATCGATAAATATATGTATTAAAAATTACTGTTCGAAAACATACAAATTGCAAATCTTATCACGCGCTTTGATTTTGAAATGTAAATTGTAACATGATTATCTACATGCGAACTTAGATGCTAGCACTATCACTGACAGCCTTACTGTGTCTAATAGATTGAACTGCCATTGGAATCTGCATTTGAGAGCCTCCCATATGATATCCAGTTTTAGAAAAATATCATACTATCATACTTCTTTTCAGGTGATGGTGCTGATAACGGTGCTTTTGGTAACATGAATAGAGGAGAACCTACTATTGATGCAAAAGGTGATAGAAGTGTTACGAAAGCCTCAATGGAAACAGCAACACCATCCCAAATCATGGTTCTAAAATTAATGGCCAAAGAAAGAGACTTTGTTGGATTTACGCCTTTCCTCAGGGCATGCCATGTTTATAAAAACTTTCAGGTAAATAAATGTGTGTGTGTGTCTCTCTCTCTCTCTCTCTCTCTCTCTCTCTCTCTCTCTCTCTCTCTCTCTCTCTCTCTCTCTCTCTCTCTCTCTCTCTCTCTCTCTCTCTCTCTCTCTCTCTCCCCCCCTCCCCCTCCCTCCCTCCCTAATATATTACATTGAGTAGGGTAACCTATCCATCAAATCAGAATTGTTTGAATGAAATGAGACTCAAAGCAGGTCCTGTTAGCGCTAGAAGCTGTATTCCAGTTAAAAATCACTTTAAAGGGCTGAATCTCAAGATCCATGAAGTGTAGGATTTGACAGTAAATCATGTAATTTTTTTTTGAAAGAAGGCAACTGTCCATCAGCAGACCGCTGGCAGATATGCAAAGATATTTCAGACAGTATGTTAAAAAGTTGACAAATGTGAGTTTCAATGACTTGTTCGACTTTGGGCATCCATTTTGTTAAGAGTAAGACACATTTTCAATCTTTTATCTGCTTTGCAAAAGTTACAAATATTTGAGTGTTCTGTGCAAGAGATTTTTAGTGTAGTGTAATCTCTCCCTCCATATCGGCTGCAAGTTACACTGAGCTATCAGCCAGAAAGCGAAAGTGTTGGTTTTTCTTGATGTTAACAAAGCTGTTGCAGAATGTTTACAAAACACCGTCCACTGATGTGGAAAAAAAAAGTTCTTCATAATCTTCATTGCCATAGTGTTCAACCAGTTTCATCTTAAATGAGGATGTAACCACACCATCTTTGGCTTAACACCTACATTCTGGTCATGTGTTAGTAGTTTTTCTTACTGCTTTTTCCGCTTAGGCCTTTCCATCTGGAAAGTGATGTGCATTCCACGTTTAATTTTGGGTAGCACAGCTAGCAATATCTCATTTATGCTATGAGAGGGACTGTTACTGGGCAGGAGTTTCATCCAACAGCTCTCTATCTCAAAAACTGAGAAGCATGGCAATTTTTAATTTAGTTTGCAAGCTCAGAGAGGCTAGTTCGGGGCACCAGTAGTGGCAGTAGTGGATGTTCTATGTTGTCTTGGTTCTGGCCTAAGAGGGAGCATCATGGGTGACAGCATTGGAAGAGTAAAAATAATCCTCATCACTCAGCTCAACTGTGGTCAAAACTCAGTGATAACTGACAGAATCACTGCAGCGCTGTAATAAGTGAAAAATACACATCTTCATAAAGTTACTAAAACCAAGAGTATTGATATTTTGAATAAGAACAGTTCAAAACGTTAAGCCAGAATAGGCTTAAAACACTGCTCTGGACTTAATCTAGTTTTACCCTATATAATTTTGGAGAAGGAAAGACAAAAAATTTTCTGAATTTTAATTTAGATCTAAATTACAATGTGAAGTCTTAAGAAGACAGGTTAATATAGCGTAGGCAATTTTGACTGTAGTTATTTATCATCGAGATTTAGCCTTGATCTAGAGCTCTAATCTAGATAAGACAGCTTATCAAAAAAACGCTATTTGATACAAACCTGTGGAACCTGATTCATCCTCTGAGTCTGACTGGATCCTCCTTGCAAAAAAATACATAACAATATCTAGCAGTCCTCTATCTTTATTTAAAAAGTTTGAGATTGACGATGAATAATTCTTCTGTCTGGTCTTGGATCGCCTTCTTCAAAAGACAACTACGTTTGTACTACAGGTTGAATTTTGAAAATATCTATATTCTCTACATGTATCTTGACTGCAAGTGTGTTTCTTGGTTTTTTTTTTTAAATTACATTTGTCAGTGAAACATCAACTTTTTTGGTAAAGCAGATGTTCCTCAACTTTGACTAAATAATCAGTTACAGATTATTCATGTGTGCAACTTTAGCGCTGTAAACAATAACAAATTACTTGAAATGACTGAACTGAAGTAGTTTAAGAAAAAATTAACTGTTTTGTTTGAAAGTAGTAATTTAGGTGCAAAGTTATCATGAAAGTACAAAAATGTATAGTGCGAAAGAATTTTAGATTCGAAAAAATAGATTTAAAAAAATGCACCCATCTTTGAAAAGCAAGACATTCCAATATGCATTAGTTTACTGTATATGCATAACTTTCAGTATCATAATACTCATATGCACTGGTTCCCATGGTGTAGACATGAAAATTTCCTTTCCAGTGATTTTTAATGTTACTTCAAGACCATTGTGTAACAGTTTAAAAAGCTATATTTTGAAGCCGATTTCGGAACTTAATGAAAAAAATTAATAAACTATTTTTGACAGTTTTTCGCATTTGATTTTTTATTATTTGATAAAATAGATGTTGTAGAATTCAAAAACACTCAGAACTAAGTTTTTGACTTGTACCAATTTTTCTTCTAATTTGGGACATATCTTAAACATTTAATTCCGTCAATTCTGCGCTTTTTCCCATGGGCAACACATTTGGTACCTGGGTTACAGACTTTCTAATGTTTGGTATGTTGGTCACATAAGTAGAAATAAGTAGTGTAGCCCTATTTTATATATTTTACTAACAAACTCTCTGTCCTAATAGCACATCTCTCCTTCCCTCCCTCGCTATATCTAATCTGTTTTTCTGTCTGTTTATCTCCCTCTTTCACCCTACATATTTATCTCTATCTTTTGTCTGCATCTCTATGTCTTCCGTTCTTTTTTGCATTATGTTTTAAGTGTAAGATTCCTAGAAGTTTCCATTAATACTTGATTGATTTTGTTTTTTCTTTACAGTTTTTGTTTTGGTTAAAAAAAAAACAACCAATAAAACAACAAATATGTCATAATGTTTCAACAACTCGCTATTCTCTTATGTACCCCTGTGCATATAATGATACCAATATTCCATGGAAAAATATTTGTGTCTGATAAATACTCTGAAAAACTAAAATCGGATCCATCAGGGTGTAATTCTAAGTTATTCTTTCAAAGATTTGTTTGGTCTTATATGATCTTTCAGGCCAGTAAGAAAGAGGATGAGGAAAAAGCACAGTATGCCAGAGAGTTTATTGAAGCTCTTTTGGAATTGACAGAATCTGATGTAAATGCTGTAGTTGGTCCAAAGAACATGCCAGATGAACCAGAAAACCATTATGCCCCGGAAGGTGGGTTGCTAGTGCTGATATCTGTGATTCTTTTACTCAAGCCTGATTGAAGCTAATTTTTTTTATTGAAACCTTTATTTAAACCTTTATTTAAAGAACAATTTTTGTTGTTGTTCATATGTCATTATTTCAATCTAGCACTGATCAAAAGAACATATTATTACATGTGGTTGTTTTGTCCATGATAACCTAAAAAGCGTATGTCTGAAGCCAATTAAGGCTTGGCTCAACCACAGTCACTCATATGAGCTTACAGCCAGAAATGACATTGTCCACTAAATTTCCGATTTTGAGAAAAAGTAGTTTAAATGGAAAGAAAACAAAAATATGTTTTGCTCATAATCATACCTGGATCTGAAAATGCAACAGAACCAAATTGGCAGATTTTGCATTACATTTATTGACATGATAAAACACAACATAGTCATTTCTGACTCAGCCAATTTATAACTCTCTTCTCCGCAAATGTCAACATTGTGTATGTTATAAACATTGTACATTTTGAACTGAAAAATCTGTAGTTTGGTTTAGATGTAGATTTTTCTTTTCAGGTTGCCAAAATGTACAGTATATGATAGCTTTTGAGAGTTTCATTTTTGGCCACTTCTGTGTACTGCAAGAGGGTGTTTGTTGATATGAATGATCTTGCCTTTGATAATTTTTATTTTTCATCAAAATCTCTATGTATCTACTTACAAAATTGCTCATCCTCAAAATGTCCTGTATGACTGTACTTTAAATGTGATCAAAACATACTATATGTTTTGAAGTGTACTTGTTTAAAAAATTAACAATATGTCGCCTTTAGCACAAAGAGATATTTCTTAGTAATTATATTGCTTTCCATTTCCAAATATATTATAAGATGTAAATATTAAAAATTTATTTGTGTTTCCCTTTGTTGTATGTGAGGTCAAGTTACTTGCCTTTGAGTTTTGGTTTTGTTGTGTCTCCCCCCCCCCCCAAAACAAAGGGTGTTGAGTTTTATAAATGAATTGTTTTAATTCAAAATATGTTTTAAGAGAAAAAAAAATAAGGGATAGTCCATAAAAAAAAGTCAAGAAAATAAACTTTACTTTTGAAAAAAATCTGACTTTGATTTACACAAGGATGCTGCTTATAAATATTTGAACACTCACTCTCAACTATCTGTTTGATTGTTACCTTTTCTTCTCGTCATTTTGAAAGCATGTTTACGTTATGTAGATGAATAGTGTAGAGAAAAACCTTGGCCATGGATGACGAGCCTTCCTCAAAAATAACTTTGTAGCCAGAACTCTGATTTTTTTCTCAAGGGAGTTTGAGGTTACCTCTGACTAATTCAAGCTAGATGCAAAGAGTTATAAAGCAATACAATGGTTTGAAGAGTCAAAATGTTGTATTTTGAATGTTGTTAACATTGTGTTCGAAGAACAAAGACTGGGGGTTCATAAAAAAAATTGAGACAGTTGCTAAAATATAAATCATTTTATATGGATAGTTAGGAGGCCGAACAAGACAATATGAAACTGTTCGTCAACAAGTTTGATAGTCAGATCGGAAGATTAGATCTGTGAAGCAGGTTCAGTTTTGTTCACATTAGAAATTGGGAATGCATAACATTCTTTCACACAGTTAAAATTGGTGAACACTTCTCAAATCTCAGATTCTCCGTGAGTAATTAATAATTTATGTATGTATGGAAAGTTAAGAGAAAAGCTAGACATAGACCTGTTTGATTTAAATCAAAGCATCAACCTCTTACTCCAATTGATTCTTTGGTTTCATTTGGGTCTCTCTCCTTCATAAATATATAATAATAACAATGGATGATAAAATTTTAATTTAGCAGCAGCAGCAGTAGTACCAATATCATTCTTTACATGTAATTTTATTTGTATATTTATTGACTCTCTCTTGTTCATTTTCTCCATTACTTCTAATACCATCCTCAGCAGCAGCAGTATTATTCTCACTTCAATGTTTGTACTTATCTTTTGTTTTCTTTTAATTTACTAATCATTTATATTAACCAATCTCTCTCTCTCTCTCTCTCTCTCTCTCTCTCTCTCTCTCTCTCTCTCTCTCTCTCTCTCTCTCTCTCTCTCTCTCTCTCTCTCCCTCCCTCTCTCTCTCTCTCTCTCTCTCTCTCTCTCTCTCTCTCTCTCTCTCTCTCTCTCTCTGTGCATAGAAATTAGAATCAGATTTGAAATCAACTGAAATTATCTTCATTCTCAAGTCAATAAGAAATGAAAATTTATGCTTAGTTGTTTTAACTGGAGCAACAGTATTACCCTGGAACTTAAAATAATTAAATGCTTTAATACCAGGAGATTTACAAATTCAAATCAGAAAAAAGAGGGTATGAAAGTGCGAATAAGGGAAAATTATCATATCATAATAGTATTATGAGCATCTTCTAAATGATTTTTTTCGTGAAGTGTCCTAAAATATTTCTTCTTTTTTCTATTTGTAGGTAAAATGTCTGCCCTACACATGTTGGTGAATGTCGCAAACGAAGACGAAACTAAAACTGGGGCTGGCATGAGTATCTTATTTCGTTTCACTGCCAATCCCAACCAAAAAGATAAGGATGGTAAAACACCTTTGGTTCTTGCAGTTGAGGGTTCCAGAGAAAAAATTGTCAAGCTTCTGGTATGCATTTATGTCTATGAGCCAGTACAAATATATTGAATGTTTGAATTGATCAGGTGTTGACAGCTCATTGATTAGAGGAAAGCTATTTAAGATGTCAATCAAAGATCAGGGATGGTCAAGAGTAGCTCATGTTTGTAATTTCTACTTGCTTGCCATGCTCAGGCCTCAAAATTTTCCGCAAAAATCTGTGTTTGGGAAAATCCTTTGCTAAAAATTTGCGGATGGAAAGAAACAACAAATATTTTTCAGCAGTAAACTGTGTTTTCAAAAATAAATAATTTTTGGAAAAATTGGATGTTAGACACAAATTAGCTTGAAGCCTGCTGCAATGGCTATCTGAGTAAACATGAACTCCTAGGAATGGTAAACTCGGCATTTTCAATAAGCATTGGTGTGTCGCAATGCAGTGCCGTTTACCCTTTTCCAATGTTGAGCACAACACTGCATGCATTACTATATGCTAAACCTGAAGTCCTGGGCATAGTAAACTCTGCACTTTCCGTAAGACTCAGTCTGTGATATTGCTAGCTGTTTGTCTCCAACATTTCCAGGAAGCATTGTAATTTCACTATATTTGAGAACAGTCTTATAGAATTCTTAACCACATTTTTTATCTTGCCAAAGCTCATTATTTTGTTAGCCCTTGTGATGTAGCTGCATAGACCTAGAGACCAAGAGGGATGGACGGGAAAAAAGTCTGATAAGCCTATGCAGACTCATACCTGCCTAGTATTACGGAAAACCAGTTCCAATTACGGAATTACGGAAACTTCTTTGTTATTAGGGTTTTTGCATAGTAGGCGAGTACAGCTGAACAAAGTTATAGAAAAAAAAAAAACCCAAACAAAAAAGGAAAAAAAAAAAAAAAAAAAAACCAACAAAAAACTAAAACTCTCGTCTCTTGCGCGGGGCACGTTTTATGAAGGGGACTAGGCTAGATCTAGATCTAGGCCTACATCGGAGATCGCCGGCGCGCGCTATGCCTTGCAAATTATGCAATGGGGTAGGGTATCGCGGAGGACCATGATCGCCATGCAGATCTAATTTCGTCTCTTAAGCATGGGCAACCTCAACTGATTTTGGTGAACGCAGTCTTGAGCATCCGGTTTCTTGAAACTTAGGAGACATGCGTTTTGTGCGGCTTTACTAGATCTTTGTCCTAGCCCATCACAAAAACGTGGGCTAGAAAGGTGGACTGGAAGTGGAAGGGTGGACTAGAACATTTTTGAGCAGGGAATGAGAGGGGAGTACGGTATGTCTAGGCCTCGATGCCTTACCTGATTGCCAGCTTGGCATTGATTTTGGTTAACACAATAGCACTGGCTGAGCTTAGGAGACGTTGAACATTTTATATTTATTTGAAAGTAGATCTAGATTTTCGTCTATTTCACACTTTGGACCTGGCATTGGCCTTAATTTGAAACCTACTCTTTGTCTTTCTCTTCTTGGTTTTTACTGTTCTTAGTCTCAGTACTTTGAGCGTCTAGATCTACATGAGTTCGAGATTAGATTGGCGGATTTGTTGCAAGGGCCGATTTCCTCCACATTTCAGTGCTTTTTAAAGGCAATATAGAAATAGATCTAGATTTATCGCATCTCTACCTTTACTTATTCTAGATCTAGCGTCAGACTAGAACGATTATAAATCAGATCTAGATTCTAGATCTAGATTCTAGATCTATTTAGATCAGATTTGGATGTTGAGAGCCAAGTCTACCATTGAAGAAGATATTCTGATTTCAATGCTAGAATAGATCCTTACTCTACCTCTAGACTCTAGGTCTTGTTTACAGTTTTATTAGATCTTCTAACAGACACTTAGATCTAGACTCGGACCTTTTTAGTTAGATTCTGTCTGGATAACTAGATCTAGATTCTACAAACAGCCTAGAATGTCATCAACTCCACCGCCAAAGAAGCGAAAAGTGCTTCAAACCTTTCGAGTGGAATACACCCAAGAATGGCCGTGCATGCTCAAGTCACGCATTGGGCCTAACCATGCCTTCTGCACAGTCTGTTCTGCAGACATTTCTATCGGCCACTCAGGGCGCTTTGACATTACCAGCCACATTGCAAGTGCCAAACACAAAAAGCGTGGTGAATGTTGGAAACAAATGAGCATCTCTTCAATGTTTGTGGCTAAAGGTGCAAGTGCAGAGGATGGGCACACCAACAAAGTCACGTATGCTGAAGCGCTTATGGTAGATTTTATTGCCCAACATAACCCATCTCTCTCACTTGCTAATAGTGTGCCAGAACTAATTAAGAGTATGTGCCCAGATTCATCAATTGCTAAAGATTTAAAGTGTGCACGTTCCAAGTCTACGGCAATGACAAAGGAATTGAGCAAAGTTGTGAAAGAATCGCTTGTAGATAGGATGAAGAAAGGACCTTTCACTATATCCACAGATGGCTCCAATGACATGGAAAAATCAAAACTCTTCCCCATAGTGGTGAGAACTGTGAGTGAGCAGGGTGTTAAAAGTGAGGTTTTGGGTGTGCCAGAAGTCCATGGTTCAGCAACAGGGGAAAAAATATTTGAATGCATAGAAGCTGTGATGGAGAAAAATAAAATTCCATGGACAAATTGTTTATCTCTGGGTTGTGACAACGCAAGTGTCATGACAGGCAAGCACAAAGGTGTGATAGCCTTCTGTAAGGAAAAGAACCCTGAAATGTTTCTCTCCGGCTGCACACTTCATCTTGTACATATTGCAGCTGAAAAAGGAGCAAGTCTGCTGACGTGCTTACTGATATATATTTTTATTTCAACAAGAGCTCTTTGCGCTCTGCAAGATTTAGCAGCCTTCAAGATTTCCACAACAAGGAGGAATTGAAGATGCTCAAACATGTAAGCACCAGATGGTTGAGTATTGGAAAGTGTCTCAAGAGATTGCTGACCAATTGGGAGCCTTTAAAGTCATTTTTCAAGCAGGAAGTAGCAGACAAAACCCTGGCACCAAATGCTAGTAAGAAGGCTTCAAAGATCCTTGAAACTCTGAGGTCTAGATCCACACGTCTCTACATAATGTTCCTCAGCTACACAATCAAACTGTTTGATAGCTTTTTAACTGTCAATCAGAGTGACAGCCCTAAGGCACACAAGATGCAAAATAGTTGCAGAAAGCTGATTAGAGACATTCTTGTTCGTTTTGTTGTGCCAGCTGCTTTTGGAGGAGGAAAAAGTATTGAAGATGTTAATTACAAGTCCAAGTACAACCTCAAGCATGACAAAGATTTGATCATAGGGGAAATGTCAAGAGTGTTCATTGAAAACAAAGAATCTAATGGCCTAAATGAGGAAAAAGTCAAAGATTTCTACAAACATGTCAAGCTCTACTTCACAACATGCACAGACTACATGATAAAAAATCTCCCCATCAGTGATCCTTTCCTGAAACATCTTGCAGTAGCAGATCCAGATATGATCCCCCACTCAAGTTCTGACAGAGTGAGATATTTTGCCCAGAAATTTCCAGTTCTTACCTCAGAAACAAGTTTGGATACTCTACTAGAAGAGTTCAGCAGCCTCCAATGTGCTCATTTGCCACACACATGTGAAGGTAAATCAGCTGACCAATTTTTTTTGGAACTTTGGAATTTGAAAACTGAGGATGGTGGTCGACCCTACAAGAACATTGCACTTTTCATGCTTGGTCTGCTGACTATTCCTCACAGCAGCGCCCACTGTGAATGTGTATTTTCAGCAGTGAGAAAGATAAAAACAGACATGCGGTCTTCAATGGGAACAGCAACACTTGAGGCCCTCCTGGTTCTCAAACACAGGCAGACAGATGTGATATCTCTGAAAGAGTCAGCTCTCATAGACCGCCTAAAGAAGGCATACACCCTGAGCCTGGCTTAGGTCTTCCCAGCTCAAAGGAACGCAAAAAAATTGACTTTTCATTTAGTATCAAGATCTAGGTCTAGAGGTAGAATTGGATTTTTAAAAATAGTAGAAATAGATTGTTTAAAAAGAATGCAAGCTCATGGATTACCAAAAAGAAATCAGAACAAAGACGATGAACAACAGATATTGGTAAGTCAATAAAGTTTTTATGGCTTTTAATAGGGAGCTTGTGAATCCCATTCCTTTATCATCTTGATTTAACTTTAATACCGGTAGTTTTATTAATAGCAATATTACTCTACACTGGATTACAGATTTTTCATCCAAATTACAGATTTTTAAATTGTGGATTACTGAATCCAGTACATTGAACTAGGCAGGTATGCAGACTTTAAGCAGTAGATTACACATTATTAGATTTACCTCTAGCTCCAGGACTTCAGCTTAAACAGTATTTTATTTTTTTCATGATTACAGCCAGCCCTCATTGTTTTGTTTTTCCATCTTATACACTCAGGATGTATTCTATTTAACTTCAGAGAGGATGTGATATCTACCTAGTATGATACAAGTGGTATGAATGAAATAAAGCAAAAACTGATGGATTATGATTCCTATTTTATATAGACCCTCATAAAGTGGTATGTTTTTTGCCCTTAAAAAAATAATAATAAATAAATAAATACAAGCCGGTATCATTTAGATTTAGCTGTCTTTTTCAATGAGTCAGGAAATAGCAGGACAAAATAATCGGCTGTTATAGTATAGAACCTAGTTTTTTCCAATATTCATCCCACAGTTGGAAAATGGAGCAGACCCTAATGTTGATATAAATCATGGCTACTACAGAGACACTCCCTTGGTACTTGCAACAAGGTGAGTTTCTTCCCTATACTAAGGTGCCTTTATGTAGAAGTTAATCTCAAAAAAAGTTTTATCCTATAGTATTTTTAAAAACTCGAACTTGCTTCTTGTTCATTAAAGACCTTTTGAGACATATATTTAGATACCTGATATTACCATTCATTAAATGGTACATGTGTCACTCAATGTCGAATCTTTTTCTCCCTTTCAGTCGAGGATCGCTTGGAATCATGCGCATGCTAATTCAGCACAAAGCAGAAGTAACAAGTCACCGTAGTGACAACCTATCCTCCCCACTGCATTTGATGGTTACAAATCGAGGTAAGTAATTTTGGACCACTGTATATTAACCTTGATAAATTGATCGTTAGAAACATAATTATATTTATTATGTATATCATCTTACCCCTTCGACAATTTTATAGGTTATAGATGCAAACTTAAGCAAGTGAGTGAATTTGCATTTAGACTTTATTACAAGTTGCTATAGGAATACTTTGAAAGTGAACCCAAAATGTAGTAACATCTCAACAATAGCGGAAATTTTATAGCACCGAAAAAAACAATTGGATTTGCAGCTTATGGTAGGTTGGTCAAGGCTTATTAAATTGTAAGGTGTTATTGATCAAACTTTACATAAGTGTAAATTTAATATTGGGTGACAAGTAAAGCCAAGTTTACTTCTATCTGTGCCAAAATGGGAAGGCTTGAAGAAGATATGATTTTCAGACCTGCCATTCATTCCGGTTTAATCTGAATCATTCCGATTTTTTATGGAAAATTGGGCTTTTTCCAATTTTTCAAATATTGACCTCTATGATTTTTTTTTTAATTATTTTTTTTTTTTACAAAATCGACAGAGACAGCCTGCGCAAAAGAATAAATACGGATGATATAGTTGTATTATATCGATATCATTTTTTATTATTATAGATTTTTAAATGCGATATTGAAATTGGTATTAACATTGTAGTTGTCACCAACCCAAACATCGATTCTGCTGAGATATTTACTGTGTCGTTTATTCTTCTGCGTTTCACCGTCTCTCTATCTTCAATCCATCTTCGCCGTTACTTCCAATGGAGGATTATCTTATTTTATCTAATAAGACTCTTAATAAGAGTAATTTAAGTCTCAGTTGAGCTCTTTTTTTTCATTTAGATCTTGTCAGTTATCAAGATCGATTGAGAAATCCTAAACAGATAGCTAGACTTAGAATTAGATTCTAAATCCACAGTAAATCAAGATGATATGACACGAGACTCAAATTTTAGGTCTATAAAAAGTAAAAACCAGAGATTTCGTAAGATTTTGTGTTTGGGGTCTTAAACCGAAAGCAAACCATTCAATCTGCACAAGGTCTTTGATTTTGATCATTTTATTTAATGTAGATCTAGATCTAGGTTATCAAAATCATGCTTAACTAGTCTCACCGTCACAGCTTAATTTTTGTACTTTTAAATTGACCTGTTTCTCAATGAAATGATCGAACAATAGAGTGGATTACACTCTTTAGATAATTTTTGAACAAAATATTATAACCTTCCAGCTAATTGTCAATTTACTCTTCGTGATATATCTGGTTAAGTTTTCAATAGCTGGATCTATCGTAAGATTTTTCATTTTCCAAGTCAAGTGTGAGTGTAATAACTGTTCATTTCTCAGTCTCTCAGACACCAAACGATCTCAGAAAGTCTCTTGAAAATTAAAAAAAACTTTATTAACTTGATCAAAATTAGAGTTGGCCCTGCCACATTGGTTTTCATCATCAACAACAATAACAAATCAGAGTAACTTGCCCCTAATTAACGGCTTTTGTCTAAGGGGAAACAATCCCACTATTATCGCGTTACTCATTCACCGAAAAGAGTTGTCTTCCCTTATTATCTTAAAAATTCTCCCCACCTTAGACTGATCCAAAAGCAAGTCTAACAAATTCAATACATGAAACAACCCAAATACCATTACATTATTCAACAACAAAATGTACCTGTACTTACTTAATCAAGGTTTCAATTAACAATACCAAATTAAATATTCAGAAACTCAATACCATTGTAAAATATGATTATTCAAATTCGACATGTTAATGTTACTGTAATAATCAAGCTTTAGTGGATTAATATTCCCATTTAAACTGACAAAGATAATATCAATGTTTTCTCCAGCTATCAAATTTGCATAGTCTATTATGCCAAACAAATGAATATACTATACTTAGGGATATCAAGTATAAATCAAAATATTAGATTTTATCATGAACACCTCAATCTTGATGAAACATGATGTACTAAACAACCCATCCCTCAAATCGATTTACTCATGTTACAACTATTGGTCCTAAGTAACCCATGTGTAAGACCGGTCATCTATACATCACCAAATAACCATCATATTATAATGTATGTCCCATCAATAAAGCAAGAGAAAATCTGATTGTCTATTCTTAATAAATGCTTACTTAGTATTCAGCAACATTGTTAAGTGACTCCCCAAACAAATACAAATCTTCAAGTGGATTTTCCCAACGGCAGTTACAAGTTATTTTTAAGGATTCACCTCAAACCCCATTCGAATGTCATACAAAGAACCATAAACAAGCAAATAAAGGTCAAACATACCCTTTAAGGCTTTATCGAAAGATAAATATCGTAATCAAACTTCTAACCCCTCCAGACAATAATATCTTCATAAGGCTCTGAACTGAAAATGTAATCTCTGTAACAACCAATAGCACAATCTTTAAAGTCAGGAATGTAATAATTATGTATACTTAGATTTCAAACAAACCCATTGAAATGTTGAAATATAGCCTACAAATAAATCAACATTAAACATCATCAAATTGTCTGATCTACCACTATTGATACAGCTCAAATCAACCCATGAATTGAAATCATCAATCAATGCTATGCAATATCGTACATGTGAATTAAACAGAATCAATCATGGACTCGTCAATAAAGGTAGTTCCCCACAAATAATCTCACAAGTCAAGTTTCTCTCTGGGTTTGATTGTTCTCCCCCTGCGTGAAATCATTTGCTCTTCTTGGCTGGAGAAGGCTTTGGCTCGATTCGTTTTCCTTATCTCCTCAGGTGAGTCAGAGAGACCACCAAGTCTCTGCAACGTCAGTTTCATCTAAGAATTCAAGTCTATGCAGTTTCTGAACAGCTCTACATATCAGACCCTTATTGGTTTTCAACTCAACCGCTCTGACATGTCCATCTTTTCCTGGAAACAATTTTGTTACAATACCCATGGGCCACAGAAGCCTAGACTTTGTCTCATTTCTCACCAGTACCACACTGCCGATCTTCAAATCAGAATTGGGTTTCTTCAAACTCATTGGAGGCAAATTCCTAAGATATTCCTCTCTCCAAATGTCCCAAAACATGTCAACATAGTGAGACTGACATTCATCTCTGAGAATAAGGTCATTAACCTCTCCACTAAACTCTCCAGTGTTAACTGAATTCATAGGGGTACTTCTACCAAGTAAGAAGTGTGAGGGAGTGAGGGGGTTTCTAGTCTCACCAACATAAGATAAAGGTCTAGAATTAATGCAAGCCTCAATTTCATGCAATACCGTCTCTAATTGGGACCTTGTTACCGGACTCTTCCCCAGGGATTTCTTCCATGCAGACTTAACTGATCTAATCAGCCTCTCCCACCACCCTCCCCACCATGGAGCAAGTGGCGCACTGAATTTCCAAATCAAAGGGTTCCCACTTTTCTTCCTGAGAAAGTTATCTGATGCATGAAAGGTTTTTGCATTGTCTGAGTAAATCACAGAAGGCATTCCCCTTCTTGCTGCAAACCTTTTAAGGGCCAAAATAAAATCTTCGACTGACAGTGAATCAACTAGTTCAACGTGAACCGCCCTGATCACTGCACAAGTAAACAATGCAATGTATAGTTTTCTGTCCCCAGTGTCTGAGCAAAACAATGGTCCAGCATGATCAACTCCACAGATCGAAAAGGGGGGAGTTTTCTTGATCCTGTCTTCTGGGAGTGGAGACACAATTTGTTGACATGGTCTACTGTCATGTCTTTGACAATCGATACACACTTTGCAAATCTTTTTTTTTCTTAGTGACAGAATCCAATACTTGCCTCTCACTGCTGTTATTAGTGTGTTCACTCCCGCATGTTTCATCAGTTCATGTTGATCCTTCACAAGCAGGTAAGTAATATGGCACTTTGGTAGTAAAATTGGGTGCTTTTCATCATACAGTAAAGCTGGAGCTTTCTCAAGCCTTCCATAGATCCTAATCAATCCGTCCTCTCCAATAAACGGCGACAGCTGGTAAATGGAGGATGTCTTTCGTACGCATTTGCCATTCTTGAGATCAGAAATCTCTTCATTGTAGAACTCATTCTGTACACTTTTGAGAACCATGATTCTGCCTGCCTCAATTTCTGCTGATGACAAGTCTGGTGATGATTCTCTTCCTTGAGGACATCTGGCATTCTTTACAAACCTAAGAATCCAGGCCATTACTCGAACCGCTCGGGTGAGTCTTGAAAATCTGTCAAAATCTATCCGGCTCTCTATCTGCGTGGAAACTGCTGCCATGATATCGTTTGCCTGACTCTCCTGTTCTTCATCACTTGTGTTCTCTGCTCCTTGTTCCTCATTAGTCTCGAAGACATCTAGTATCTCTTCAGCAGAGTCTGTCTTAGTGTTAGTAAGCCACACCGGTCCTTCCTTCCACAGCCTTGAGATCATCAAATCTTCAGCGCCCAAGCCACGAGTAAGAAGGTCAGCGGGATTCTCCTTCCCAGGACATTGTTTCCAATCAGCAGGGTTTGTCAGCATTTGAATTTCTTGAACTCGATTTCTGACGAATTGCTTCCACTTGTGCGCATCGCTCTGTATCCATTTTAAAGCAATTTCAGAGTCTGTCCAACAACTGAAGGAACAGCTTTCCAGATCTAACTCCAAGGCTGAACTAATGAATCTCACCAACCTGGCACCAAGCAGAGCAGCCAACAATTCCAATCTGGGCAAAGTGATTCTTTTCAGTGGTGCAATCTTGACCTTGGACATCACCAATGAAACTGCTGAGCACTTGTCTGTTGTGGTTTTCAAGTAGACGCAACATCCATAGGCCTTTTCAGAAGCATCGGCGAAGACAATAAGCTCTTTCTCTTCAATGTCGTTCCATGGTATTTCTGAGATGCGACGCGGAATTTTCCAACTTCTCATCTCTGTCATCCCATCAATCCATTTCTTCATCCGATCTTGATATTCAGCCGGTAGAATGTCATCCCAATCGAGGCCTCTCTTCCATATGTCCTGGAATATAATCTTGAGAGTAATGGTGAAAGGTGTGGCAAATCCAAGGGGGTCAAACATTCTGGCAATCGACGGAGCAATTTTCTCTTTGTGAACAAAACTGTTCTTTCTATTTGAAAGGTTTCAAAGGAAAAACTATCCTCATCTGTAATCCATGAGATTCCTAGGATCTTTGTGCATGGCACTTACACATGTTCGTTGAAGGATTTACTCACCGATTCCCTCATCATGCCACTATTTGACGTCCATTTGGCAAGTGGGAATCCTCCTTCATTCAAAATCTGCGTTGCCTCTGTTTTCAAGTTCATGAGCTCTTGTTCTGTGTCAGCCCCAGTGAGCCAGTCATCAACATAAAGGTTGTTGGTTAACTCTTCCACGGTCCTTGTCTTTTCAAACTTTGACAAATGAAACTTCAGGGTAGCATTTAGAAGAAAGGGGCTACTTGTATTTCCGAAAATAACCCTTTCAAATCTCATAATTCTTATCTGGTCATTTACATCCCATAGGAATCTTTGTGTGTCTTGGTCACACTTGTTTAATTCGATTTGTAGGAATGCTTTAACGATATCAGCCGTGAGGCCATACCTCCATCTTCTGAATCTTAGCAAGATCTGGGCCAAATTAGGAATCAGATTTGGACCTGAGTTCATACAGTCGTTAAGAGAAATCCCATTCTCTCCCTTACAAGAAGCGTCAAAGACCGGCCTCACTTTAGTTGAGGTACTTGCCTCCCTCACCACAGGTCTATGTGGGAGATAGAATGTTGGATTGGATGTCTCTTCATTTTGTTTCTGAATCTCTCCTATGATTCCATTCTTCTGTAAATCTTCCAATACAGCATCATAACGGGCTTTCATGTCTGGATTCTTGTTCAACTTCTTTGATAAACTGTTCAGTCTACTAAGGGCCTGTGTCTTGTTATTCATCAGAGTTTCTTTGCAAGAGGTATCCTTCCATGGTAATTTCACTGTGTACCTCTCACCATTCCATTTGATCTCTTTTTTGAAATTGTCTAACATCTTGTCATCTTCTGGTTCTTCAGGGCCTATTCCAATTGAGTCCAAATCCCACATCCTTCTTACCTCTGTTTCTGATACTGCCATCTCTGTCTGACAAAACAAAGACCTAGTCTTAGAGGCGTTGTTCATGCTTTGATCATGATTTTGCTCAGACCTAGACCTGTCATTATACCAAACTCCAGATAGCATCCACCCAAAAGCTGTTTCTTGGGCAACTAAGCCACTTGTTGACTTCAAACAATTGTTTTTCATTAAGGCCCAGTAATTGTCAAGACCAATCAAAATGTCAATTTTGACTGATCTTCCTTTACCGTAGTCCTCCTCAAAAGGGATCCCTGCAAAAGCATCTAAAATATCATGTGGAACACGAGAGCGATACATTGAACAACAGATCCAATCAATTTCACTGTATCTTTATTTACTTTCATCTCAAAGATATCTCTCAACTTGTCTTCTCTAACTGTTTCTTCTTCTGCAAAGCAACAATATGTTAAACTCTTTTTACCCATGTTTCTCAGCCCTAGCTTATCAGCACATGTCTTGGTCACAAAGGACCGATCTGCACCACTGTCGAACATGACGTTGACACCCACACCATTTATCTTTGTTTTCACAACCTGCATAACAGTGTTAAGTGTCTTAGAATTAGCTTAAAAAACCCCCAATGTGGTTGGTGTCATTGTCATGCCCGACCGTGGAATGTAAAACTGAGTTTTCTCTCTTGGGCTCTGTGTTATTGCTGGAGGAGCGTTTTTGACATAATACTGCATGATGCTTCCCCTTACAAAAGTAGCAATGTTTCTGGCAATTTCTTGCAAGGTGCTGGCTGCCCAAGCATATAAAACAAAGCCCAAGTCTCATTATTTTCTCTTTTCTCTGATCTAAATTCATGTCTTTGATTTCTGGGCATTGGTCTGAAAAATGTCCTCTCTTGCAGAACACACAAGTAGCTCTATTGTTCTTAGTACTTGTACTTCCACTGCTAAGAAAAGCAGCCGTCATCCCAGTGCCCCCTTTCTGATCGTGTTTCTTGGATTCAGGCACACGAGGGTGTCTGGTACCCCCACTAGTCAATGGGTCTGGCATCGGGTCGAAAGTCTGTGATCTCGCTCTCCGTCGAATCTCATCATGTAAAAAGTCCAACAGAAAGGTCAAGTTCCCTTCCTGTCCCTCTCCTACCCTCGCCCACTCAAGACGAATGTGGGTAGGTAGCTGGTGTAGCACCAGTGGTGTGAGTACCACACCGTATGTAGTTCCATCCACCCCAAGGTTCTCCAGGCTCCTGACGTTTGCCTGGATCTCATCATGCAGCCTCCACAAGTTGCTGGATCTGTTGGTCGAGATAGGCTGCATCTTCAGCAGTTGCTGTATGTGCCCGAAAATAATTCTTTCTTTTCTACCGAAACATTACTCTAGGATGGACTTGGCCGTTCTGTTGTTTTCGGTAGTGAGCGAAAGACCTGTGATGGTTGCGGCAGTTTCTCCCTGCAGTAGAGACTGCAGGTATGTAAATTTGTTGACCACTGGAAGGTTGGATTGGTCGATGACAGCAGTGAATTTGTCCCAAAACGGCTGCCATTGCGTGTAGTCACCAGAGTATTTTGGAATTTCTAACTTCGGTAACTTTGTTGTCTGGTTGCGGTTCCCATGTCCCATGGCATCAGCAGATCTCAAGTCATCTTCTACCTGTTGATCTGAAGCAGGAATAGACCTAGCAGTAGCCTTATTCTCCTATCAATAAATTCAGATCCTTGTGCAATGTCACTTTCCAGTTCTTCTACACTAAGGTAAGATTCAAACTCAAACTGTGCTTCATGTAAATTCTTAAGTTTCATTTCAAAATCATTTATGCTGTGTTGAATTTCAACTTCTGTAACATCAGTCTTATTTATTATTTGATCTAAAGAACCTGAAACTCTTGTAAGCCAAGCCTTAGCTGATGCTCTTCATTTCTTGGCTACCTCCATGGTTAGACCTATCAGATCAGCTATCACAGAATATCTGGGTCTATTCTGATAATTCTAGGATTCTTAGCTTTGGTCTAGATTCTCTGGATCTTCCATGTAGATCACTACACACTAAAGAATGTGTCTTTCGATATATATATAATCTAGGAATGTGGCACCCTAGCCTTAAATTTCTATTTTTGTGAGTGTCACTCATAGAACGCTACACTGAGGAATGTGTTTTCAATTTTATTTTGTCTTCAACTTCAAATTCTAGATTCTAGATTTAGATCTAGATCTATGATTCTTTAAATCACAGTAATAGTGACTTCCGTTTCTAGATCTAGCCTTCATAAGTTCTTTAAAATAAAGACAGGCTTCAGACTTAAACCAACTCCAACAGTTCGTAAATCAAAGTCAAAGATTTGGTTTCAATCTATGAGGAATGGATGCAAGGCGTACAACGATGAGCCAAGGTCAATCTCAGGACGGCTGAGTCTAGCCTTGGTCAATTCTAGATCTAGTCTAGATCAAGTTCTTCAAATTCTTGCACATTCCTCCCGGGTTTCGGCACCATGTAATAACTGTTCATTTCTCAGTCTCTCAGACACCAAACGATCTCAGAAAGTCTCTTGTAAATTTAAACAAACTTTATTAACTTGATCAAAATTGGAGTTGGCCCTGCCAC
Organism: Elysia crispata; assembly: GCA_033675545.1. Classification (NCBI taxonomy): domain Eukaryota; kingdom Metazoa; phylum Mollusca; class Gastropoda; family Plakobranchidae; genus Elysia; species Elysia crispata. The sequence goes on from JAWDGP010006562.1 coordinate 847,393, forward strand.
ATTGGTTTTCATCATCAACAGCAATAACAAATCAGAGTAACTTGCCCATAATAAACGGCTTTTTGTCTAAGGGGAAACAATCCCACTATTATCGCGTTACTCATTCACCGAAAAGAGTTGTCTTCCCTTATTATCTTTAACAGTGAGAAAGGCCAAGAATCGTGTAGAAAAAGTTATCTAGAATAAGAAATACAACATCAAAACTGTCATTATTTTACCCTTTTGGTAAGGAGTACTCCTGTTCATGTAATAATAAACCTTTTGAAGTTGTGTTACACTTCCTACACAAGCTAGATCCAGATCTACATTGACAGCTATGCTCTTTGTGAATAATGCTGCATGTAGCCAATGCCACCCAATTTATTGAGTCACTTAAAAGTATTGCAAGGGATAAAGTACTTGATATAAACTGAAAGAGGGATGGAAATAAAAGATCTTAAGATAAATTCGAATTTTTCACCATAGAATAATTACAAGCTCAGAAATCTTGTCTTCATCAGATTTCAGAGCTATACTGATGAATGAACATTCATCAAAGACCGCTATTTGTGTTTTGTTATGTATGCTTGAAAGGCAAAAATAAGCGAGTCATTCAGATTTTCTTTCCCTTGAGAGTGGCAGGTCTGGATTTCCCCCAATGTAGCTAAAATACACTTTTTTTTCTTCATGGTTTTAGGTGCATGCCTGTGAGATATAAACTAGATAAGCAGTTGCTCATTGATTATGAAGCGTCGTCTCTCTAGAGATTTATGGATATGTATATTGACAGGCAATAAGCCGTCCTTGAAGCTGTAGGAATATGAGAAAAAGGATGAATAGTTTCATAGCAAGTTTACAAGTTCTGGTCAGAGTAACATCAGCAGAGGTAACATTATTGACTCTACTATGATGATACATTCTTCGCCTTTTTTCTTTTTGGACACTTTTCCTGTTCTTTAGATGTTTTTTCTTTATCATTTGATATGATATTTTAAATAAAAAAAACGTAATGATGAACAAAGATGTGAATGTAAAACATGAATATGTAGTTGAATTTTCAATAAAGTGTACAATTAATATCATAACACAGTGCATGAGGATGAAACTATCGCTATGCTGCAGTTGTTGCTTCAAAGTGGAGCCAATATCAACAGTGCAGACATCAATGGGAAAACCCCTTTGCATTTGGCTGTGTCTTGCAACAAAGGGCATTCAGACACATCCACCAGCTTAGAGGAGTTTTTGCTTGAAAGTGGAGCTGACATGATGGCCAAAGATAATAACCTCAATATGCCACTCCATCTTGCTGTGAACAAAAACGGGTGATTGTTGCTCTTTATTTTGTGGATAATAAAACTTTTTCTCAAGTTGAATATCAAATACTATCAATTACAATTCTGATGAACTTTAAAGGCATGTAATCAGGTACCATTTTAAATTTGACAATGATATTAATATGGAGAAGCAAATCATAAACTCTACTTTCTAGTCAAGCCAATTAGATTTTTACTAATGTTTTTGAAAATCTATATATATAGAGGCCTCTTTTCATTATGTACACCAAACACTAACCTCCTCCTATAATTAAATATTATCTGTGCAACAGTCTCTTGATTTTTTGTCCTACAGAAATAATCTCTAAAATGTTTCAGATAAAGTCTCCTTGTCGATCAACCAATCAGGTGCCCTGTTCTTTAGCGTAGGCGATCATGATCTTCCACGCATCTCTATCCCTTGTCAAGGTTAATACATCTGTGGCTTATCCTACTTTCAGCCACCTTGTTAGTCCATTCAACATCTTTCTGGCTGTTTTCCCCAGCTGTATTTTCCCTTCGATCATTCCAGTTGCACAAGATGTTCTAGTTTCCCTCTTCTCATCACATGGCCTAAAAAAGGTTGCCTGGGGTTTATGTATTCTATTTATCTTGTTATGTCATCTTCTTGTAACACTGTTTCGTTTAAGTTCTTTACTGTCCATGAGATTCATTCTCTGTAGGAACCACATTTCTGTTATCTCCAGTTTGTTCTTTAACTATTTTGAGACTGACAAGGGCCCCCTTCTATACATCAGATTGGGTTCATTATAGCACTCAAGTGCTCTTTTTCGTGTATGGATAGAGATTTATTCATTCTCCTTGCTTGGTCATTACTCGGGAAAAATGAGGTTACTTTTCTTCATTTCATAAACATTTTTATACAAAGCTATTTCAAATCCACTCAAAGAATCTCTTTAATTTATCACTAAGCATACCCCTGGACAATTGAAAATAAATCATCTCCAGGGTGCAGCAAACTTAATAGACAAAATACTTTTAGGGTAGGTCAGCATTGAGAAGGGTGTTTCTGCATGGTCTGTGAATCTCAAGGTTAAAACTTTTCACATAATTTTATGTAGCATTATCTTTGGTACAAATTTTTCAAACTGTTCTTTGTTTTGATTCATTTTAAGGTCACAAGTTTTCACCTAAAAAAAAACTCAATTATTTTTTATAACAGATGAACTTTCTAAATATGTCAGAATCACTTTTGAGAACATGATGAGAATTATATTATGCTCTTCTTTTGAAATAAATATTTCAAACCAGAACAGTTGTATTACTTCAAACCTATTTTATTTTACATTAGAAAGGTATATTTCAATGCCCATAAGAATCTTTAGGCTTTGGTAAGTCATACTTTTTTTTTTTTTTTTTAAATCTTTTGAAAACTTTGGAGAGAAAATTTTTATTTTGTAAGGAAAGTAATGCAGCTCCAAATCTTTACATTTTGTGCAGTCAAGCAGATCTGTCATCATAAAAAACTATATGCTTTCCTTGATAAACAAAATCAATGTGGACTCAACATATAAGTTAGTGAGAATTGGTGGGAAATAGCCAGCAAACTAAAGAACTGTCCCTTAAAAGCTATGTATAATTTGAAGTGTGCAACTCTTTCTTTACTGCCTGTGTTTCTTTGCAAAGCTCAGCTTTCATGTAAAAAGTTCTCCTTGTTTAAGACATGGGGAAGACGCTGCTGATTTCTGCTGCAAAAAAGGCACTGCATCAAACTAGAAAGGAAATTAAGTTTTTTTTTTGTTTTTTTTTTACTTTTTATCAATTATTGTGATTTCAACAGCTAATTAGATAGGCCTGCACATTCTTGAATTTAACATCATCAAACATTATTACTGTCTTTAGAACTGATCCCATTGAGCTCTGCAGCCTGTTGACATCCATGATGCGAGATCAACAAGTGGATGAACCAAACAAGAATGGGTACACACCACTTCTTTATGCAGCAAGCTCAGGGGCTACTATTTGTTGCATGCATCTCCTGCAGGTATATTGACTATACATATAATTATATATATTTATCAATTATTTTTGTAAACTGTGTCGCTAAGTGTTAATAACAATATAACAAAAAAAAAAATATTGAAATGATAATGCTAAGTGTGATTATAATAGCAAGCTCTTGCATTTCGTAGGCTTGTCATTATATGAGCTCACTATGATTTACACAATTGAATTCTCAAAAAATCTTTTTTTATGTGCTTTCCTATGCAGAAATTTGCCACTCTCAATTAAATTTTGTGGTACTTGTCAGCTTCAGAAACACATTTTTTATTGTCAAATTTTTTGTTTTGTTTAAGCTTTTATATATTCCTGACTTAAAAAAGCTCTCCATCAATATTTCAAGGTTTAAGATGTTTACTGAACCCAGGCAAGTACATTACTGAGCAGTTTGAAACTATGAGGATCTATGAGGAGATTTACACAACACAAATGGGGAGGGGGAGAAAGAACACACACACACTTTCACAATTTTTGCTAAGATATCCGGCGTATCTACTTCCAGAGAGGTGCTAACCTTGAAGCTAGAGAATTTAGAGGAAACACACCCCTAAATATGGCGATATATGGAGGATATGACAGGTAAAGAGACTTTATATATATATATGTTTTTGAGTGACAGTTTTCCCATCGGAAATCGTGCGTCTATTTGTCTCTGCATGTAGATAATAAAATTCGCGGGTGTAAAGTAAAATAAAGAATGAGAGAGTTTGTGAGAGAAAGGATCATATATATATATATATATATATATATATAATGTTAATAATAAAATTGATTACCTACAGCCAGCTACAATTGTTTACCGAATGTTAATTAAATATTAGAAAATTGCAACAAACGCTTTTTACAGACATAAAGCAACAGAAAGCAAGCATCTAACAAAGCTTAACCCTGCAACTGCCACAAGAAAAGCAAGCTTTCCATCGAATGGAAAATGCCTAACAAAATGTGTAATACAAAACTACACTAACAGAGACGAGGACAATAAAATAGCTTTGTAGGACTTGCTGACTATGAATTTAAAACCAGCTACAACCAAGATAAATATCCTCATTCAAACTAGCACACAGAAACGAAGATACGAAGCTCGGTGAGCACATTTGGGAACTAAAAGTCAAGAACATTGAACACCATCCAATGGGAAATCATTTTAAAAAAAATCAAGCCATATACACTAGAAAAAAGTATATCCACATTTTGTTCAGAATTAAAATACCAAATTTTGAACCGAAGACAGATCATTTCTCATTGCATACAAAAAAAAAAAAAAAAAAAGGTTTCCTGTTGTCAAATATTTACACCAATCGCCGCTTATTATGAACAGCCATCTATTGAGCGCAAAAAAAAAAAAAAAGCAAAACAACTATATCATAGTTTTAAATGATTTTACCTTAAAGTCTGTGCATGCTACACTTGTGTTTCAAGTGGACTTCAAGATAAGATCTTCTATAGCTATGCAAAGCTCCCGCAGTTGGCCACTTATCAATTGTTCCAATTCATTTTCAAACTATGAAAAGCATTGTGCTGTAATTAGATCTATGGGTCCAATTCACTTCCTTACCCTGTGTAGATGCGTATGAATTATGTAATTCCTCTTCTAGATGAATCAATGATATTTAGTATAAAAATAAGAGTCGAAATCAAATTAAAAGAAAGTCAACTTTTAGTGAGCAGTGAGTCAACATCTAATCTTCAATGAGTTAACTTCTAGTCAGTCAGTCAGTCATTGGTCAGTCAACCTATTGTTTATGAAAGCATTGTGTTTCATTGTTTGGATTAGATAGTTTACAATTTGTACACGCAAACGTCAGCTTTATTTTCTACAGACAAGTCGTGTGATTGGCTGCCTATATATTTCATACCTCTAGACAAAAAGGGAGCCAAATAGATTACCAAATCTGTTACATATATATATACATACAGATGGATATATATTTCTTAATTATTTATGTAGATATAATTGATTTAAAAACTAGACACATAAGTGGGCTTGAGTCTTAAACAGTGATTATTTTATGAACAGATCCAGATTTTGAAAAGTGCTGGATTGATTGTAAAAGATTCATCTGGAACTTGAAGGAACATAAAACTCAGAAAAGAGGACTGGTTGACATAAAGACTTTAGTTTTGGCTTCAAGTTTTCTATCCTAATGTGCAGTAAGCCTAGAGTAAGTTTCAACAGTGCAGTTTGTGTTGATAAACACAATGGTTCATTGCATAGAACCGTACAGACTGCTCACAGGTTTAGGCTTAAGCCTAATAGAATCAATTTGAAAAAGAAAAAAAAATGATTGAAAAATGGATGGGATGCGGAAGCTGTCAAATACCAACCTAAGAATTTTTTCCTTCGAAGTAGAGAAACAGGTGTTATGTCATCATCATCTTCACTGTGATGTACAAACCCAGCCAATGAAAACTTAACTCTCTTTTAGTTGCCCAGCCAAGCACAGCTGTCTCTCTCCTTCCCCCATCCCCTTGTTAGTATAAACTTAGAGAGCAAGCCTTCCTGCCAGATAGTGTTCAAAATGATTTTCTTCAGCATTTATCTTATCCTTTTAAATGAGAACCGCTACTGATTTCAAAACGTATCATAAGGCAATGTGTGAAGTGTCTAGATTATACCAATCATAATAGCGATATATTAGTCAAACTGCTTCAGTGTTTATTTAGCCAAAGGGCTCATTCAAATTAGCTACAGATGCATAAAGAAGACAAAGGGATGAATCGGAGCAGCTGTTTAAGACTCTTGAAATGAGAAAATATGGCTAGGCCACCCTGGTCAAAGAAATATAAGATGCAATAAATATGTGTTGTATTATATTTGAAGTTATCTTGCCTTGTGAAGTGTAGAAGGAAAAAGTAATGAAACAAACTTAAATGGCATGTTTGATTTGATATCTCTTGAGATCCAGCATGGAATGGGGAGATTTCCTCTTTACCTGTTTTATTTCTCTCCTTGCTTTCTTGTACTTCTTAGTCTGCCTGAAAGTTATATGTTCTATCTCGATGTGCTTTATGTCTATAGTTGTCATTGGCTACTGTATATTGTAGCCTAGGTTATCTCTCCCTTCACAGAAAAAAGATAAAGGAGGTGGGGAAAAAAAAAAGAAAAACACTGTCTCAGTTTAAGGTTTTTCAGGAACAAGTGATGGTTCATACTTTTTCAACTTCAACCTAAGTCTGAACTTACATCTAGGACTTACTGTGGGATATTGAGTGAAAAAGGAATAGCATTAGTAATAGAAGTAGGAAATCGAATTTGATGAGCAAAGGAGATGAGAGTATGGAGGAGAGGAAGAAAAGAGAGACCATATAAGCCAGGATAAGAAAGAACTGAAGCGTGAATGGGAGAGATCAGGGAAGTTTAAAACAAGAAAAAAGAAATTGGAGAAATCAGGGATTGCAGATTTGCTGAGATGGCGTAGAAATCAGAAGTTTATGATTTTTGCAGAGCCATGATCCTTAGTTCTTTCCTATTATCAACCGTTGGCACAAATTCGCAATGGTTTAGATGATCATATATGTTTTTATATTTGAATAAAACAATTCATGTCCATTTTTAGATGGAATATACATGGGGTCTTCAATTCATCTGGATGTTAGAGCTTTGTGAGAATTTTAAGTGTTATTTTTATTCTTATCGCACATACCATTGAAGTTGGTGATCTTTCCATTAATTTATATCACATTTTTTAGTTGCTTGTTTATTTACTTATTTCTCTATTTATTTAATTACTTATTCATTCATTTATTATTGTTAAAATTGTCATGTTGTTTTATATTTTCCTCTGTCTGGATATTTTTTGCACGATTAATTTTTTTTTTTGTCATTATATGTGCCCTTTTAAAATCATTTTTGAGGTTTTTTTTTTTTTTTATTATCTTTATGTGAAGCTATTATTGTTAATTTCTGGTGAAGGTCTACAAGGGAAAGCTTAAATTCTGGTTATTTTTTTTTATACTTTGAGAGCTGCACAATTTTTTTTTAATTGTTCCTTTCTTCTGCTGTTGATGCTGCTATTGCTGCTGTTACTGCTAATACCATTTCTACTACTACCATCTCTACTTTTGAAATATAAATCAATTCTCTTGTTATTTTTTTTTAATTCTGGAGGGATATGATCAGTTACATGAATAAAAATGTTGACGTTGTGAAGTATATATATATATATATATATATGTATTTATCTTTGTTTCAGTTGTGCTATTATGCTAATGCAGCGCAACGCTAGTCTCAACTTCTCAATTGTTGTGAGCCTTCCTCGCTCAGTGGATCCCTCAATTCAGGAAACAGAGGATGTGAAAAAGAAGAAGCGGCCATTGCTAAACTGGAGACCCAAGTTGCAGTGGCAGAGCAGACAGCCCAGGCATTTTCCAGGGGAAACAATGACAATCTTTGAGGTAAGGGCTTAAAAAGAGAAGTCTGATGGATGTAAGAGCTAAGTGGTATCATAGAAATTAAGAAACTAATAGTAAGTTTCTTATTTGTTTTTTAACTATGCAGAAGATGCTCTCCTTACCATCCTTGAAGTAATATATTTGTGCTTTTGATGACATGATAGAAACAAAACAGTATAAGAAAAATTAAAACGCATCAGTTCTATTTTTCCAGGTTTTCTAATTAGAATATTGCCATCTCCAAAGTATTTCTCTTTCCTAAAATTTGACTGTGAAAGTTTGTAAATGACTTTTTGACTTAATTTCTATTCTGGCAAACATTTGCAAATAGTGCCTGCACTATTAAATCGCTTAAGTCCAGTGAATAACTCTCATAGGTCTAAGATTTAAATAAAAACTAGTAGCAGCCCCAAGATTTAAGCTACCCCAACATGCCCAGGTTAAAGGCCATTGTTACTGGACAAGCCACCTGTACCCAGTAGTGATGCAAAAACGACACACCCCTCTTTATATTTAGTTATAGTGGGTTTCCAATGGCATTTAATATTGAGGTTTTGCAGACGGTTTACATACTGCTGATCATGGGTCATAAGATAGTTTCCCATGTGTCATGTCAAATCGCCATGTGTTGTTTACATCGTGTTATCTGGAAAATATGTAATCAGTTGACACACACTACAGTGTACTGACAGAGGGTTTGATTAGTACTCAGTAGCATTAGAGCAAAGCTAGCAGTCATCCTGTAACCCTTGCATAAAGGTTACATTCTCGGTGGGAGGTCTAGCATTTTTGCAAAAAGCGATTATGCTGCGTATCACTAGGTAGGAAGAGTTCACACAAATGATGTCGGTCAGTCTAAAATGAAACATCCTAGTCTAGCCTTGTCTGCAAAACCTCAGAAATATCTTAAAATAAACCATAACGTCATTGTAAGATAATTTTGGAGGTTCCTGACCCTTCATGTGGGGTTTCCAGCTCAGGAACAAAGGTGAAAGGTTAACAAAAATATGGTTCCTCTAACTAGATTCTTCAAGACAAAGTACTGATGCTTTATCTGTCACTTCCATTGCATCCATTGTTTGATGCGCATCAACACATTCCATTTTACATCCTTGAGTCATATTAGCGTTATTAAAACATTTTCATCATCATGGAAAAGAAAGCTGGAAAAACAAGTGATTTATGCAAAACATTTACACCAAATGGCTCTTCTTTTCTCTTTTAGGGAGCTGTCAAGAAGGACCTCACTGGGGTGGCTCATATGCTTTTAGATGGACTTGGCATGCCTATGGAGGCAGTTGAGGTTAACATTTTTTTCTTTGATATCATTCATTCGATAATTTGAAACAAATGAATGTAATTGCAATTATTTTTGAGTAAGATGCAGAAGGTAAAGCAGAGAAATCAAGAAATGCAGTGACAAGACCATCCGACAAAAACAGTATTTTTTCAAAGCACTATCAATGCACCTGCAACACATGCAGGCTACTGAAAAAATTCTTGTGGCTAGATTTTGCATCACTTGTGGTCCATCACATACAGATATTGGTTTACAATACACGGCAACACTTTAGTGATACTTTAGTTGCACCGCACTGGTCCCAGTCAAGCGATAAATAGGTCACGGGGTTGGGGTCTTTCACCCAATATGAGGTAAATATATATATATATATATATATATATATATTTGTGTATACTGAATAGTTCTTAATCTGTGATTGTTTATATGATGTCATGATTTTTTTAGATCCCACTAAATGAACTCTTAGGAAAAAATGATTCTGAAAACAGCTTAGCTATTGGGGTTGCTCTTATGAACCAGAATCTTGACTTTTATCTCTCATGAGCGTTGGAGCAATAAATCAGTAGACTCAGACTGATTAACATCATACAAGGCCTGCAGTAGTGGTATTGGGAAGGGACTACTGCTGTGAAAAGGTCCGTAGTCTTTGCAATAGCAGTTGCTTAACTAGTGACCATTTTTCGAATTCAATTTAGTTTTAATTTTTATTTGTTATTTTACTGCTCACACTGCAAATTTAGAATTCTGCATAGCACACCCAGCAAAGTTTAAGATTTTTTAAGGTGTAAGGAGGAGGTATCCATGAGATTAATGTGGATTGCAATCAACCAACCTGCTACTTTGACCCTTGCCTTCTCAAGATGCAAGAACAGTGTGCCTCACACTACTCAATGGGACTGTCATGCTTCATCCAATGAGTAGGGCCAGAGTCAATACTAGAGTTGACTGTTTTTATCTCTTACGTTAGTATAGTACTGGGTAAACTGAACTCCATACCACGAGTCTCCCAGTAGGGCTTGATATAAAGGGCTGGGAGTGGACCCACTCCGTTCAGTTGGCCTGTCCAGCATTTTCTGAGGAGCAGGGCAAGGTTCATTCCCAGTGAAGAGTACTTGTTGGTCCAAATATATATACATACACACACACACACACTACTGCAGCTCTAAGCCACAATTTTATCTAGGATGCAGAAGGAAAAAAAATAAACTCAGTTTATTTTTCCAATCTAATAGGCTGCTTTGAATTTGAGTAAATTTTACTTGGCTCTGAGGCTGATAAGACGGATTCCTGATGTCAGTAGGCTTCATGCCAAGAACAAAGAGGGGCAGAACCTTTTTCATGTACTTGCTAAGAAGACAAGCCGCAACAATCCTGACCTGCAGTTGAAGGTATTGTTTATATTTTGGATCCTTGATAAAGATAAGCTAGATGTAATTTTTATGTAAAGGAAACGTTCTCTTGATGTTAAATCCTATGCTGTTTTGAAATGATTTTGTGTTACTGAGAAAAACATATGTGAAAATCAAAGTCATGCTACTTGACTCATGATTATAAGATGTTTTTAAGTCTGGAGCTTTCATGTTGTAAGATATCCATAAAAATGTAAACTGTGAAAATAATAACAAAATTGTATATTTACAACTTATTAAATGGTAGTCTTAGTTCTTTAAGGTTGCTGTCAACCAGCATTCAAATTTGACTTAAAGTAAATAAAGAAAACAGAAAAATGAGAGCGATAATCTCTCTTTCAGTCTCATTCTGAATTATTAATCATCTTTGAATGTTCAACTTTTTCTACATGGAGTATATTCTTATTTTGATCAGTTTTGCTGATATAGGCACAAGATTTTTAAGTAAATATTTGTGATCCTCAGTGGCTGAGAGACGTGTTGGGTCTGAAAATTATCTTGAACTTAGTAACATATGCTAATTATCTCCTTTGTAAGATGATGATCTGATTCAGGTTCTTACAGCCAGATTGATCTTACACCCATCTGGGCCTAGGTTTAGACAAAGAAAATTATAAAAAGTGGCTTTGTTCAGAACGCAACAGCAGATCTAGATGGTGGTTTAAAATCTCATTACTTGAAGTGTAGTTTTTAAAACCACTACTTTAGTAATGTCAATAATCTGTTGGTGAAAGGTTCAAATCGATCAGGATTAGTGCTGAGCTGAGATAAAATGTACCTGAGGCCATGCGGCTGTCTTACTTTTAACCTAAGTGTAATCTTTTTATATGAAAATTATTTTCAATGGACAGGTTGCGTCAGCTCTTTTAGAGAAAAGAATTCCTTTGGGAGAGTGTGACAAGCATGGGCTCACACCACTTATGTATGCTGCTTTGAAACACCAGTCAGTGAAACTTGCCAAATTTCTTATTGGTTGGTATTATTTGATCTTGTTGTATTAAGTGCTTTATGCTAGTCTTGATGTTATGTATAAAGGGAAGGAGGGCAGAGGAAAGGAATACAAGAGGAATAGTTCATATGCAGCTGTAAAGGAATTGTGCTTGATCACCCACCATTTATAAATAAAGATGGACCTTTGCAAGAACTAAGCCTTTTAGACCACCATATGAATGGATGCAAGGTTTTCTTAAAATTTAAGAAAAAAAATATGCCTAAAATGCATCAAAAATGATTTTGACTGTTGTATTGATAATCATAGTACAGGTTTAAAGACAAAACATTGAGTATTCAGCGTGCGGGACAAAATTAACTTCTTTACTCTGGTCTAACATTGCTGTCTGAACAAATGGGTCTTTTATATGGACTTGAAGCATGGGGCAGACTCCTCCAAAGGTTGGCACTTTGAATTAGCCCAAAATTTTAAGCTGGTACCTAGGTTGGTACTATTCCCAATCTGTTAAAAGATCCTAAACCTAAATTAAATAGTTAAGAGGGTGAATTATAAAAGGTACCTGAATGTGTACAAGCTTGCTGAAATTCATAACAGAGTATTTATTTGCACCTGCATGATAATAAGCATTTAGAAGGTGCTAAAGATACATTGGTGTTTTTACAAAATCATCATACTGTGCTTATTGTTGGGTTTTAAATAGTGAGCTTTTTTGTTATGCATATTGATAGCCACACCTTGTCATTTCCAAAATAAACAGCTGAGATTTTAGGATCATGCAATCAGGGTCAGAGCAGACCAGGGCTTTCCTATAACGGAAAGCAAGTCATCACTTGAATTCTGATATGCGCACCCAAACCACATGGTCAGCTGACACTTGTGATGTTGGGATCAAAGGTCACAGTAGATCGACTCTAGCACCTGAATGCTCATCATATGAACACTACTGACCAATAGCTAAATCTAGGTCAGCTGCCAAGGCACTGCGAGTTACACACTTGATCAAATTTACTAGTTTTTCAATAATTAAGTTTAGATTCATAATTATTTTTTATTTAAAACATGACATGACAGCTCTGGTATGCTCTTCGCCTTACAGTGGTTAGCCTATCTAACTATGGCAAGGCAAATTAATGGACTCCTTTAGTTTTATCTAACACCCTTGCTTATCCATTGTTGTCTCTGTCAGTGTTGTGTGACCTGCTCTTGTTTAAGCTAAATCATGTCTACTTTCTTTTAATCAACATCATCATCTTTCCATTATCATCTCTCCTTTTTATTTACTAGCCCTATTGACTTAACTGAAGAGATGAATTTATGTTAACTGTAACATCAGTCTCTGTATTTAAGTATCCAGGGAAAACTTATGAGGGGATGAACACAACATAGAAACTACACCATTGCTGTAAAGAGTTTTCTGTCTCATCACATTATCAATGAGGAACTCATAGTTTGTAAGAAAAGATTGGTAACAAAATTCTTAGTGAGCATCCCTGTGTTTAGTTTGATCAAGTGATTTTATTTTTGGGGAAATATCTAGCTGTTTTTTGGGCTTATCTTTTCTTCCAGCAGTCTCATTGACATATCCAATCTTATATATATATTTTCTTGCAGACTATGACAGAGATTTTAAACCTCAAGTGAAAGACAAGAGGAATAGAGACATAATGGCAGCATTCATGTGGGACTACAGCTGGATATCAGACAATTTCAAACTCACTGAAGTCAAGTAATGTGTTCTAATGAGTTATGCAATAATTTCAAAGACCAGCTTCTTTGAATATTTTCAGACTAACATCTATAAGCTATTGGCTGTTTTTTTTTTGGGGGGGGGGGGGGGGGGGGGGTTGTTTTATTTTTAGATAAGGCAATCATATTAGCTGTTCTATTGGCCTCAAATTTTTGTAAAGGTCATAGTATTTTTTAAGTTATTTAATGTTAAATTATGGTAGTAAAATGTACAAAATGGCCACCAGGCAAGAAATACGGACTCATTGATACTATGTCCCTGATAAGTATTGTAATTAAAACTTAGATTCTGTTACTGAGGTAGTGAGACAAATGTGTGCATGTTCCTGCTCTGGTTAATTCCAACTTAGAACACACACAGTGACATGTTGAAGGCAAAAAATAAACCTTATCAATACACCAGGCTTCTTCGCTATCTTTCTTTGATCAGGTAAAGTGCAAAGGTGATCTTTAAAAGAAAAGAATATAAAGAACAGTGTCTCTGTCTACCAACCCTCTATCAAAATCAAAAGCATTTGTTTAGTTACTTCTTTTAGAAAGTAAATCTTCGATCAAGTTTGTTTTTCCACCATAAGAATAACATTTCAAATGTCTGAAGTTTCTTCCTATTAAATTTTTTAGAGAATGGATGGATACTCTCATTGACCAAGGTGGTGTGTCTCTGGACACATTGTATGATCACCCTCTACCTGACTCGCTTTTGCTGGGTGCCCACATCTCAAGCCCTCAGCCAGATTTCTTTGGTGATACACAAGCAGGCCAAGGCCTCACTAGCCCACTCATCTTTTCCATCCGTAACTACAATTTTGGTCTTGTAAAGTTCATGCTGCAGAAAGGGGCCAATCCAAATTTCCCTGATGGCAATGGGGTTACTCCAATGATGCATGCAGTCCAAATGGTAAAAAAAGACGATAGTTATATAACAATGATATGTTAATTCAACAAAACAATCATCAATATGATAGAGGTGATTCAATGAGATATATCTTTCTTTGATAAAGACAAGAATATCAGTATGGATCTTAATTTAATATACATATATGAATCCTATCAGTAATATCGATAATATTAATAATGATTATAATAATAACAGTAAAAGTACCACATTTGCAACAAATTAAAAAAGCTAAACTAAATACAGTTTGCATACCATGAAAAATTCCTTCCCAGTGATATTTTGATAATGTTGCTGCAAAATTTTGACAAATTTCATTTCTATGTAGTTCTGAAGTTAATTCAAAGATTATTGCTATATTTTGGTTCATAAATGCAGGATTTTTACATTTTCATGACAGCACTTTTTCTTTTGGAAATCCCAAATTTACCACCATTTGCTTCTCTTCAATGATAATAATAAAAAGTTGGCCTTTAATATTACTAAGTAAGGATGTATTTACAATGATATAATGTCTTTTTTTCTTCAAGAATGATGTTATGATGGTCAAAGTCCTTTTAAATCCTGATTATGAAGGTCTAAGTGGTTATATGCAAGAGCAAACATCACTCAAGCCTCAATTATCCAACGAGCTATCTCGCCAGGTTAGTAATGCTATTTACAGTGGAATCCACTTATATGAATATGTGCTCAGAAGGAAAAAAAATTGCCGATATATGGAATTATTGATTAATAAAAACACAAAGCTAAAATAGAAAAATATTAACAATGAAGACAAAAAGAAAAATGTTAAGTGAAAGAAGGGAAAACATCCATGTATGAAGTAAAGAACTTGATTGTATCCCATGTTAATTTTTTTCCATGTGAAATGAGGCTTTCTGTATTGACTCGGCTTTTTCCTATTTTAGTAAATGGCAACATTCTAACATGTGTAAGCAGTTTGATATACATCTCTTTGCTTAAGTTTTTTCTTCCCATGGCCATGATGAAATCGATTAAGAGGAGTACTAAAAAAATACATCAGTACAAGAGATTTTTTTATCTCTAGGAGTATTGAGGGAAAATTAACTATTTGGAATAAATCGACCGTTGATATAAGTGGGTTATATTGTAGTAAAGAAATCTCTTAGTACGCTATAAAGAAATCAATCAACAGTGTTACGAGAAGCAGACACAACAAGATCACTCGTAATTAGAATACTTAAATGCTAAACAACTTTTTTTGGCCACGTGATGAGAAGAGAGCAACGGGGAAAAACAGCTGGATGGACGAAGCAAGTGGCTCAAAGTAGGAAGAGTGACTGAAACACTGAAAGCGATAAGAGATAGAGATGCATGGAACATCATGATCGCCTACGCTAAACACGGCATCACTTTAGCGATACTTTAGTTGCGGCACACTAGCCCAGGTCGAGCTATAAATAGGTCACGGGGTTGGGGTCATTCACTCAATGCGAGGTCAAGGTCGGCCGCACTGCTGGCATGAACCAGTCTTTTGTCATAATAGTTCATTTTAATATGATCTGCAAGCTTCATTTAATTATCTTTTCATTTGATCATTCACTCATTAAAACAATAGTAAAAAAAAGTTGTCCTTAAAATTTTTGTTATAAAAAAAGCTTTTATAGAAGCTTTTATATCAGTCATTTAAAAAGTTTGAAAAATTACGTAATTACTGAGCTAATTAACATGATTAGGTGACTGCTAGCGGACAATCGGCTCCACAGAACTTGAAAATTTTTTTACTTTCAATAAAACAAAATATTTTTCTAAACATTCATGCAAAAATCATATCCTCAGCACAAAATTTGTGTCTGTGAGCTTGGTCCAAAAATAAATCCTTTTAACTATTGCTGCAGCGTTATGTTACTTTATCGAGTTAAAATATGCAAAAAAAAAAAAAGAACAATGGTGAATAATAAAACATATTTTATCATTGGTGCTTTTGAACTACATCTTGTGACTGACCAGAGGGTTTTATAAGTGCCAACGATGCTATGGGGGTAATCGGAACGGAGAGTTCTTGTTACTCGTTAGAAGTCATGTCTATGACTATCATGTTTTGTGGTAAGTTTCTATTGGGACTGCTAGTATTTACCAGTTCTACACTGATTTCATTACCTGTATGGCTATCTGCCATTGTTTCAACCGTATCTGCAAGTGTAAGTAGTGTAGTGTTGAGTTATCAATCTGTAAAAACTAAATAGTGGCTAGTGGTATGAGTGTCTGAGTGAGCTTTATTTTCAGTGAGTTCTCTCTCGGTCGTGTCTGTCTAAGTTTGAGAGCTCGTGCCTGCTTTGCAAACTCTCATGCCTTTAGCTAGGTTAAAGAGACGATATCACAAAGACGAGTTAATAAGAGATTTTGTTCGTCGAACCATAAAGCTCTAAATGTCTGTGTCATAGATATAGTCCTAGCCACTTTTCTTTTTCCACACTGATATGTTTGCCTTACATTATATGTCAAACGTATCGCGAAAAAAGTCCTTGATTTTGGATCAAACACCATGCAAATGTCATCACTAAATTCAACGCCAGAGAACGTCTTTTTTAAATTTCATATTGTTTTTTTCCTTCTTAAGTCAGTTGGCCACATATTCGGTACATTTCATTCGCATATATTGATAGTGACGATCTTTAGTAAGTTCCATAATGGTGTAAAAAATTATTAAAAAACTCTCTATGGTTGCTGAGGATATTGAAACCTGTTAAATGTGTGGTGGTGAGAAAACCAGTCGCTTGTCGGAAAAGTAACTTCTGAGATATTGGGCTCTAAAGGTGGTCAGGGTGCCCCCTGGTCGAAACTGAACGAGTAGTATACTTATAAAGTTCAATCATTTTTACATCACCTGACAGAAGTAGGAGCTTTAATTTTGACTCTAAATATTTTAAAACAATTTTTTTCTGAACCCTATTGAGCGTCAAAGTCCAAAAAATCGTTAAAATTTAATGATATTTTACGTACTCTTTGCATCCGCGTAGTAAAATTTTCACCCGTTTAAACCCGTGTTGCATACCGTTGTATTCGTTTTTTTCCCGCTCTTTTCTGTGGTATCAAGTGCGCATGAATACATTTGTTTACATCGGCACTATATTTTCTGCGCATCTCACAAGTCGAAATCACTGTGATCCACTTCACCTCATCCACAGTTAAAATTATTTCTTTTTGAATTTCAAAACTTTTACACCCCAAAAGCACATTCAAAGAATCATACAACTATTCAATTATGCTGAAACCTTCTTCTTTCTTTGTTTTATCACGCCTATAATACTTTAAAAGTAAAAATTCCATCGCTCCTAGCAATTTTTTTAATGGTAACTAAAGACAACAACATGGCTGACTCAACGAATTGAGATGAAGAAACTGAGGATATTTTCCTATTAAACTCGCTTTAAAAGACCATAATTGAAAGATAAACTTCTCATGAAATGATAAGATAAGTGTAAGAACAATATTTTAGTCATCCAATCACTTGCAAAAGCTAAATTTGGTCTGGGGAAGAGAGAAAAAGAGTCTAATGGAGACATGATCTAACATCAATGTCAGCATCAGTGCCACACCCACAACAACTCCAGGAACGAAGCTTCAGGTGAGGAAAACTAGTTTCTATCCTACTAAAACATACTAAGTTTTACAATTTCAGTGTATTTAACTGCCCTGGATGTTTCATGGAAAAAATAACTCAGATCTAGATCTAGATTCGGTCTAGACGAGAGCATAAACAACAAGATAGGTTTACCTTGTCTAGACTTAGATCTAGATCTATGTAGATCTAGATATCGACTGAAGAAAAGATTGTGATTTAAAAATAGTTGTTAATTAGGTAAGTGCAATCTAATCTAAATGTAGACTGGAGCAGATCGATGATATTATTGTACACGTAAATTTATGTATTGACTAATCTAGAGTCTGAATCTCATTACACTAGTAGATTCTTAAAAGAGACAAATTTCTCGAGTAAACTCATGTTAACCATAATTGATAATTGCTGAAATGCAAAATGAAATTAATGTGCACTACTCAAATTTGCTTACTTTCTATAACAAAGTTATAAAATTATCATAATTTCTTCCTTCATCTCTCCGCAGAGGCTGTAGAGTAGAAAACACCGTACAAGCCATATGATTTATCAGTAACAGAGTTAAGCAGTGGCCATTTCAGTTCTTAAAGGTGAGAGCTCTTATTGTCATGATGAATCGCAGTATCTCAATCTCAATCTTTCCTAATAGTAATACAGGGCTGAGAATTCTCCGTCTAAAGGCGGATTTCCGCCCAACTTGTCATTTCCATCCGCCTAACGAAGATCGTGTCCGCCCAAAAAAAAAAAAAAAAAAAAAAAAAAAAATTAAAACAACACAAAAATTCAGAAGCCTTCTTTTCGATTTCGAGGCTGGTTTCCGGAAACATAAACCAACCAGCACAGAAGAGTTCGGTGGTATTGATCAAGTGGAATTATCGAGATTAACATCGATACCATTTAATGATAATCTATTGTTGTTATTACTTTCTTAATCGGTTTTGAAAATATCGATCGATATTTGCCAAATTTCTCTTTGTTTTTGCCAAAGCTTGGCGCAACTTTTCTCAGTCTTTCCACAACCGTTTGCGCGTGAACATCACAATGGCGAGGCGTCAAGACATTAGAGGAGAAGCTTGCGATGACGGCGATATTGTGAACCCATGGCGATGGGAATGGTGTGACAAAACCGCTAATGGTCGGCGTCTGGGGGAGTTTATTAGAAAGTTAAGGAAAAAAGGAGTATTGTGGTGTAGTGTGTGTGACAAGGAGTTGAGTTACGCAAGTCGTGGACTTACGGCTTTGACGGCTCGCGTGGGCAGAGCGAAGCACAATAATTAAGGGAAGTTCAGTGCCAGAGGGGCCTAAATGGCTTAATTTTAACACAATTTTTCAAAATTTTCCGGGGAAGGATGCCCCCGGACCCCCCTAGGTGAATACGCGCCTTCGGCGCTCGGTTAAGAGCCTTCGGCTCGTTGGCTGGTATTTTCAGACTTTTTCTTGTCTGACCATTCTCAGGCCTGCTAATAAATGAGCACTATCTCTCTCTCTTTTTTAACACCAGCATCAGCTGTGTCAGTGTTTTTATTTATGTAGGGCCCGCTTTTAAAAAAAATTATTTTTATGTTTTATAAACTGACATGCATTCTAATTTCTATGATTTTTTTTCCAGTTTTCATTTAGTCTCCTTTGCTATTGTTAAATAAGACTTGTATCTATAATAGTCATCATAAAGAATTTTATTATCTTCTTATTTCTCCCAAAATCTTCTCTCAACCCCATAATCCAACACAAATTTCGGATGAGCTTTTCACTGAGGTGTAGGGTTGTGGATGCGTCCCACTGACTGGTGAAGAAACCGCTGCATCAGTAATTGCAACGAATGGAAGTTTTTTTTGTTTTTTTTTCTTGAAAGATATGCTTAGTTATTAGAAAGAATTCAAGAAGGGCTCTAAGGTGAGGAAGAATTGTGTTGAAATTCATTGTTTTTTTTTTTTTTTTAAATTTTTATAACACCAGGGCTGAAGGTGGACTTTAAACTTCTTAAATTTCCCATTTAATTTTTAATTAGATGCTTTGGGAGAGTTTGAGATGTAGTCTATCAGATTTTTATGATTATTTACTAGGATCATGCAGGATCCCGCTAATTTGCTGTGAAAAGTCATTTCAACACTTAAACCAAACCAGTAGTGCAGGGGCATTTAATTTTCTTTTTATTCTTTTTATCAATATCAAATATCTATTTAATCATCCCTGACAATGTTTTTCTCTTTATAATATAGACAGTTATTTACATACCTCTTTTATTCTGTCTATTCTCATTTAAAAAAAAACAAAACAAACAAAAACAAAAAACTTTTTCTTGTATTTTTAGATAGTAATTACAGAAAATATCATCACATCCACTTTTCCTTCTTGATGAATGTACAATTTTCAATGAAATGTTTTTATATCCTGCCTTTGGGATTTTAATAAAACATCAAACTTGCCTGGTTCTCTTGGTTCCTGTATTATCTTGTTTCTTCGCATGTATTGTTTACGCAACATATTTTTTGTTTGCATGACAAAAATTGCTTTGAAATTCTTTTTACATGTTTTTTACACTCCACAAATAATAAATATTCACCCTCATAAGTGTTTCAACTGCTTATATAGGATACAATGCAACTTTGGGCGATAAAATTACACAAAATAAGCAAAATTTAAACCACTAACTTTAAACGCGTTTTTCTCAGTTTCAAGATTCTGGACATCGTAACACTAAAATGCCCATAACTCAGCCCCTAATTGAGATAATTTCAAAATTCAAACTGTGGCATGTTCAGCATTATCTAGTGCATCCACATGTTTAATATCTCCATATCCAAAATTTCCGACATGTGACTGGTTTTCTCAGGCCACCGCACAAATCAGAATGACAAATATTATTTGAAAACCGTTGAAGAAGAAAAATGATTTGTATGGGGCTGTTTATCTGAACTTGTCTTATTAAGTGGACACAATAGAGATATAATGGTAAAGCCGATCTTTAGTATGTTTCATAATGTGTAAAAAAGAATTATTTAAAAATTCTTAAACGTTGCTGAGGAAATTAGAAAGAGAAATAATATTTGAAAATCACTGAAGAAGAAAAAGTGATTTGTATGGGGGCGTTTGTCTTTAATTGTCTAATTAATTTGACACAATAGAATTAAATTTATAAAACTTAATTAAGTGAGCAAAAGGAATCTCTTAAAAAAAAAAAAAAATCTTTTAAAGATAAAAAAACAGGAATTTCACAAAAACTACAAGACAAGAGTTTTTAGATCGAAAGTCAAGAGGAAACCAGTCTAGGCTGTTATCAAATTTGACCATAGCTTGTTAAACGAAGCCAAACTTTATTACGCATCAAAGTGCAGTGGGCAAAATATCGGGCGCACTGGTGATTGATACACTGAAGGCGGTCGTCGGTAAGGAGATATGCGGGCAACCAGGCCTAAACTAAAGTATCAGTTAGAGATGATTTTGAGACGCTGTGTAAAGAGCATGGCACCTGATTGATTGATACTGTAATTGTTTGTTGTTTTTCTTATTTTTGTTCTCACACAACAATCTTTTTTTCATGAAAACATTTCCTAAGTTTTTAAAGACATCTGAGAGAGTTCTCTGATAAAGGCTTACCTATAAAATGGTTGCATCTTCTTACACCTTAAGTGATCATGCTCTTTTTTCTGCAGTCTTTTGATTACATTCATTTCTATATTTAGTGTATCATTATGATTATTGCTTTCAAGAATATATCCTTCTCAGGTCATGACTATCAACTTTGAAATGCCAAGCAAGGACAATCCAGATAGTATTTTGGATGAGGGTGTTGAAGAGGATGATGAAGAGGACAAAGTGTCTCTGTCCAAGCACACTGAGGAGAATGAAGACTCTATTGAACTGGAGGGTCAGTTCCATTTTAAAATTTCTTAGTATTGGTCATTTTTGTGTTATCTTGTGGAACCTCTTTGAAACAGCTAATAGTTTGAATTATCAATTTATAACGACATTCTTGAGTCAAAAGTGAGCAAACTCGACAGCTTTTTTATTGACTTTATTTCATATAGCCTGAATATGATTTATCAGAAGTTAAGAAAGGGATGTCTTTGAATACAGCAAAGGGCAATTTTTTCAAATGTATTCCGTTTGAACATTTTTTTTTTCAAAATATATTTTCATCAAGGCTGCTTGAAACTTTCGAAATCAAGCATTTTAGCTGTCAAGTGCACAAGGGAGGGCAGCGATGATTAATCACATGCCTGCCAGTGGGCTAGGCCCACTGTGATGGGGTTGGAAGGCAGGTGTGCCAGTGCCATGATGAGGGCTGCTGATGCACAATGAAATAACAGGTTTTTAGCAGGTTTTGTTCTTCAATTGCAAATTAGGATTTCAACGAACAGTTTCAGATGGCTGTTCATGCGAAAGTTTTATTCCTTCATTTTTAAAGTGTAAAACATAGTATTCAACTGTGTTTAAAAAGTGTAGCTTTGTTGTTGCTAAAGTTACACTGTTAAGTTTTGTCTTATTTGCTTAATTATCTTAATTAACTATAAAATAGACCCTCACAAAATAATTAAATTTCAAAGATACATACAAAATTTTCATCTATTTTTGTTAATAATCACCAATTTTCGTGAATTTGATCCTTACAGCATTAAAATTACAACAGAGTGAGAAAGGTCAAGTATGTCAGAAACTGCAGAACTTTCAGTTTTGAACACCAGCTGTTATGTCTTGAAATTATTTTAAATTTCAAGTACATATGTATTACTTTTATGAATATATCTTCGTTTATTACGGCTCTATCAATTTGAAGGAAAATAGTTGCACCCTTCTAGCACTCTTACAATGATTCCACCTACCAAAAGCAGGAAGACAATGCAGAAATGAATAACATTATAAATTTGACCAAGTCTATATTTTTACAGGATAAACTAGCCTGTATCGGATCAATTAACATGCACGTTTAAGTACTTTAACTGAAAGAGATATAATTTTAATATAAAAATAAAGAAGGCAGTGAAACAGCCATATTGATTTAGCTCTTATAATGCTTTTAGGTGCTGAGCACCATGAGATCAAGAGAAAGGAAATGGAGCTATTTTGAGGTTAATTGGGTTATCTTGTTGTATAAGTGGTGTTAGTAAAATGTTATAGTGGCACAAAAACTAATTAGAATCAGGAGAAGACAAGAAGGTTCTTGAGCAGGAATGGAAAGTTTATTATGCGCAGAATAAAAACTTAAATTTCTTTAGATAAAATGAAAATTTAGCCTAATATTCAGTGAACATAATCTTCCGTGGAAATCTGCGATTTTCACTCCTCCTTGCTTTTTTCCTCCTTTTTCCTTCTTTTCCGCGATTGCCTCGCTTGCGGAATTTTTCCTCTATCTATCGACAATACGATGCAGCGGTCGACCCAACCGGTATTCGATAGTCGAATTTCACGACGCCTCCATCATTGTCATTGCCGAAACTGCTGGAAACTGCAATGTAAGCGTGGATCTTTATTTAGTGCTTGCGCGTCGCATAAGCCTTCGTTTAGCCTCTTCAGTGTTCGCCTCGCTGGATTAGCGCCGTTTTCAATTGCCTCTGACCTGAGCTATCTATATATAGATCTAGTCTAGAATCTGTCCGTGCTAAATCTACATCTAGATATCTAGAGCATTCATTATTTCATCACAAAGAAGTTGACAAAATAGGCAGTTGTGAGAGTAAAAGACTTGGATTAAAGTATTCAAAAACAAATTTAGTGTGGTTAGAGTATAGTTTAATCATCAAATCAAAGAAAGATGACAATGTAACAATTTGTGTTGGTGATTCAGTTGTTAAAGTGGACATTCCAGGTAAAGTTTTGTGCAGATACTGTAATGATGTAATTAACTATGGCAGTAAAGGTGGTGTTGCTATCATAGATCATCTTAAATCTGGAAAACATGCCAGTGAGGTTGATCACAGGCAATTTAATTACACCCTTGGAGCCCAGTTTTCCCAGAAAAATGCTCCTCCTGCTCTTTTTCCTCTGTTTAAGCCACCTCCATCACCACCCAAACAGCTCAATCCTGCTAAAGATCTTGATTCACCTCCTGCCCCCAAACTCATCCCCCTTGTTGATCGCACTGCAAATATGGAAAGCATGATACTCTCCTCCATGGCAGAGAATAACCTGTCATTCACATTGGCTCAAAAACTTGTGTAGCCCTCTCTAGTGTTTCCCTCACCCCATGCTCAGCTGCCTATAAGCTTACATATAGTGTTTCTGACTTCTTTAAAACAGGAATTATTAAATCAAAAGTAAAGATTCCTCTAAACCCTCATCCAAGCCCATGAAGCTTGTTTTTCTGCATTCAAAGGTATGTTAATTGCAAGGTTTTAAAAGAAGTTAATCATGCTTCCCTTTTATTAAATTGTGTGTGTGTGTGTGTGGTAGGATCTAGCGAGATTTCTATCATGGATTTGGCACTTCTTACAGTGTATTTTCCTCCTTTTTGACTTTTCCTCATTATGAATATTACAAGTCTATAAATTCTAAGAAAGTTTAGTAAATATCTCGACTGCCAGAGTTCTTAAGCTACAAAATAAACTTTAGGTTACTTGTTAGTTCTGAGGAGAATCTGGATCCAGTAGTTAACCATGATGATGAGACAAGTCCAGGAAGAGCCTAAAGGGGAAAAGCCTCCCAAACTTATCAGCTAACTTATCTGCAAGCAGATTTAGTGCCTAAGAGTAGGTCACACATTGCAGTGTGCAGATTACACATGATGAGGTTCCACAGGCTGCCCATTCACTGAGCAGTGGGCATATGACAGCAGAACTCCAGGCTCTGCAGAGCACACACACACACACACACACAACTCCCTTGACCAACAGTTCTGTTACGTCACAAGTTTGACACAAAACGACAGTGTTGCAAGCAAGTGATTGCGCTCAAACGAGCCAGGTGCCATCCAGTTGATTTGCCCAGGCCCGTTACTACAATGTTTGTCAATCTGGAGCTGGGAATATAAATCTCTGAAATTGTAGAATGCTGTGGTTTACATGGTTGTCTCCCTGAGGCCACGTCTTGCAAAGCTTTAAACTCTAGAACTTTCTGTAACAGCAATCTACTGACTCACCAGACTCCACTTCATCATAGTCAAAATCCCTCTTGGTCTGTTCCACACCTGCAATATACACTCTAACTAAACATTCTTCTCAATGCCGAGTGTATGACATATTGATTTTTATTTTATTGAAAACACAAAAATAAAACAATCAGGTTGCCTTTTTGGCCTCAGAACATTCACATGATAAATCGTTCTAGTTAGTCAATATTAGGACATAACAATAGAGTAATGATTATAAAGAAAATATTTGCACAAGGCTGAACTAAAGCTGTAACACACACTATCACATGTGCTACACTGAACGAAGTAGTTCCGTAACCCAAGGCATAACAACTATCTTAACAAACATAATCTGCGTGTACGATTCATTGATTTTTATTTTATTGAAAACAAAAATAAAAGCAATCAGGTTGCCTACATAGAGAGAATGGATAAACAATGATTTATCAGTTTAATATATATATATATTTATATAAGATGGAATGTGTCAGGATTACACAGCATGGGCAATATACTTATACTAGCGTACATTCAGAGTCAAATAGAAATCATTTTTCAGGTAGTGGATTGAGCAGAGAGAGGATATAAGTAGGCAAAACCTTCCGATTTCCAGTGCTCTATATTTCTAGCGGTATGTGGGTCAACTCCCACTCTAAGAGTGCACAAGTGGCTCATATTGGTTGGAATGAGCAAAAGGAGTAATTTGAGCGTAGTCCTGCATCCCTAATACTAGAGTGCAATATTTCCGCTATAGTGCCAGCAGCAACAGACTTGTTGGCCTTAGTGATGCAAACACATTTGGTGTGTCGGCTAGGCCTGGAATGTTAGTCTGTCTCAGATATTCTTTTAGGCATTGAACTGGGTCAATGAGGGGATTCCCGGAGGGATCAATCTTAACTTCCATATCATGTCTGCATCGTTTTTTATCCCAAAAAATAAGGTGCAAGGTCTGATGGTCTACACATAGCAACCAGAATAACAATGTCACAGCTTTTTCTGTGAGTTTACCAATTGATAATTTTTCATTGGGTCCCCATTGTTTGAAGAGATTAGCAAAATTTAGGATAGGCATTATTTAGTTTGACTGGCAGGTCTAATTGTTTCACATTTAACAAGTGCTTTAGAGAAATTTATCAATCTTTTGATTGAAAAGGACTGCCTATTGCTGTGAAATAGTGTTTCATGACAGTCATGTGTGTTTAGAGAGCAGATTTTGGTCTGTCTCACTTCTCGGCAACTGTATTCAAGAATTCTGCAACTATAGCATTCGTTCTTGCACCCAGCGGTGGAAAATCATGATTACTTTCTTAACAATTTTTTTAATTGGTTATCAGACCTGTTGTACTGTGCCAATGTGGAAGGCGCAAAAAATAAATGGTATTTTTCTATGACGAATTTTGTCCTATGTTCTTTTCTTAAGCTTTCAGCCCACAAATTCCTCAAGCATGCTAATTCCACCTCGGATTCTTTATTGCTTTTGGTGTTCTCATACCTTTTTGAATGCAAAAACACCTTGCCTTTGGCAATTTTATTGGTGGTGCAGCTGGTATTCTTTTTAGCTTCGGACACTATATTTTTACATTCCACATTGGGGCAATTACAGTGGCCCATGCCTGCTATGTTACAATCACTTTTATTACCCTGTCCATCAGCTTCAAAGGTGCATTCACGAAGTTCTTCTCCAGATCCCAAACTACCTGGTGCAGTGCATCTATTCTGGTGCAACAGGGGCCTGCAACCTTGAGTTGTATTTTTCTTATTGTGTGGTATTCATGAATGCAAACCGATTGATTGTATGTGGCCCCAAACTCAGTCTAAAAAAAAAGCCTGGCTTTTTAGCTGAGAAAGTCGCTTGAACGTTCAGTGTCCCTTTCAAATATTGAGCAGATATTTCTTTGTTGTTTGTCAGTACTAATGTCCATAGTTTTTGTGCAACCTCGTTTAGCTGTTGGCAAGGGCCTCCTTGAAAATTGACATAAGCTGCTGTACAGATATTGTCTGTGAGTATTTGAACTGATTTGTTTCTGATAATGGGCAAAAATGCCATCAATGATAGAAGCACCTCTGTAAGCTCTGAGATTCGAGCTGCTGTGCGTCATGGTCGATTCCCAAAACCTATGTGCCTGTCATGTGGATTCTGAATCCAGATCTCTTGACATTTGTGAACTCTAGCCTTTTTGACTGGCGTCTGTTATTATTTGCATAGTATCTCTGAATTTTGATTGGAAAGCTCTACAGTTCCAATAACACAGGGCCAATTGCCACCACTCCTGGTCGGCTTTTGTTGCTGGCTCAATGTTCAGCATGCCCTGCCAGAATGATTTTTTAGCCAAACATCTATAAATGCTGTCTAACAACAGTTTTACGGTAGCCCTGCCTTCGTCATTGACACACATTGTTTTGCAACTCTTGTTAAACCATGATATGACCTTTTTTCAAGATTCAGGATATGTCTCTTTTCACTGTATTGATACTTTCTTTGGGGATAGTTAAGTGAATAGCATCTTTTTCTTCTTGGGCCCATTTATTATTACATACATGTATTGTTATTATTTTTATTATCATTATTATCGTTTCTATCATTATTGTTATTGGCTGAGTGGTGGTGAAGTGGGTAGGGCATTTGACTATTAATCCAGAGGACCCCAGTTCAAATTATAGTCCAGGGCAAAAAGTTTTTCAGCTTTCCTGTGTCCACTCAGCACTAAATGGCAGCTAGGTGTCTTTAGACTCTGCGAAAGTAAAAGCAGCAAGGAAAGCAATGGCAAACTACCTCCCAATGTTGTATGCAAAGAACTCCTAATGCCCCTATGATCAGATCAAGTTCAAGACTCACTTTACTTTAGTAGTAGTAGTAGTAGTAGTAGTAGTAGTAGGAGTAGCAGTAGCAGTAGTAGTAGCAGTAGCAGTAGTAGTAGTAGTAGTAGTAGTAGAAGAAGAAGAAGGAGAAGAAGAAGAAGGAGAAGAAGAAGAAGAGATCTTGATATCGAATTGTATGTACCGTATTCCCTCCATTAGTAGCGCCATCTCTAATAAACGCCTCCCCCCCCCCCTTTCCCATCCAAGCAACACTTAAAAAACACCACTTTCGAGAACAAAAGATTCTTATTAAACTCAAACTCAAAACATTTATTAAGCGATAGATCTGATGATAACAAAAGACAACACATGTAAACAATGAATGCTTATGATACTGCAATTGTCATCTCAAATTGGGGATGTCAAAGGCATCTGAGGTTAATGTCCTGGACTATTGCAGTCCTCGTAGTCATCGGACTGGAATGACACCCAACCATGGCACTCTAAAACTAACTAGAGAGGGGGGGGGGCGGCGATGGCGGAAACGGCGGCACTTTGCCTTTGAAGAAAGTCATCCAAAACATTCCATTAGACGCACCCCCCCTCTTCATTTTCACGCGCCCAGCGCTACTATTGGAGCGAATACGGTATTAGTAATTGTGCATAAAATTTACTAGAATATACGATTTTATGATAAAGAAACTTATCAATCTAATCTGTTCAGATTTTTTTTTTTCATATTTGTGATAAAATTGTCCTGCAAAGTAAAAAAAGAAAGAAAGAGAGCTTCATTAAAGCATGAACATAAAGTGTGAGCCCTATGATATCCATACATTGTATTAGCTATAAGAAACTTTGATCAGTAAGTGAAAATTCAAGGTGACCTGCTCAGTCCCTTAGATGTTCTACTTTAAGGGGTTAATTGGAGTTGTGTCCCTGTTTTGATGGATTTTGACCTCCACCGCACTCCTCATAAAAAGCCGCAGAAAAGGGGACATTTTTTTTTAAATCTTATCCACAATGGAAGTATTTCAGGTTTTCAAAAGAATTAGTAATTAAGAGCCTGGTTTTATTCCTCTTGTCCTGGAGAACCCATTTATATTAAGTTGATCCAAGTAGAGGGAGATCTAAGTTTGCTTCATTTTACTATAACAGTTATGGTTTCAAAAAAAAAAAAAAGAACATTCACACCTGAAACCGTATATACGTACACTCTCACTCTCTCACTCCCTCTTTCCCCCCTTTCCTCGAACTGGAACATGGAGGTGCATGTTAAAAAGGAAATCATAGTTAAGTTTATTGACACACAGAAGGTATACCATATCACACACCTTTCAGTCTTATTGATATCAATATTGTTGGATTTGCCTTCATATTTCTGGAGTTCCAAATTGTTGGATTTAGCAGCAGCTCAGGGTAAGATGGAAAATGCAGATAGAATTTTGGATTGGTTCCAGATGTTTGAAATTTAATATACTGAACTCCAAATAATAAATGCAGCACTTTGAAAGAATTTTTAGGACTCTGCCAGCTAAAGATCTTTTTATCTCCAGATGAGGAGCTTGAGGATGATGCCTCAGAGCATATTGAGGATGATGGTGAAGAAGGTGATAGTGATCATGACACTGATGTTGTAGAGGATGAGCATGAGGAAAGTGACACATTGCAGAGTCAGAGTGGGGATAAAGAAAAACCAAGTCTGCCCTGTGGTACCATGAAATTGACTCTAACACGTCATGTCTCTCAGATAACCAAAGAAAGTATGTACTTATTAATGCATGCATACAATCATTTTGATGTCATTATTTTTTAATCAGACCAACTTTTGTATGTATACATATATATCTTAAACCAATCTGATCTGGAAACTCATCCACTCTTATTTGGCCCTGCCAAAACGGACTTCAGTTCACAAACATTTCCATCTTTCATTGTGGAAAAAGTAGGACAATCCTATGGACAATCCATTATAAAAATTTTATTTCTTAACACGAAACACAAATTTTCTTCTTCTCTTGTATTAAAATGTTGGTTTATCAAATTTGGAAGCATGTATATTTTCATTAAAATATTGCAATTTTGACTATATTTGATCTGTTGGTATTATACCCTGTTTTTCTCAATCATATCATGTTTGATATCTTCCAAAATCTCCTTTTGTGAAGCTTACAACCTTGCTCTTGACTTCTCAGTGGGTTTTCCTTTGATATGCAAATTTGTTAGGGCCCCTCACGAGAAATGTCTCTCTCATTCTGCAATTGAATTGGTTTGCAACAAAATGAGACCACTATGCATACACAATGCACTTTCCTTGACCTGGGTCAAGATTGTATTATGTTGTATGGCATGCCCACTATACTGCCACTGAGGGGATAATTGTCAAACACTCCAGTAGGTGCACTTGTTCTTTCCATGCTATTCATACATATTTTTTGTTTAATTTGTTGAATGAATTGATTTTTTATTTACCTTGCATACAACTAATCTTTGCAGTAATTAGTTTGATGAAATTGAATGATGGTTTTGATAACTTTGCATCCTAGATAAATTTTACATGTATATATTATATGATATATATATATATATATATATATGAAAACTGTAATAGTTGCAGAACACAAATAGATAAATCTAAATGATGAAGATTCTAAGTCCTGAGGTGGGTCCACTGCAAGTAACATATTCTTAGATCTTATTCTGGGTAGACTGCATACTGCATGCTCAATCAACTAATTTCAACCAAACATGTCAGCAGAGGTTGCTGGAGCAGCTGCCAACATGTTAGACTTCCCTACTGTTGCAGAAATTATTAGGTGTGGATTAGATCTACTTTTTTTTTTTATACATTTAAGAGAAAAAAAAATCCTCCCAATGTTCTGCCTGTTTAAAGGCTCTTGGTTAATAGAGCCTATGGTCAAAGCCAGGCTTGGACCCTAGTAACAGGGTTGCCAGATTGACCCCAATCAATCAAGGCTCACTACTTAATCACATCAGAGGTAAGATATTGTTAAGATATTTATATAAAGTAATAGTCTCTTTTGTGTGTGTGTGTGTGTGGGGGGGGGGGGGGGTCTATTAGTAGGGTGTTACAGAATTTTGAATCTTGTTGCAGCAAAAGATTACATTTTCAAATTTTGGAGTAGGCAAATCTGACATGTGTGAAGCCTACATAGATTTTGATGTGCAGTGATATTGTATTCAGTAATAAATACAATTTTTTTTTCTGTTATATTTTTGTGACATTTCAGGAGTTTACATCAGTGTGTCAAAGACAAGCTCAATTGATTTATCTAAAGTTGATTCCCAAGGCTGGACAGCTCTCCACCACGCTGTGTGTCCTTTGGCTGATGCAACTTTTGACAATGCAGAAATAGTTTTCCTGTTGTGCAAATCAGGTGCTCCCCTTGAAGTCAAGAATAGAGCAGGAGAGACTCCAGCTGATTTGGCCAAAAAGCATAATGCTGAGAAGATTTTCAGACAGCTACAAAAATTAGGCTTGCAGACTGAGGAGCCCTTTGTTATGGTGAGGTATTTAAATCTAGTCTTAATAGGATTTGGTTTTGTGAAACATTTATTTTGAAGTATGTTAGGAAAAAAAAGTTAAGCTAGGTTTTGGTACTTATATCATCGAATTTAACAGCAGAAGATCATGACTACAACAGACCTGCCATTCGTTCAGATTTAATTGGAATCATTCCAATTTTTTAATGAAATTTGGTCCTTTTCCGATTTTCTGAATATTTAGGAAAAATTCCAAATTTTTTCCTAACTTAATTTTCGCCCTAAAAAAATTTCAAGATCGGCAGATAATGCGAAACAATAAATGTGGAAGATATAGTTATTCTAAAGATCGATATTGTTTTTTTTTAATTATGTTATGAAATCCTTATTGAAATTGGTACTTACATTTTAGTTGTAACCATCCCTAATATTAATTCTGTGGAGTTGTTTACTTATCGCTTATTCGTCTGCGTTTTACCATCTCTCCATCATCACATCCCGACACACGGTTATTTATAGTAATGTTTACCACAGAATGGCTCCTTTTTTTATCTGGATCTTGTCAGTTATCAAGATCGATTGAGAAATACTAGATCTAAATAGAACTAGAGTAAATCAAGATGACATGACACGGAACTATAATGTTATTTATAGGTCTGTGAAATGTAAAGAGTAACCTTAAACCAGATCTAGATCTAAATCTAGCATTTTCTCATTTGAAGTCATTATCCGGATGCAAGCTTATGAATCTGCACAAAATCTGTGATTTTGATCATTTTATCTAATGTAGATCTAGATCTAGATTTAGGTTACATCTAAATCACGCTAAACGAGTCTCACCATCACAACGTAATTTTTCTAGTTAAATTGACCTGTTTCTCAGTGAAGGGAGTGAACAATAGAGTGGATTACGCCCTTTAGATTATTTATTTAAAGTAAATTAGTACAAATTTCCAGCAAATTGTCAATTTGTTCCTCATGAAATATTTAGTTAAGTTTTCAACACTTGGATCTAACAAAATTCATAAGATCGTCAATATAGCCCAAGGCCAATAATCATGTACAAAATATCCAGAACTAGATCTGTCATTCTTTTTATTTTTAACCTCTCAGTAAGGAGTACTCCTGTTCTGGTAAATATAAATCTTTTGAAGTCATGTTGTACACTAACTGGGTTGATATCTCTGCTCTTTTTGAATTCATCAAATGCTGCATAATGCTAATGCCATCCAATTTGACCCTCTTAAAAGTATTGTAAAGAGGTATGGTTTATTATGAACTTTTCACATTCACCATGGAAGAATTACAAGCTAAGAAACCTTGTTTTTATCAGATTTCAGACAGAGCTGTACTAATGAATGCATTCATCAAAGACAATTCAATTATGTGTATTGTAATGTATGCTGCATAGATGTAAAAGGTAAAATCAAGCTATCATTTAGATTTTTTTTGGGCAGATTCAGATTTTTTGACAGAATCATTCAGATTTTCTTTTTCTGAAGAGTGATAGGTCTGCTACAATTACTCAATATTAAAATTCAAGCAGACCCAACTGTATCAAAGGGATATTTACCATCTATTATTTGTCTAGTTTGTGTATTGAATTGATGCAGAAATATTTCCAAAGTGAATTTGATTTTCAGCCCATAAAATCAATCTAAGCCATTCTATTAATCTGCATTACCTGGAAGCCATCTCCAGACCTGCCAAATCTTATGATCTGTGAGCATGATTACAGGTAAAATTCCAAAGTAGACGACATTATTGGAGTCTTGATAGAATAAATTTAGACCAAATATAAATGTCACATGTATATGGACTGGAATCTCTAGATCCAAGTCCATATCAAACGTAAAGTATAAATGTAAAAGTTAAAACAGATTTAGATAGATCTCTAGATCCAAATTAAATTTCTACAACACTCACTCAAATAAAATGAGCAAATAATGAGCCAGGTATGGGAGAAAAGTCTACAATAATCTAAATTTTATAAACTTTGAACAGTAGGCCTGTATGGTGTGACTCTCTCTAGCTTTATGTTAAAAATTAAGAAAACTGCTAGATCAGCTTTGGTGAGAAACTTAAGGAATGTCTTATGGAAGATAATCAGACCAATCAGTTTACATGTAAATCTAGTCCTTTGTTTCCTCAAGATGTTAACAAGTGGACTGGAATGATCCACATCTTTGATTTATAAACTTGTGGGGGCTATATTTAACTTTTTAAAATAAGAAACTACTAGATCTAGATTTTTATTCAATTAAGGCTATACAGCCGAGATAAATTGACCCAGTTGTGAAGACCACAATGTCACGTAAGTCAAGATCGACTTTTTTCCTTTTTATTTTTGCCTTTACTTGATCTAAAAATGCCTTTAAAACCCATGTTCAAATAAACTTGGAGATGATAAATATTAAAAGTCTGCTGTGACCAACTTGCCATTTCATGTTTTTTAACTTTGCTCTAATAAGAATTAGTTAAATATTTCAATCTAGATCTAGATTTTGTATTAGAAATCAAATTTTAGACACATACAAACCTAAATAATATTAATATTAAGGGACATGTGCAGGTGCTAGGAAACAATACAATTATGATACAATCAGTTTAATTAGTTTAAGGTCTCTAGGATAAAGGTACCGGTGGATTTTGTGCTTATGGAAATTATAATTACTAACACATCACTCAATAAAAATTAGACCAACATGCTTGGTCTAGCCAGCAGTGATTAGTGCAGTAATTGTGTGTGCACCCAGCTCCCCTCATTTAGCCCTACTGTATGCAGATTCTTGTATGAAAATAAGGCAGGTGTATCACATAGTTTACTCTGCAGAAATGTTTGCATTGCCTTTATAACCAGGAACATTGCCTTTTAATATGGAAAAAAATATACCAATGACTTTGAAGCCTGATTTTTCTTATAGATTTTGACTTCACTGCTACTTTTTAGGGTGCTGAATCAGAGCCATCTTTGAGAAAGGAAAATAATGCAAACCTTACTGAGTTGTGGGAGGTCTTGGGGCAAGGCCAAGTACGCTTATAGCCCCCTCCCCTCCCCCTAATCAGGGTTACAATGAAGTGCTAGACAATGTCTCAAGTTGGCCTGTTAGATGACTTCAGTTTAGGAGGCGAAGTTTAGTCAGAACAGCTCTGAATAAGCACTGCTTGCACAGAGGAAAATAGCAATCCACTATAGATATCTTCACAAAAAAGAATCATATCTTTACAGAATTCAAGAGAGAAACTTAGGACAGGCAGGCCGGTCTTGTCCGGTTGGGATTGTCATGCACGTATGCGTCGGAGGTGACACCTTATTGCTATCAAGCGTCTGCTTTCAAAGTGAAATTAAAAACAACAATAGCTGTATAAAGTATTAGAACAATGCTATAAAAAGGAAAGTTTGACATTAAACAAAAAATGAAAAGGATGAAAATTAATATTCTAGACATAAGCAAAGTGATATTGATAGACACAGGAATGTTTGGAATATTCTATTCAGGAGGGAGATCTGCCATTCATTTCAGTTTGATCGGAATCATTCCAATTTTTTTTTTATTGAAATTAGGTTGTTTTTTGATTTTCCGAATATAGGAAGTGATCTGATTTTTTTTCCTAACTGCAAGGTTAAAAAAAAAGATCAACAGACAGCATGTGTGAAAGGATAAATGCAGACAATATGTAATATATTGATATTTTTTTTTTAAATATTTATATTATCAATTGGGGTATTGAAATTGGTATTTTAGATGAAATCATTCAGAATATTGATTCTGCAGTTTTTTTTAACTTTACATTGTATAAGTTTGTGTTTCACCGTCTCTACATCTTCACAACCAGACTTCGGCGATACTTCCATCTAGGATTATTCTTATTTCCTGTTCTAATATTCTCCACAGGACAGGAGATAAGAACGCTGTCTCTCTGTTCAAATAAACTTTGTTCAAACAATGATCACGGTTCTGAAACCCAAGAAGAGAAAAGAAACACTACATAAGCTTACATGGATACTGAGTAGCACTATATAAACTAGCAACACACTAGATTCTAGATGACATGGGAGTAAATTAGTACGAGCATGATTCGGTTAAATCTCAATGAACAATGATGCTATAATATAGATCTACGACTATGACTAGTATGAGTATGATTCAGTTCACAGATTAAAATAAGGATGTAATGTATTGACAGAAACATGAGAGGTAATATAATTGATACTAGATCTACGAATGATTTATGAAGTGTAGCTGGATTAGTACCGATTACATGAAGCAGAACTTACAGATAAATGAAGTGAAATGTTTCTTCTGTTTACAACCACGATGACATTAGATTAGGGCAACCATTTTGGATCAAGAGTTCGGGAGTAATGTCCCTTGAGTGGAACTGTCTACAGAGATGGATCGTAACCCGTTAGACAGTTCTTTTTTCATCTAGCTCTTGTCAATTATCATTTTCGATTGAGAAATCCAAAATAGAGCTAGAGTAAATGGAGATTACAATCATTGGTCTATAAAAAGTAAAACCAAATAACCATAAACCAGATCTAGATCTTGAAATATATCTTATGATAAGATTTCTTGTTTGGAGTCACTATCTGAATGCGAATTTTTCAATCTGCATAAACTGAACTGCAAAAAGACAAGTTATGGTTGTCAATAGAGAAGTGTCCACAGATCAACATCTTTATCAATGGGAATAAACCCAAGCAAAGAGATCAATTCAAATACTTATTACTTCAATATCAAGCGATGGATGCAACACTGAAGTGGCATCATGAATAACGCAAGAAAAAATGAATTTTTTTAGACTAAAATGGGTTCTATCAAATAAATGCATCTCCATCCACACAAGATGAAGAGCCCTGAAATGCTGTATTGAACCCATGCCATTAAACTCTTGCATGTGATATACTAACTGGGAGCAGATATTGCCAGATTTTTTTTTATCAACAGGGTTTGATTTTAAATTTGCCAATTATACATATGCTGTCTGCTTGAGTGCTTAAGGTCATAATTTTCCTTTCTCTTTTTTTGCAGATTTTTTTTTCATTCCATTTTCCTGTGTATGCATATTTTTTATTTATGCTAGTGGATCATGAACCTTCTTTAACATAAAGGCAAATAGTCTAGTATAAAAATTACAATATTTCCAATTGTTGTACATAATAACTATTGTTTATATTAGATTGCCTAACACATTGTTCATAGCTACCAAGAAGTATGTATTGTAGTATTTAGTATGCATTTGGGCTTCTGACTACGTATGTTCGGGTCAGTGCTAAAAAGTACGTATTTGGCAGTATCCTGCATATTGTACATAAGAAATACGTGCATGGCCTATCGCTTGCAGCCATTTTCAGCTATCCTGCCCCGTTAGCCCAACAGATTTTAACATCTCCTAAGAATTTCCAGTCATATGCAGCACTGGGGTAGGCCCAGCAGAGATCTATTGATTATCTAATATTCTCTCACGGCTCTTTTCGGCAAATTCAATTAATATGAGCAAAATGCTTCTACTGCAGTCTGTCCATCCTGAGCTTTATTTAAGTGCCTACCTTTCAAACAGCTACCTATCACTGTGTCTTGTGACAAAGTCTGCGGAATACATGTAGTAAACTCAGCACTTTCCATAAGACACGGTGCATGATATTGCTCTCTCCGACATTTCCGCGAAGCATTCTATTTTTATCTTGCAGAAGTTCATTGTTTTCTTTACACTTGTGATGTAGTAGCATAGACCCAGAGGTCTAGAGGGATGGGCTGGAAATATACCATATCTACTTCTCGTTCTATTGGCAGAGTCTGTATATGATTAGACGAGAAATGTAGAAGACGTTAAACTAATTACATAGATCAGGCATAGTGGATGCCTTACCATTATAATACAATCATTTTACAACTGATGATTAACAGGGTTTTTCAGACCTTGAATGGGTTTGACTACACACCTGCATTTTTTGTCTTGCTAAACTGGATAAAGACAGTTTATTCGGGTGTTGCTTGCCTTTTTATTAAGGTGCTGCGAGTAAGATCTGCAGTTGAAAGGACTTAAAGTAGATTCCAGATCAAGATCTGTATCTAGGTTAAACAGTTAGAAATCACAATATTAGCAGCAGTTGAACTTGATTTTAAATTTAAGCTCAAGTAAAAACCTCTAGCTGGTTTTATATCCAGTAGCCAATTCTTCCCATTCCATTTCAACAGCGGGATAGAATAGAAGAAGCTTTAGTCAAATAAATAGACAGTGAAGAGAGGAGTAAGTTCAACTTTGGTTATTGGAGGAGGTGTTAGTGAAAGACTGTGGAGGTAGACTGTGTCTACCTAGACCCATTTTTTACCTCACACATTGTTATCCTGACTCACTTAAAAAAAAAAATAAGGTAAATCATGCAAAAATCTTTTGACATATGATTAAGAGCAAGGTTTTCATACATACATCAAAGCGTTTGTAAATGATATAAATTTACGAAGTTTCAAGGAGTCAAATAGATTTAATAAATGGTGGACAAGAGAGACAACGAATAAGAAATACCCAACACTGTGTAAAGTTACTAAAGTTCTTGACACTATTTTTCATGGGGCTCAAGTAGAGAGCTGTACATATGTTGCAGACATGGTGTCACTGACACTGTCAGATGAAAATCAACAATACATTTAATTAAATAAGTCTAGGCCATGGTGTATTAGTTAATGTCATGAAAAGAAAAAATTAAATAAAGTTTACATAGTCTACTAGGTTTGCAGGGACATAATTTGTTTATTGGGCTAAAAATCTGTTTTTGCCTTTTCAAAAGTTGGCAGCTATGCCTTGTTTCATCAAAAATTCAAAACTCTTTTATAAGTACAGTTTATTTCATAAAAGTACAGAAGTAATAGTCATCAGTTAAAACAATGAGTGTCCACAGACGATCATCTTTATCATCAAGAATAAACTCAAGCATAGGAATCAATTGAAATACTTGAGTACTTTAATATCAAGTGATTGATACAACACTGAAATAGCATCAAGAATAATGCAAGCAAGAAAAGAGTTTCCAGAGAAAGAAATCGTTTCTTACAAATAAGCACATCTCCATTCACACAAGATTCTAATGTATGGATGCAAGGCCTGGACAATTTCAAACAGTTACAAAAGAAACTGAAGGCAAGAGAAATGTGGTTCCTGCAGAGAATGCTGTGAATCTCATGGACTCTAAAGAAATCAAACGAAACTGTGTTACGAGAAGCGGACACAAGAAGATCATCTTAAAATAGAATACGTAAATGCCAGGCATTGTGATGACAAGAGAGAAACTGGAACATCTCATGACAATCTGAACGATCGAAGGAAAACGCAGCACAGGAAAATGGCATGAATGGACAAATGAGTATCAGATGATTTCATAATTTTATGTTTGATCCACTTGTGACAATTTAAAAAAAAATTGTTTTTTGTTTTTATGCAAAGATATTTCTTCTCTCTAAACTAGAGTGGCTCAGGTGGATTTGAGTCTATGACCTTAAGCTGTTTATTTAAAAGGCACATTTAGGACATTAAATTACATTCTATGCTGTTTTCTCCAAAACCACTGATTGAACAGGATCTAAGTTTGCATAGCTGCTAACAAACTTGGTCAATTAAAAACAGGAAAAGTGGATTCAGACCACAATTAGGCCTTAAAATTTTTTTTTGCCCTTTTACATATAATGTTTTTTCATTGAATGGGAAATCATGCTATGGGGTAGTTAGATTGTTTTATTTGTCGCATTATATTTTTCTTTCATTTTTTTTTTTTTTTTTTTTCAAAATTCAAGTTCAAATTTGTTTTCTGAATATTCATCATAAACAGTAAAAAAGTTATGGGGAAAAATACTTTAAAGTCAAAGTGAAGAACAAGAAACTGGTCTAGGTCACATAAGTCATTCAGTGAAAATATCATATTTTGTTCACAGGTGTGAAATTTTACTACTACTTAAACGAAGGCTTAACTATCTTTTGAGAAAGGTAACATGAATATTCCATAGTCTCAACATAGTTGGATCAGGCCACATTTATCTCTGAGGCTCTATCAACCCCGTGGACTGATTCTGGATCTAAATAACCATGCTTTGCTCACTTTGAAACATATTAAATGATTTAGAGTTAGATATATATATATATATAAACACAAATTAATATTTTTTTTATCAACAATAATTAGACATACAATAAGAAAAATAAACAACTCAACCAGCAATCCCTGCTTTTACCATACTTTTAGAATCCAGAAGCATTTTGCGTTGATGAATGTATGTCAGACAAGACAAAACCAGACATAAAGGCAGATGAAGAAGCCATGCTTACCAAACTAGATACTGCATCAGGTGATATGGCTGATTCTGAGGATTCCATTCGGGTGGATACCAACTGTGAAATAAAGAAAACTGGGTAAGGTTTCTGTATGTCATCTGAAGCAATGCAATGTAAACCTCAGTGTCACTGAAAGCTAATAGATAAGAGGGCCATTAGTGCAGTGAAAAAGCTGTCCAAAAGGATATGCAAAAAAATATCACAGTGATATAATTTTAATTATTTACACATGGAATTGATACCTCATCACTTGGAAAGATGGCATTATAGCTTTATACAGAGATGCCAAATTTACTATAAATCTGGAAATCCATATTTTTTTTTGAAGAAGTCCAAATTTTGTCTAAGTTCAGGGTGTTCCTTGACAAAAAAATCCGAAAGTTATCTTATAAAAGCACATCATTCATGAATCCAAGACCCTCATGTGCAATATATCCTCTTAACCATTAAATTATGTTTGTATGTCAAGTTGTGGTGATAGATTATGCCAGAGTTCTCTTACTTCCGGAAATGTTCTAGTTATGTTTCCAGTTAACTGCTGTTTCATACTTTGGTTCTTCAGTAATAATTTTGAAGAGATATTCTGTCTTTAAATCATTACACAAAACCACTTGAAGGAGAGACAGGGTCTAAAAACCTGTAACAATGAAGGAAAGGCCAATATTGATGAGGAAAATTGTGTAAAATAGGTTGAAAATGGGTCAGTACACCTACATCTTGCCACAGGCAAAGGAATGAAGAATTTGTTAGTTGCATAAAGCGTTTAAAACTGCAAATTCACAAATCCACCCTTCAATTCAAAGGCTGTCATGACTCCACAAGAATTTGAATTTTTTCCCCTATAGTTGGGTTATTATAATTTAAAGAACTACCATTTTTCCTCCCTTTATGTTTATTCTATGCCAATAATAATGAATTCTTTTTGTTTAGTTTTTTAAAGAACTGTTTAAGAAAGATCATAAGTTATTTTGCCAACATTATAATTTAGAGAATTTGAATTGGTAATCAATTGGTAAAGAATTTCATTGAAACGACGCTCATAATGTTTTTTTATATTTAGGCCTATCTCTCTGTTTTTGTTTATACAGTGATACCTTTAACTACCTTTTATTTACTTTGATTTTATGTATAGTATTGAGAATGATTATTTTTTTTGTCACCTAGTCTTGTGTGTCAACATTTTAGGGGTGTGGGAAAAGGTGAGGATTTTTTTTTCATTATCTGTTGGCACCTCTATATATATCTTTATTTGTTTCTTTGATGTGAAGAGTATTGGATGGTCTACATTAGGCGTTGAATCCTTTGTTCCTGATGAATCAAGCTGCCTCAGATGGAATTTTTGTGCTGACATTTTTGAATGATCAGTTATGAGACTGCATGACATGTACAGAAAAACAGGCACCTGCTTGGTTTTACAGATGTAAAAGCTCATGAGCTGAAAAATTTAGGAAGTATGCAAACGTGAGCCTCTTCTGCTCTGCTCTCATGCAGAACTGTCAGTTGAAACAAAGGAATTCAGTGGATATTGTTAAGATGAAGTTAAATAAAATTTTAATATAAAGGCTTGTAACATGCTTGTACTTCATTTTCAATTTTTCATGTAAACTTTTAGAAGGTATTTGTTACTAAAATCTGAGGCATCATCATCATAACATTTAAAATGTTAAGCTTTAGATTTATATGTATTTTTATTCATTATTTCTTGGTCTTTCCCTCGCCTCATCCCTAAAAAAAACAAAGCAAGGTGGCACAAAGTGATAACAACATTCCTTACAGTGTTACACTCAGCAAAGTAGATGTCACATGCGGAACATGGGGCATGTACAACTTTTACAAAATACAAGTAAGTTTGACTCATGATTATCCAAGTTAAATTCATTTGTCCATTAAATTGATACAAACACTATTTTACGTAAGATATTTTACTCTTCGATCCAAATTTCTTCACAAATTCAGGATATCCTAAATACTTATAGCTCATGTAGTTTTTTAAAAAGGAGAAAAAAAGTCAAGTTATAAAGATATACAGTCGAGTCCGCTTATTTCAAAGTCATTCGGATAAAAAAAGGACTTCGAATTATCAGAATACATAAAGAGAGTTAAAAAAAAATGTGGATGACAAATCAGAAATGTCATACAAGTAAGGGGTGGGGGGAGGGTAACCCCTTTTTGCAGACTCTTGCCTGTAACGTAGGTAGGCAACCACACACACACACCAACAGAATCACTTGCCGCGCGGAGCATAGCACTATATGTACTTTGTTTTACTAGCCTCGAAAAATGCTTTCAGTGCCAATAAAAAAAAATCACGTCAAAATCACCTCGAATTAAACAGATCCT
This sequence comes from Elysia crispata, assembly GCA_033675545.1. Lineage (NCBI taxonomy): Eukaryota > Metazoa > Mollusca > Gastropoda > Plakobranchidae > Elysia > Elysia crispata. The sequence goes on from JAWDGP010006562.1 coordinate 889,021, forward strand.
TATTTCAAAATTCGAACTAACCGATGTTTTTTTAAATAAAGTTTAAATAGAGAAATATTCAGTAAAACTAAACGACTTCGAAATATCCATGAAGTAGAACTATCCGGATTCGAATTATTTGGACTCAACTGTATATATCTTGATTTTTTTTTTCACTCTGATCATGAATTTGATTCAGAATATTGTCAAACATTTCTAAGGTTTCCTTTCAAGTCTTATTCTATTTTAAAATCATCAGTGATAATTGCATTGTTAATTGTTTTATTTGCTTAGATTATTCAACACACTGCAAAGAAATTGTTCATCTTATTCACTCGATGGGGGAGGATTGGGGATAGAGGTCAGTTTCAACATACACCTTTCCAGACTTTAGCAGAGGCAGCCAAAGAGTTTTGCAAGATTTACAAGTCAAAAACTGGCAACGACTGGAATCAAACAGCAGAGTAAGATTTTCCGTGTTGATCAAATTACGTGTTGAACCTATCGGATTTTCTTTTGTATAGTACATGATACAGTTCATGAGTATGAGATGACAGGTAAGGAGAGGAGAGTTAAGTAAAAGGGAAATAGAACTTCCATATAATAAGGCCTTAGCTGAGAGTTGAGCCCTTAAAATCATCAAATTGCCAATTGTTTTTTCATTTTTTCAAAAAGAATCAGATGCAGCAAGTGTTGTTGAGATATGCTTTGTCGTCATTTATTTTTTGTCAATGGAAATAAATAATTGCCACAGGGCAAAAATTATCAGACTAGCCTCAAAGATCAGTTCACATAAGTTGCTGTCAAATTTACATCATTTGACATAAATTCATATCTCTAGATAAAGTCCTTCAAATTGTTATTAGCAGGCCTCACAATTTTCCGCCGAAATCCGTGGTTGAAGATCGGCGGATCGAAGAAAATAATTTTCAGCAGTAATTCCCATTTACGAAATTAAATACAGAAAAAAATTTGGGAAATTTGCCTTTAACCGGCTGCCATCATTTTCCGAGTAAACACGAACTCCTCAGAATTATAAACTTAGCATTTTCCGTAAGCATTGGAGTGTCACAATGCAATGACGTTTATTGTTTTCCGATGTTCAGTGCAACACCACATGAAGGCCTACCTTGGCAAACAGTCCGCGGAATAGTAGACTGGGCACTTTCCGTAAAACTCAGTCCGTGATATTGCTGTCTCCGACGTTTCATCGAAGCATTGTTATTTCACTAAATTTTAGAATGATCTAAAATAGTTCTGAAACACATTTTTTATCTTGCCGAATTCCATTGTTTTGTTTACACTTGTAATGTAGTAGCATAGACTTAAAAATCGACAGTAATGCGAGGGAAATATCTGAAAGGCCTATATACGTACCATGCAGGCATTAAACGGTAGAATACACTTATCAAAAAATCAAGTCTACTTTTGGCACCAGGACTTCGGCTCAAATGCTATTTTTTTACCCCACGATTACGGACGACCCTCATTGTTTTTTTTTTTTACCATGTGCACCGCACCAGTTAAGCGTGTGGAGTACAAAACTTTGATAAGATGGGAGGGATTGGCAATCTCTGTATATGATTAACTTTGGAGATGTTAGGCTAATTTCAGAGATAAGGCTTTGCTGATGCCTAAGCATGTAATATAATCATATTTCAACCGTGCACCCACACATGCATTTATTGTCTCTCTAAAGCGCATGTCAAGACAGTGTATTCGGCTGTGGTCCGCCTTTTGATTAAGGTGTTGTGCGTGAGATCTATAGTTTGGAGGACTTAAACTAGATTCCAGATCTAGATTTGTACATAGGTAAAACAACAATGCTAGAAATCACGAGATTAGCAGCAGTTAAACTTGGTTTTCAATTTAAGCTCCAGTAAAAACCTCTAACATCTGGTTTTAGATCCAGAAGTCAGTTCTCACCATGGCACTATGACAATTATTGGATAGAACAGAAGAGTGTTTGTTCAAAGCAATAAACAGGGAAGTAAGGAACAAGTTCAACTTTAAGAGGTTATTGGAGGAGGTAGTGGTGAAATATATGACTGTTCGTATAGTTTACAAGTGGGGAAAAGCTCTCTTCAGACTTTATGTCACTTATGGAGGCAGAGGCAAACTGCCTTGAAAGATCACATCATCACAGAAGCACACATTAGAATGGTTGTGACTAAAAGAGAAAAATGATTTAGGCACAGCTGTTAAAGAGCGGCATTTTAGTTTGCCTGCCGCACCCGTGAAGCAGCTTGTAACCCGATCGGATCATGGGGTCAACCACCCCGGCGGTACGACGATTCCCCTTTCCTGGCAACTTTAAATTTTAGATCTAATTTTCACTCGAAAACAATCGAGAATTTAAGCTTATGCATGAAAGGAAGAACTAGAAAATTCACATAATTTGTTAAATCTATATTTAAGCGAAACGAGGATATATTTTTCCCCTTCTTTTCATTTAATTGATGGAGTTATTGAGCGCTTTAATAATCTTTTTTTTTTGTTACCGGAAATGATTATAAACATCAAAAGTTAGTAACTTGCCTTTGATAAAGTCCGCGCAGAGAATTTTTTGATTGTTTCCTCTATTTGCTACTTAACGATCTATCTGCAAACTTCATGGAGCTTTTGATTGCGTTTAGATTCTAAGTGCTACTCCATATTTAACAGTGTTGGTTTGAGGCTTCTAAGGTAGAGCTATAATGCAGAGTGTTATTTACGCATAGTTCGTGCAGACCCGAGCGTGTGGAATTATTTTTAAAAATCATATAAAATCACTGAAAAACTCTTCGCACTTGAAACTTTCACAAGGTCTTTATATTAATCTTTGAAATATCGGGAAACAATTTTTAAGCGATAAAATTGTTTCACTTTTGAAATATTCCTATTAAACTGAGGTGTTATGAAAATCATGACTTTTTTCAGTTCTTTTACTAGAAGTATGAAGATTCACCTGCACCATGTAAACACGTTATAATTGAGAGATAAAAATTTTAGGGTTGCACTCAGGACAGTTTCAGCTTTAAATGATTATATGTTTGATATACTCGGTGTTAATGAGGCCAGATTTATTGTGATGCAAAAACAAGTAAAAAATCTCAATATTAGATTTAACAGCAGTGCACAGTCACACACGGGGACACACGGTTTTAGCCTGCCTGACAGGTGATTGATCACCGATCCGCACACTAACTGAAGGCGTCTGAGGTAGGGCCTGGAAGCAAACTAAGTTGCCTCTTTTTGGTCTATTTTAAAAGCCATGTAGGAAGTTTCACAGGAAAAAGGGATTTGCTTTGCCCTCTATTTAAAAAGATCACAAAGTAGCCCACTAGTTAGCTCATGTGAGATTGAAAGTCAACAGTCTTCAGCAGCCGTCAGTCGATCGCTAAAGGCTGAACTCATCATCCCAGTGATAGACTGCAGCAAAAGTGGAAGCAATGATTCTTAGTTTATGGTTGAAAATTCAATGCCCCCATTCCCTTGCTCGGGTGTTGGTCCACTTAGCTAGAGCCTGAAGTTCAGACCCCAAAGTGTTGGCTGAGGTTCATTTGAGTGCTGCAGGTTATAAATTAAAATATGGATTAGCAAAGACAGTAATGGAATCGCTGGTTTTAGATCTTCAATGTAATCCGTTTTAATTAAATATTGATGAAATGAACAATTATTAATTGAGCAGTAAAAAATTCATGCAAGTGACACTAGTGTAAAAAGCAAGATAAGTCTAGCTCAGAAAAGGCCTTTGATGAATAAGCAATTGTTGTCTTACTTTAGTTTTAAAAAACTCAAGCTTTCAACCACTGTCTCTGAAAGTGAGGATGGGGGGCACTGAATGGAACAAAGAGAAAAAGGTCTCTGTTCTGCCCTAAGCCCATGAATAAAATATCAATGAATTGTTCATGACTTTGACAATTACAATGCAAAGTCATTTTTATACGATATGTGAATTTTTAAAACTTATAACTTTGAATTCCTCTTCTCAGGAATTAGTGTATGTTGCACAAATCTGTTTATTTTGTTTTTAACTTTTAGATTAATGGAAATGTTTGAAAAATTTTGATGTCATTGCGGATCCGCTGATTTTCAGTGGTTGGGAACATTGTGTGCAGTGACCCCTGTATAAGACAATCCCCACTCAATTACACCACTGCCCTTCTTTCATGATTACCTGCAGGTAGGGCAAAAACCTATACTGTGGCCATGGCCTGTTAGCTTCTGAACTGGGCATGTGGTAGAGCAGATTACATGTGGTTGTATTGTGCGTATTGTAGTGTACAACAAAGAGTCTAGATAAGCTTTTTATGGTGAAAACAAATTATAAGTAATAGTTATTTTTTCAACATAGACACCTTTTTTAAATTGTACGTTTCATGGTTCTAATGAGTTTTGGAAAGGACGAATTATAGACAAAGACTTCGAGAAAAATGTTTTCAAAGAGAGGTTGATTGGATGCAGTATTATCAGTGTACAATATTAGCAATTCCTTTGATCAAACATTGGATTTACAATTAATGTAAAACAGGTAAGGAATTAATTCAGTGTGTGTGTTTGTGGTTTTGAGTCTAATTTGGTCTTCTATCTAAGCTAAAGCATGAAGAGTCAGTGGGTAGTGCTTTTGTTCAAAGAAATTATGAAACTATAGAAGTGCAACTAAATATGGGCAATTTCATTATAACAAAGCACAGAGAGTGGAGAGGGATGATATAGTGAGATAGTAGTGGAGAAAAGAGGAAATCGGACCAAGCTATTAAGGTCTGCCCTGCAGTCTTGTTAGGGGCTTGCTTATTCATTGTCTCAAACAACTTAGGAGACAAAAAATTTGTTGTACAATCTGAACTATGCTTTCCTGCCATTGGACACAGTGATAGCATATCAAAAATCACCAACAGCAAAGGCAGAGGTACCCTACACACACCATGATCAGACTTGCTACTGTTATGAAAAGGTTACGGAAAAAATACACCAGTTATGGAGTTTCAGAAAAATGATAGATGTTACCTTTTTTGTGTGGATTAGATCTACTTTTTTAGACATTAAAAAAAAAAAAAAAGATTCTCTCAATGAGATTTAAATTCTTTCTTTCATTTCTGTATTTGGTCTCCTTCCGGTTTTGACCCTAGGAGCAGGGTTGCCAGATTGGCCCCATTCAATCAAGGCTGGCCCCAGAAAAATGGTTTGACGCTTTGGCCCCATCTGAAATAAACTCTGTAACCCATACCTTATTTCACAAATAAAAATTGTTTTTAATTTAAAAAAGATTTTTTTTTTCGGGTAAGTTATTATTGCTGAGCAAATATGCTCATATTAATCTGCTTTACAAACTTATGCCTGACAATGGAATCCTTACCACATGTTTTTGTCACTCAAATCTCTGTTTTTTGTCAAGTTTTTTTTTTCCATTGGTGGGGTGTTACAGAATTTTGTCTCTTGTGACAGAAAAAGATTATGTTTGTTACAGATTTACAAATTTTAAAGTAGGCAAGTCTGCACGCTCTCAACTCATGCCTTTGTTTAAATCTCAATAAACTCATCTCTCTCCTACTCGGCTTTATAGTAACAAGAGGCTGTGATGGAATTGTGTTAAGATTGGTTTTGTCTAATACTATTACAAAAATTGGCCTATCATGTTACTTTATATCAAACATCATCACTATATGATTTGAATAAGACTCGGTGACAGTGGCCTAGTCTTTTGTCTGGATTCTGCTTTGAGGGTGGAGGATGAGTTTGGGATGGGAGCAAGTAAGGGGGAAGAGAAGGACCATGTGGTAGAATCACCACTGTTCAGCTCTTATTTGTAACAACCACATGCTAAGGGAACAGGTTCCCCATGTGACAGTTACCTGAAGTACCCAACTTGTAACATGGTAGCGACAGAAGTACCTAACTTGCAGTTTGATCTTCACACCTCAGGTGCTCTGGATCTGCTCCCAATATTTCAAAGAGGAAGAAATTGTCACCTTTTCATTGGTTGTTATTCTTAGAAAAGTTGCAAAGTCGGGTAAGTATCTGAGATGGGGTTTTAAGAAGATAAATGACGTTTCAAATAGGCTCATCAGTGAACCTCTAATTTTATGGGGCCTCAGCACCCAGCTTGAAGCCTTAACACCTACATTTATGAGTATCACAAAGGCCTGATTGTCATCATGGCAAAATCTAAATTTAGGTGCTGCGTAGGACCAGGGTTGAGAGTCATATTTGTCAGAAAATCCAGTAAAATTCATAGGGAACCAAGTTTGTTTTCATACGTTGTTTGTTGTGAATTTTAGAGCATTTGAAATTTTCCTTCACAATCACCCGCCATGGGCAGGATATTGCGACAAAATGTCACAGCCTTTTAAATAGCTGTGGGCTTAAAATAGAATTACTGTATGTGCTCACTCTGCTTCAAAGTAGACTACCAAATTACTGAGTTAGCTTGGTTTGAACCCTAGTGTGGCAGGGGATTACACCATGAATTGAAAGAGAGACAAAAAGACAGTCAAACTGTAATGATGCAAAAGAACTGCAGACTTTTTTATATTCTATCTTTGCTTGTTAAGTGATGAGGCTGAAGATCAAAATATGATACAAGTCTGGAGTCGTATTCATCAGAAGGTTGGCCAAAAAGATCTGATTAGCTTAGGTCTAAGAACTAAATTTAGCCCTATGACATTTTCATGGGAATTTCTTGTACTAAATTTTGGTGTAAAGTAATGCCTGACTCGAGTCTGAACTAAAAACTTAATTATAGGTGTAAGTCTATTATTTTCCCTAAAAAAAATAAATAATGTTTACTTGTGTGTTCACCTAGTAATAGTGGGATGGTTTAATAGTTTAATCTGACCATTTCAGATGAAGAAATGATGTTTCCAAGCCCTTTTATATGTTTTTTATAATTTGGATCTACAATCTTAATTTGGGTGTAAATGAAATATTTCACACCCCAATCCATAGGAATAAATAAAGTAATAATGGATCTTGATTATGATTTTTGATTTCCAACGTTTAAAATTATTTCCTTAAAATTTCAACACAGCTTCCACATTTTAGAGACTTTCTCATGAACACAACTAGTCTGGTAAAATAAAATTAGACTAGCTATGTGGATTTTTCAGACTAAGTTTACACCTCCACACGAATACAGCTCCTGGAAATCAGAAGGCAGTTAACAAAAGAAGGGCCCTTCCATGGTAACTTTGACATATGAAAATTCGATCAATCTGTCCATGAGCTGAACTGCTCATAATACAGAATTATCAGTTCACTGTGACTCTCTTTAACCCCCTCATATAAAATCATGGGATGTTATCTTCAATTTGCTGCAAAGGATACATGTTTTGCTTTTGTTAAGTTTACTCCAGGAGGTTCTTTACAAGATGGATGGACAAAAGGTGGAAGTTCTAGTTACCCTGCCAATGAGGACAACTCAAAGCTGCTAGTTTTAAATGCTTTGCCACTTTTGATTGCTCCTATTTTGCTCAATTGCCAAGAGTCAATTCTATAACACTCGCAGTACTAAGAATTATGACATTTGCTCTTGCATTAAAGCTTATCATGAGTTCTTTGCAAAGCTGAGCATTCATTTATTGTCTCTGCTTGGCAACAAATAATTAGGAAATCACTAGAGAATTATTTTGGGAAGCGAATGTATTTTAGTGTTTAAGCAAATTGATTGCCTATGCCTGTACCGATCAAACACTGGTAGAATTTCTGATAAACTTAATATTGATGCAAGCTATTTGTCACTAAAAAATCATCACTAATTTAGTTAAAAAAAAAAACTACAGCGGGTGAAGTTTAAACCTAAAGTATATGATTTGGTAGATCTGAAGTTTTTTTTTTAATAAACGGGCAAGCAAGGTAAATCCTTTATCCTGCATGGCTGAGCACTTTGATTAACAATTCAAAACACTTCAACTTTGATTTTTTTTTTCCAGAAAATGTATGCTCTTTACGAGTTTTGGAAAAAGAAAGCCTTGTTTGGTCATGCTCTTTGGATACATTTTGTAAGCAGTTGAGTGGGTAACCAGACTTAGTTTGGAAAGAAGTTTAATGGGCTCAGTGTGAACTTCTGGTGTTAAATAAACTTGTTTTCATCTGCTTTATATCTACTTGTGACAGTGAATGCATTTAAAAGTTTATTAAAACAGTTGTTAGAATATGAATAACTCCTCTTCTATCAAGCAAGCAATATTGTTTGCACTGTCTAAATATGGACGACTCTATCTTGACTTCCTGTTCTATTTTAAAATCATGGAGTGTCTCATGTAGGTTTGTGGGTTGGGGCTAGGTCTGTTGTCTTAATTCTGAGTGAGTTGGGCATGCCTGTAGTATGTGTTCATTTGTTTGAGCAACATTTCCACAAGGACAGTTGGGATTGTATTAATTCTGAACTTTGTGTATATGTGCTTGTTAAGCCTGTTGTGACCTGTACGAAGACAGAAATACCATAGTTTGGTTCTCTCTACTCAGATTATGGAAGGCATCATCTGTAGAGAAACTAGTGTTTTTCAACCTTTACTTGTGTTTTGGCTTCTTCCAGGACATGTCTACTTCAGTTTGATTCATAGCAAGACTGTTACATTGTTCATTGGTCTTTATCTGGCAGTGACCAGGAATCCACTGAAGAGCAATCCTGGAGGAGATGTTTGCCACTTCTTCCAGCAGTTGGAGAAAACTGGTGTTTGTGATTATTAAGTGCTTGCAGAACCGACTTAGTATCTGAAAGAAGAACAAATTTTGTAGTTATTGTATTACGAAAAGACTTTACATTATTGACTGCTACAGTTAGGGCCTTTTGCTTTAACCTTGTAGTTTGAGCATGTAGGGAAAGCTTGTGATGTTGTAGAGTTGTTTGGCCTTCCATAAAGACTCCTCTCCCATCGTTCTTGACTGCATCAGTTGCTGATCCGTCTGTGTAGTCTGACCCACTCTTGCTTTGGGTAATGATGATCTATTGTACTGATAGCTTTTTCCTGATTTCTGTTGTGTTCATGGATGACTTGGATTCTATGCCATAAGTTGTTTCTAAAATATCTATTTGGTGTTTCCTTTTCCAGGCAGGCCAAGGATTGGCTACAGTCACTTGTTCTGAGTCTTTTTCTGTGGAAATATCCATAAATTTTTGGAGAGTTCTTATGTGCGTGAAGCTTTCTCTCTTCAGCCTTGGTTTAAGTTGTTTCAACATTGGAAGTGAGAGTAGTCGTTTTAATTTCTCCTCTTGCCTAAGGGCTTTGTTGTCTCTTCTGTCCATGGACTGCAGGCCTGACAGTTTCCATCTCCAGAATGGCGATTGATTTCATGCCTCCTGTCATTAATCTGAGTTTTTGATATACTCTTTTAATCTTGTGAAGATTGCTTGAAGCTGTTTGGCCTCAAGAGCTGATGCTGCATTCGAGGTCTAACACATCCCTGGTAGGAGGTTTTCTTGAGTATGCTGTGGTTGGCACCCCATTTTGAACCAGCCAACTTTTTTTTATCAGGGCTGTCCTGTGCATTCCTTTTTTTTTAGGATTTGTCTTTTTAGGTTTTCCATGAGTCTAGTGTTGAATGCAACCCCAAGGTAAGTTGGATTATTGGAAACAACCGTTTATCTCTAGTTTCACATTGCACTTCTTTGTTGAGAAGGTGAAGATAGTGCATTTTGTTTTAGTTTTGTTCATTGATAGTCCCCAATCAGTTGTCCACATTCTTATGTTGTCGAAAGTGATTTGGAGACAAGCATTTGTAGTGCCCAGTTCCTCTTTGTGCATAGGAGAGCTAAATCATCAGCACATAATGATGGCTAGACTCTCTTGGAGATTTGTTTCTGAATGTCATTTATGAATATGACAAATAAAGTTGGAGAGAAAATTCCTCCTTGTGGAACTGTTTTGTACATATTCAGTTTTGCTTCTGACTCCATTTGTTTATACCAGGGCTTGTCTGTTTTTAAGGTAACCTCTGATCCAGTGCAGCATTTTGTATAAGATGTTGATGCTGGTAAGCTTGTTCACAAGTCTGTCTGTCCATACCTTATCAAAGGCTTTTCCCATGTCAATCCAGACTGCTACAGTGTGCTGTTTTTCCTGGAAACCATCCTCAGTCATTTGTGAAATATCTGTCACTTGATCTTCAGCTGATCTAAATTTCATGAAGCCTGCTCATTTCAACATAAGGACTTCCTTTTTTTTTTCTAACAGTCGTGGGTTGATGATTCTTTTCATAAGCTTATAGACACAGCTTGTTAAACTGATCGGTCTGTAGCTCTCGGCTTTGGTTTTGCATTTGCCCTTTTTAAGGATTGGAATTGTGATGGCTTTTTCCCCATATCTTTGGTATGTTGCTTGTTTTCCAGCTGGCATTAAAAAGTTGAAGCAGCATTTTCTTTGCCTGAGTACCCAGGTATTTGAGCATATCATTGCTTACTTTGTCTGGTCCAGGTGCTCTTTTGGTCTTCAGTTGGCCAGAGCTTTTTCAAAATCCGTCATGGTTAATTTTATATTGGGGCAGCTATCAGTTGACTTCAAGACTTGGTTTTCATTATCTTGCATTGCCTGGTTTATTTCTTGCTTTCTTTTTGCGGATACATGTAATTCTGTCCCCAACAGCTTTGTACTGTGCAATCAGTGCATTTGCTGCTGCCCTGTTATGGTATTGCTATTTTTCTTAATAACTAAAGGATTTCGTCTGTACTCGTATTCACCATTTAGAGTTTTCACAAGTATCCACAGCTTTTTACCATCTCTTTCAAAATTGAGATTTGTTGTTTTTTCTTAGCAGCTTTACACGCAGTGATATTGGCTTCTTTTCTGAATTTTGCAGATGCTTTTTTTCATTGATATGTTGTTTGTAGCTGAGGGGTCATTTTCTGCTTTAGTTCTGGTTTCTATGTCTCTTTGCAATTCTGTGGACCAGTTAAGAGTATATTCTTGCCTTAGCTTGCTTTGACCACCACGCTTGAGCTACAATCAAGATGTTTTGTTTTTCAATTTATTCCAGGTGTGTTGTAGTCGATGAATTTCCCGAATTTTTCCCAGTTGGCTTTTTTGTAACTCCAATGTGGGAAGGTGTTGTGTTCGTTGTTGGCCTTGCCAGAGATAGTTGAGATTACAGGGTTGTGATCACCAGTTGCTAGAGTTGGCATGACACTTCGATTTACATGACTGCTGATTTCATTTGTGGCCATGTCTAGGTCTGGGGTTGATGTGGTTTTCCAGATCCTTGAGTAAAAGGTTGGTTTGTCATTGAGGTTTTGTAGAAGCTGAAGGTTGTTGATTATTTGTCAGTCCTCTATCTCTTTACCCTTTTTGTCTAAATCGATGTAGCTCCAACTGGACGAGTGGCTGTTAAAGTCACCTAGTGCAAAACCTGTGGCTTCTGGTACTCTTACATTGTGAAGACCTAGTTGTTTGTCTGGTGGAGCATAGCGTTTTTTTTGTAGATTGTTACTTTTTTGTTTTGTGGATGTGCTGTTATGCCAATTATCTCTGATTCTTTTCCTGTCTGGATGGTAATTTCTTGAGCTGAAATCTTATTGCTGACCAGGATTAGAAAACCTCCCTTGTGTCTATTTAGACGGTCCTGTCGGATACATTGATAATTGTGCACAAGGAATCTTAGATTTGGGGTGAAGTGAGTTTCTTGTAGGCAGGCTATATGGATATTCTCTTTCTGTAGGAAAATTTTAAGCGCTTCTTTCTTTGTGGAGATACCTTCACAGTTCCATTGCGCTATTTTTATTTGATCCAATCAGGTACGGTTGTCAGAGGTTTTTTTGACCAGTAACATTCTTCCTTCAGATCCTCTCCTGGCTTTCCAAGAGGATAGGGAGGTACCTCCAGTAGCTGGGGATGGGCTCTTTTGAGGCAGAGATCCTGGCACTTCATCTGCCTGGCGGGAATTCACAGGTGAATCACAATGACCTTTAGTTTGATTATTTGCCAACATTATATACGGGTCATGCGTGGGAGGTGTTATGCACCATTAGAAGTCCACATCTCTTTCTTCAGCCTGCTTTTCTCTCTGGGTTTGTTCCTATAACCTTAAGTTTAAAAATCTGACCTCAAGGTAAAGGTGAATTGCAGTCACAGTCGTCAGTTTGCTGTCATGATGTCCTGGCTGATTTCTACTGAGAGCTTTTGTGATGGGCAGTCCCTGGCAGGTGGAGCTGTCATTTCCATCGCACCTGCGCGGGTGGCATGATGGGGATCTGTCCTCCGATATTTGTTTTGTCTTATGTCCAGCAGGGTCCATGTTTATTCTGACTCTGCCCAGTTGACCTGTCCAGCATGGGTGACAATAGAGGAGTTAAGGCTCCAGCTGGCATGGTTCAAAGGATGATCAGAGCATGCAAGCTCCCATACCATGACAAGGTAATGGACTGTATAGGAGCACCAAGTACTTGAATTGATCCCTTTGCTTGAGCATATTCCCACTGATAAAGATGTTGATCTGTGGACACTCATTGTTTCCACTGACGACCATTACTTCTGTCTTTTTGCTATTCAATTCCAATTAGTGCTCAATAATTTACTAATCCTTGAGTATCATGTACCGTTGATAAGGGCACTGCAGGCATGGCACTTCGTGATCCGTGGGGTGTGTCACCCTGATCCAAGGGAGACAAGTCCAGATCCAGGGGCCTTAGTTAAAATTAGGAACCTGGCATTTAATGCAGGCAACGACTATTGAGTTACATTGAGCAGCAACTGAAAGCACACACCCATAATACTCCCCGACACCCCTGTACACAGACATACCCACATGCGGCCTGTCCACAGTCTACAGTATCTCACGACCTTTGACCGAAGTAGTGTTGCGGCCTAGACTGAGAGAATTGTCTAATTTCTGTTGTTGCTCTTTTTTTTTTAATTATCATTCCATTACTGCATCCTGTTCCACTCCCCTCTCCCTCTCCATCTCCCGCCTAAATTTCCCTTGTGCCAGAGAGTCGTACCAATGAACCTCAATGTTGCTGCGTATCGCAAGTAGGGTACCGTGCCGTGCTGATAACCCACTAATTCCAATCCTTTCTTACTGCTTTCTTCTTCAACAATGTCTAATAACTGTTGCATCTTCTTTATTTTCTGCAATAAAATCAGTGATATCAGCTTATCTCAAGTCGTTTACATTTTGTGTCCTATTTTAATTCCTTCCAGGTTTCACATAATAATTTTACTGTAGAGAAAGAAAAAATCTCGGGAAAGTATACATTCTTGTGTGACACCACGTTTTATTTTTTGAAAAGATCTGATTTCCCCATCAACTGCTGTTTGTTCGCAGTTCATGTTTTTGATCATTTGTAGGTCTTTTCCATCTATCTTCAACTGTTTTAGTTGTGTGATTATCGAACTCTGTCAAATGCCTTGTTGTAGTCAACGATGCACAGATATACATCTTTTTGTACTTCCATAGCTTGTTCAATTATAGTTCGAAAGTGTAGATTGCATTTAAAATGAGGCAGCTATACGAAATCTTTATTCTAAAAATATAATCAATAGGGAATTCATCAATGGGTCTGACATTAATCTGAGTCAATATGCTTAGGTCACATCAGGAAGATAGAACAGCCGATGTGATTATTTCACTCTCTCACTGGGTCTCTTTTTTTAAAAACATTTTACATTTCAAGCAAAGAAAGGTTTTTAGCAAATGAATTTCATCATGTAAAAGCCTTTATTTCCTACTCTTAGGATTTTTTTTGTACTGCTTTTTCCTTTTTTATTTTCAACAACCCTTATTTTATGTTGCTATAATCTCTTCTCTTATCAGGTTTCAAAATCAAACTAAGAAATACCGTTTGATGCCTAAACCAGAAAAACAGCACAAGCAACACAAAGTTGACTTTAACTTAGAGTCTTCCATCCACTCTAAGTTACCGGAACCTGTTTTTGATTTGTTATCTGAATTGGTAGGTAAATCTCACTGAAGGTTTTAAAATAAAACTTGGAATTCAATGAAAGCAAATTATTTTTTATTACTTTTATTTATTCAAAAATGTATTCCTGTTGACTTGAAATTTCCATTTAGCTGACCAACTCACACAAAGGCATAAAACAATACAGGTAACATTGAGAATTTTTGAGTTGTCTACACTTCTATATAAATCTGACCAAAGAATTAGATTTTAAGAAACGGAAATGATATATCAGCTCATTCCACATTTTCCCCATGACTTAAACAATTTTGGGTTTGAAAAAAAATCCCCTGTATAGGAATAAATTTTTCTTTTTGATATAAAATTGCTTAGGCCATGACTTCAATGAGTTTTACAAGCATGGTTCAAGGAAAAAAATGGGGATCATATTATTTGATATTTGGTACAATTACAAGTTTTTAGTTCATGGACTAGCTGATGTTTGGGACAGTATTGCAATTAGCTTGAAAGCCTATAAACATGTGCTCACACTTATGCCTTCACATTCTACAGAGCAGTGTGACCGTGTTTGAGGCATCTATCATGAAAGTAGGTTTGAACCAAGACTTCATGCCCTTTGGTCGCATGAAGAGAGACACCCTTTTAGATGCCAGGAGAATTCTTACTGATATCAGGTAAGATTTGTGTGAGAAGGAAATCCAAATTATCAGATATAATTTTTTTTTATCTTTTGCCTCATCTCTCTGTATTTGCTCTTTTTTTTTTTTTTTTTTTTTTTTTTTAATTATTTTTTTTGGGACAAATTATCAGAATATCACTTATTTCAAATTTAAAAAAAAAGGTAGATAGCAGGACTTTTTCAAAATAGAGGACTCTTTCAGCAAGGGTTTTGGCCCTAAAAACCTGACTCTCATGGAGAGCAAAGACAAGATATGAAACCAGGCTTTTGTGCAGATAGGTGTGTTCTTCCCTCTCTCTCAGTCCTGCTCTATTCATCACTTTTCCCTCTCATTTCATGAGTCATGGTGCAAACGGTGCATATAAAATGCACTGTGATAATATGGCCTCACATAAAATGTCAGAGAATTAGTTAAGTAAATATGTATTCTCTCATCCTCTCCAATTATCTCTCATTCTCATTGGTTCCTTCGTCACTCCCGTTTTCCACCGCCGCCCCTCTCTCTCTCCATCTCTCTAAATATCTATCTATTTATTTATCTATCTGTCTCCCTGTCTCCCTGTCTCCCAATCAAGTAATCACTTGTCTTCTCTGAGCCCAGTTTTCCCTATACTGTGTTTAACCTTTCAGCACTTTTCTTTTCTCCACAACTGACAAAGCCATATTTGCCAAATCATTTGTTGTCTCTCTCCTTTGCTTGTGCCATAGAATCTAGTCATGTGTCATGTTGTATCTAGTATTTTTTTTTACAAAATATAGGGAGATAATCTATTTTTGTTAGGTTTAAAGGAAAGGAAGTGGTCATATGTACTTCAGTATAATATCACTCATCTTCTAAATACAGGCTAAGCAAGCTTCCTGAAGAATGAGCATTTAACTATTGTAACACAAGATATATATATATATATATATATATATATATATTTCTTGAACCTTCTGTTTGTCTTATTTTTGTCTTGATGTTGGAAAAAAATGAATTTTACACATCTGACATTTTGTACACTTCCTTCTGTGGAAAGAAAACAGCTGAGATAAACTATTCTGTCTTGTTTCAATGAAATTACAGTTTTCAAAAGTTTTTTTTAATTCATGAGGAAACTAGGGTCTACTGTTTTTGTTTTTTTTCCCTCTATCCAAGTGGAGCTGGTTTTTTTTTTTTAATTTTAGTGCTGTTGATCATGTTCAGAAAAGTCTTAATGGACTTGGGATTTTTTCATTCTCTTATTCTGCGCTAGAACTGTCTGTAACAGATTTATGACGGGGGTGATCTGTTAGACTCTGTTTGTCTATGGGTATGAAAATATATACAGCCAATCACACAACTCGTCCGCAGAAAATAAGTCCGAAGTCCGCAAGTAAAAATTGCAAACTGTTAAATCCAATGCAAGAGCTTGACTCTATAATCACTCACTGTAGGTAGACTTAACAATCACTCACTGTAGACTTGATATCGACTGACTAAACATAATTTCGACTCTTATTTATACAAAATCTCGTTGAATCATCCAGAAAAGTAATTACATAAATCGTAAGAGAATATTCTTGGTACATGTCATTAGCAATTAGCAACCAATCAAAACAAAGGTAAAGAAGGGGTGAGGAGATCATTACTATGCTAGAACTGAGTCGGAGATTCCAGAAGAATCTTGGCCATACAAGTGCGGGCTGTGTTCAGTAAACAAGACTAAGTTCTTAGGCTTGAAATACAAACATTATGCAACTAAATAAGATAATGTAGATAGATCTAGTCGACCTGCTACCCAAAAGTTATGCACCAAAAAGGGTGAGGAAATGAATAGATCAACTTAAAGTACACTGCGTTACACTGTCCAGTCTGAAAATTGTTGGATTTGATTTCTATTACTCGCTCTTTCCAATAACCACATATAACTCTAGCCAGCCTTCAATGAAAGAGGACATTTTATGACTTCTTGTTCATTTTATATCTTCATTTATGAACATGCTGCACTGTACAGTGGAATTCACTTAAATCGACATGCTCTTGGAGGAAAAAAATCATGTGGATATATTGGAATATTGATAAATAAAAATGCAAAGATAAAGAGAAAATACCAAAAAAAGACAAATAGAAAAAAAACTAACTGAAATATGGAAAAAGGAGGAAATCAATGTGTGGAACATAGGAATGGATTGCCTCCCTTTGTTTATTGCGTGAAATGGAGTGTTGTTTGTTATCTCCCCTATTTCCTTTTTTGGTATCAGTACTTTTCTTGTTAATACATGTATCTGCCAGCAGTTTGATCTTTATCTCAATGCTAAAATTTTTACTTCACATGGCCAAGGTGAAGTTTGAGGATTGTAAGTCTAGTGTTCAAAGTTTAGCGCTGATTAGTCAAAAGCGCAGTTTTTTCAATGTCATTTTTTGCAAGAATGAAGAAAGTTTGTGAATGTTTCTAGACTTAGACAAGGCGGAACCCTTAACCATAGACAATGAAAAGCATTCCAGTCTTTCCACATTGGGACATTGTCTCAGCTCATAGTATAAATCCGCATTGGCCATTAGGCCTAGATTTGGCATTGTCCACAATCGGACAGTCAGATGAGTGCAATGACGCAAATCACTGTCTTAGGCACATAGTGATAGGGATAAGAGGATTAAGAGCTGGGTAAAAGAAACTAATCAGATCACTGAGTCATTGGTAAGTGTTAGGCACTGAACCTTTCCTCTCTCCCTCTCACCCATTCTGTTAAGACATTGCAATGCATGTAACAACGTGCTTAGAACTGAGTCAGTATCAATAGAATTATTGGTAGACATAATGGGATGGGATGAATCTGGCGTAAGTTTATGCCAAGACCCTGTGTAAAATGAGTTGCATTCACATATTGTAGAATCTAGTGTCTATGTGATCCATCTCTGCAAAGTCATAAAGCGTTCTGGCAACAATTATGAGAAGGATGAGAATGAAACTTTCTTTTCCTCTTATTTTAAAATTTTTTTATATGGTTGTGGATCAGTATTATATCCCCCAAATCAATTTGCACAAAGATGCAGCCTCAAAGTCAAAGGATAATATCTTTAACAATAATTATTTTAATTCAGATCTGGATGGACAAAAAAACCCAGAGGGTAATGCAAAGATATTTTTACTGTTGCCTTGGGTAGAGGTGAAAAATTAATTCACTCAGAGGAAAATATCAGCTGAGATGACTGAAATTCTAGGGAGTGCAGTTATCAATTTGGGATTTAAAAAATAATTTGGATTACCAATTATTTTGGTTTAAGTGCATTAGGGTACTGAAGAAGAAAAAAATGTCACCTTGACATTGATAAGAAAATATTTTCCAGAAGGCTTTGGGGAACTCTCTGGCCCAGGAAGAGAGACTTTATGATCTAAACTTATTAAACTAATTGAAACCAACACTGAGTTTTACAACTCAGGGGAGTTTAGCAGTGTGTGTGTGGGGGTGCTATTATACATGAATTTACTATGATAATAGATGCATGCAGATCCCTTCTTGTATGAAGAAAAAGAAACAAAATGTATTGCCTTATTTCTTAAAAAAAAAAAAAAGCAAGATAATGAGCCATGGAAATTACGTACATTTTCTCCACATTGTAGTTGAACTTGTGCAATTTAGTAATTTTTTTTAATAAGAATGGGTTCATATAAGACGCAGAGCTAAGAAAATAAAGTGATTGGGTCAGTGCGACACATATGAGGTGAATTGTAAGGGCTCTGATTGGAATTGCATAGTGAGATGAAATTATAGCTACAAGGCTGATCTCATGCAAAAGCTTAAATAAATAACTGTTGCAAAGACACTTCAACTATTCAACCTCCTGCTTTGATAATTTTGAAGCAAAGTTTCTCACTACGATTATGGCTTTATTAATAGTTGTATTTGCTCAACATTTGCTATTGATGAATCCCCAAAGAACTGGGGGATAAAAAGTCACAAAACATTTCAAGTTGTTTTCTCTGATATTACTCTTACTTTTATTTAAAAAGAAATACAATTTTTCTGTTTGCAGTGAACTGATTGAAAAGGTGGTCAAGCTGAGGAATAATCTCACCGTTGAGCTCTATGCAGAGTACCAGAGTAATTGTGAAGAAGTAAGAATAGTTGTCTGCATGGAAGGTGGGGTGGTTACATTTCTATGTGTTTTTCTTTTTTTTTTTTTTTTTCGTTTTTCATCTGTGTGTTTTTTCTTTTTGCATCAAGCTGAACATTTGAAAATAAGATAAAACACTTGAACTTCATCTCATCTCTTTTATTGACCAATGGAAAACCAAGGATATGTCATGTGACCAATCAGTTTGTATGGGCCTTCCAGCGCTTATTGAATGTGGTGTTTTGTGAATTGTGGTGTTACGTCAACGTGTATTTATTACTTCTTTCATTACATACCACATAGTGACCTCTTTTGGATTCTTCGTGGCATAAATTTGATATAACTGGTGATCACTAGTAGCTAAGCATGGTGCATCACACTCTTCGTCGATCTCTTGTTTTCTGTGGTCTTTTGATACTAGACCATCTTAGTCTTCTCATATTTTTGCCTTTTTTACTCGGCTTAATAAGAGACTGTGATGTGATTGACCTGTAACAAGATTGGTTTGGTCTAATGTTATTACAAAAATTGGCCAATCACGTTACATTATAACAAACATCACTACTAACTGCAATCCACATGATTCGAGGAAATCTAGGGGGGCAGTGGTCATGCTAAGACTTTGTCAGGACTCTGTATTGGGGAAGGGAAGGGCCACATGGTAAAGTCACCGCTGTCTAGTTCTTTTATTTGCTCTTCAGTCTTCATAACAACCACATGTGAAGGAAGTAGCTTCCATATGTATCAGTAAATTCAACTACCCATCTCGTAACATGGTTCTGACAGAGGTGCTTAAATTGCAATTTGCTCTTCACACCTCAGGGGCTCTCGTTCGTCTCCCAGTAGTTCAAACAGGTAGAAATTTTCACCTTTTCATTGGTTGATATTCTTAGAAAAGATATAAAGTGTGCAGAGTATATGACATGGGGTTTTAAGAAGATAAAGACGTTTCAAACAGGCAACCACTAATAATAGTGGCGCCGCAGCACCCGTTTGGAGCTTCAGCCCTTACATTTCATTGCATCGCAACGCCCAGGTTATCATCAGGGCAAAACTTAAATATAATGAGTGTGCAATGCATGAAGAAAAATTCCTCTACACTTTCTCAATATTTTTTTGTTGAATTTTTTTCATTGCAAGTTGAATATTAATTCCCCTAAAACATACAAAGACATAAGACGGAAAACCAAAGCCAGGTTCAAAGCCACAGTGCTGAGGAAACCCGCGCTGAGGAGTCTGACAAAGAATTCCGACAGCCCATCAACGCTAAACGCCAGAAGATCAATTTCCCACCAGCAAGCGCAAAAGAACAATGGGAAGCTCTGGATAGCAAAATAATCCTACAAGTGGACAAGCTCATCGGGAGGAGCACTTTGGAGCACGAACTTACCACTTTCGGTGACATTATCTACCATACATGTCTTAACACCTTCGGGGCTAAACAACATCAAGCCAAAAGAGAACCTAAGAAAAGTAGAAGGCAACGTGAGATGGAAACCCTGCGAAAGCAGAAGAAAAACTTAAGGAAACAAATGAAATCAGCGACTGAAGAAGAGAAAAATGGGCTGCAGGAACTTTGGCGAGGTTTGAAGGCGAGACACTCAGCACTGAGCAGAGCAGAATCCGCAAGGAAGAGACGTAGTCAAAAGAAAAAGAACCAGGAACGCTTCTACAAAGACCCATTTCAGTTTGCAAGACAACTCTTCCAGCAACCAAGATCAGGTTCTCTTTCAGTACAGAAAGAACAGCTGGAGGCCCATCTGAGGAATACATATTCTGACCCAAATAGAGAAATACCTCTAAGTGAACCTGCTGGTCTGGTGTGGCCAGCTGCTCCCAGAGGAGAATTCAATAGCAAACCACCAAGCTTGAAAGAAATCAATTCAATAGTGCAAAAAGCAAGGGCCAAGTCAGCTCCAGGCCCCAATGGTGTGCCTTATCTACTGTATAAAAGATGTCCAAACGTTCTAAAGCGGTTACACAAAATTCTCCGAGGAGCATGGAGCAACCTCAAGATCAGTGAGCAGTGGATGTCTGCTGATGGAGTTTATATAGCCAAGGAGCAAAACTAGACTGAAACAAATCAGTTTCGACCAATCTCGCTGTTGAATGTAGAAGGAAAGATATTCTTCTCGGTCATGGCATCCCGCTTAACAAAATATCTCACTGAAAATGGGTACATAAATACCTCGGTCCAGAAAGGAGGCATCCCCGGAGTTTCTGGATGCTTATAGCATGCAACAATGATCTGGGAAGCTATTCAAAGGGCAAAATCGGAGAAACTTAACCTCAACGTCATTTGGTTGGACCTGGCAAATGCTTACGGATCGATACCACACCAAATGATTCAGCTGGCCCTGAGGATGTACCATGTTCCGGAGGATATACAAGTTATGCTAGATGACTATTTCAGTGGTTTCCGGATGAGATTCTCCACTAATAGCTACACCACAGACTGGATCAACTTGGAAATGGAAATTGGAATCGCCATGGGCTGTACCATATCACCAATCCTGTTCGTCATGGCTATGGAAGTCATCTTGAAAGCATCAGAAGATAGCACAGGCCCGGCCAATCTAGGTGGTGGTTGCTACATGCCTTCTTTGAAAGCATTCATGGATGATACCACCATAATCTGCTCAAGGGAAGACGAAACACGCCGAATGCTAGAGCGCCTTGACGTCTTAATGGCATGGTGCAGGATGAAATTCAAACCAAAGAAGTCTATCAGTCTTTCAGTAAGGAAAGGTAAGATAGATGCGATGACGATATTCACAGTGGCCAGTCAGCAGATTCCAACGGTCAGTCAAGAACCAGTGAAGAGCCTTGGGAGATGGTGCGATTCATCCATGAAAGATACCAAAAGAGGACTAGAAACAGTAGAACTTGCTACCGAAGGCCTGCTAGCAATCAACAGATGTGGCCTTCAGGGTAAGCTGAAAGTGTGGTGCCTACAGTTCATGCTAATTCCGAAGCTCCTCTGGCCACTCCTGGTCTATGAAATCTGCTCAACTACAGTTGAGGCAATAGAAGCTAAGATCAATAAGTTCACCAGGAGGTGGTTAGGGGTACCTCCCGGTCAAACAGATGTGGCAATGTACTGCCGTAAAGCAAAGCTGAGACTACCACTAAAATCCATCCTGGAAGAGTATAAATGTGGCAAAGCCAGGCTACTCTCTATGTTAGAGGACTCCGAGGACCCAGTTGTGAAGACAGTGCAACCGACAATAAAAACGGGTAGGAAATGGAAAGTTGTCGAAGCCGTAGACGAAACTAAAGAGTGCCTTAAGATTAAAGATGTGATTGGGCAAACTCAAACTGACCGCAAAGGGCTAGGATCATCTACAGCAAAGTGGTGGTCAAAAGCAGAGGGGAAAGAGAAAAGAGACATCTGGCATATGGCGCCACTTCGGATCAGCTTTCTCATCAGATCAGTGTACAATCTCCTGCCCTCAAACGCAAATCTGGTACGGTGGGGAAAGAAAGAGGACCCCACTTGTCGGCTATGCCAAGGCAGGCAGACCACAGAGCATGTCTTGAGCTCTTGCAAAATCGCCCTCTCACAGGGGCGATACACATGGAGGCATAACAGAGTCCTTCAGGAACTTGCCGCAATCATAAGCACGGCTAAAGGAGAGACTACCCTCGCTAATACTAACGCGTTGATATTCACTACAGAGGGAGGCGCTAAGTCATGGCACGGAAGGCACGTTTGAGGACAACAAACCAGATAAAATGCCTTCTAGGCGGTTGTGATGACTGGGATGTTTCAGCTGATCTTCCAGAATGGGACAGTTACCAGTATAATCAAAGAAACGAGATTAAGGCCTGATATCGTGATCCATTCAGCTTCCACACAACAATTGATAATGGTGGAGCTAACAGTACCATACGAAAACAGAATGGAAGCGGCCCACATCTACAAAAGAGAGAAATACATGAACCTGACCAAAGAGCTAGAAAATGCCGGCTACAAAGCTGTGGTGATGCCCGTTGAGGTTGGTGCCAGAGGATTCGTAGGGTCATCAGTCTACGACCTTCTGACTAAACTTTCAATATGTGGCAACAAAAGAACAAAAGCTCTAAAGCTACTAGCGGAAATAGCCGAAAACAGTTCCCGGTGGATCTGGAGCAGGAGAAATGAGAGGTTCCTTCATAAGGATTAAAAATGCTCTAACCATCGCAGGACCAGTTGGCGAAGTGGTGTAGCGCCGGGATCAGCAATCCATCAAGAGATGAGGGTATGGGTTTGAATCCTGGCGCTGTGCCAAAAAAAAAAAAAAAAAAAACAGGGAGACACCTGGGTGTGGCCCTGCCCCCTTAGAGTGTCAGAAGTTCAGGGCCGAAACACTTGCTACGAGGGAGGTTTCTTCTCTGAAGACTCCCTGTTATCTAGCTCCCCAATGAGTTTCTACCTACAAATGTATAATCTAAGTTTGATAAATAATGTTAATCTATGAAACAATTAAAAGCAACAAGTAAAGGGAAAAAAAATGTTCATACCCAGTTGTTCAAGTGGATCATCAGTCTTTTACTTGCTGTTATACTTTATTTTTAACAATATTGTTCAAATAATTTCACGAATGTCAGGAGGTTATTGCGATGCCCTTCAGATAATAAAATTTTTACCTAAAAATTTTGACTTTCAGATTGCCAAGCTGACCAATGAATACTATCACCTTGTACCAATTCATGGCTTTGAATGTGAAACTATTCAGCCCATATCAGAGAAGAAAATGCTTAGAGAACACACGAAGCTTTTGGCAGATCTCATGGACCTTCAAGTGGCAAGCAGTATACTTCTTGGGGCCAACCTAAGAAAATCAGGCATGTACACTTTCTCTAAATAAGCAACTTTTTTCAGTAAGTTCCAACAAATCCCTCTAGACTTTCTCATTGGTGCTCTTCTTCTCAAACACTCCCAGATTTTTTAGAATTTTTTCATTTGTGCAGTTATTGATTGGGTCGACATGTGTTTATTAGTTTTTAATTTTCTGTGGCCCTGATCCTTGCTCTAGACAAAGTTATTATGGCTTTTATTTACAAAATGAAACCAAGCCAACTGGAAATATTCTCTGCTAACCCCACCAAAGAAATGCTGTGCTCACCTGCTGCATAGTTAAAAGTTCATCTCACCAGTTTCCATTTTTGAGGAATTTTGTTTTTATTTCTCTAAAAAGATAAGAACTAAAGAAAGACACATGGTGGATATTCTATCTATAGGAAACCATGATTGATTTTCTTGCAATAGGTGGTTTGTAACAGATATTTTTTGAGCCTCTAGGTGTTGCAGTTTGCCCCATTTTGCACACACAAAGGACACGAATCTTGTCTAAGCAAGGACATTGAGCTTTCAAAAATTCCTGAGCATTACCTATATTTGTGGGTTTTCTGCCCCTTTTATTTTTAAGAGAGCAATCTACAACAAGGAATAGGGGTGTCTGGTGAGGCTTAGGTGTTTCATTTCCTGGTACATGAGAGAATCAGTTCATACTCTTGGTAACTAAAGAAACCACTGCTGGCTACATCAAGTCCTTGCATCAGACTTAAAATAACCAAACAGGATCCACTGATTGACCTAACCTTTAAAGCGAGGGGACTTTACTTTATCACTCTGAATTCAGCACAGTAGCAGAATAATCAAAGATGATATATCTTCCTTTCACACTTTAAATATTGAATGTAATCAAGCACAAAAACGACACTGAGATGCAAATATTGAACTTTTCCTTTGATGCATATTGCTGTAGTTGTAGTTGCTCCCCCATAAATTATTTTATTCCCAGGTGTTCAAACAAATGAAAAAGATATTTTTTTTTCATGATTTCCAATTTTATTTTGTCAATATTTATCTTCCTCAGAAATGAATCCCATTGATTATATTTACAGTTGTCTTGGATGCAGAATACAACCAATGGTTGAGGATGACCCTCTAACTCAGTTCATTCTCACAAACATTCATGCCTCAGGTTTGTATTTTTTTTTTCATTCTGTTAACTCAAGTGCATTTCATGAGCCTACAAGTGGAAATAGGGAGGGAGGCGTGGCGTTGGTTTATTTACACCTTTGCTAATCCCAACACAGCATAGGCCCCTTTCTCTCGAACATTCTATCTTTCCCTGTTGGGAATGTGAACCATTATTTGATTGGATATTTCCAATAATGAATACCAATGAAATCGCAGTTTATTTTGAGACTCTTGGATGTTCCTAGGTTATGATATCAAGAAATGAATAAAATGAGATCACTGTACTTGTGTGTTTCCTGTATCCTGGATCAGACACAGCAGTTGGTTTGGCCTGTTGGCATCTCAAACTTGGGTTATGTTGGTAAAATCTGATGATACTGAGTTTGTTGTCTGTTGAATGTTTGTTCTTGGGCCATGTGGTGTCTGTTGTCTATTGTACTGCTCTCCCTCTCCTTTTGCTTCTGTTTGACTTTGTCTGAATCTGTTCCGTCCATTGTGTAAGCTTTCAGTCCAGTCTGCGTTTGTGCCTTGAACCATATAGATTGTACCCGTTTGGGTTTGATTTGTCTGCTTAGTCATATATAAAGTGTTTTGTATCCCCTTGTCCCTCCTTGTAATAAATTAGGAAATAAATGAGATGAGATTGTGTGTTGTTGAAATGCTAGCGTAAGCTCTGTGTTTGGCTTTCAGTCTTACTACTGTTACCATTGTCACAGTATCTGCGCTTGATCGACATCTTTATTTTTCATAAGCAAGAGAGGTTAATACAGTATACAGGGTAACAAATCACTCTACTTTTAGGTTTCTCCCCAGCCCCCATAAAAAAAATCATTGGTGACGGGTCAGGTTACTGTCAAATCCAGACCGTGTCCGCCGAAAATTTACCTGCAAGGATAACATGAATCAAGTGAAAATTCTATTCATATAACCATGACAAGATAAGAAAATCTACTTAACTATCAATAATTTCATTAAATAAAACATATACAGAGAAAATATAGAGAAAAGCTTCAAAATGATACCAGTATTTGCAACAGTTTATTTTTTCATTGCAAGTATGAAGGTAATAGTCCTGTATTTGATGTCATTACTTTTAATGCATAGGCTACCTGTTAAAAAGTTACACTTGAAAGTTTTGCATTCTTTATTTTTCACACTTTTACCAATGACTTTAGTGCTGATTCAGAGGCAATCCTGTAGACAGCATTATAAATAACCAATGCCTAAATTTATATTTATTGTTAAATCATTCACTGTTTCCTTCACGGCACATCACCCAACTGGCAACCTAACCATAAAAGAGCAAAAGGCAATAATTTTTTTCCTTGGTTCAAATCCTGGTACTTGATACAAATTTTTCCACTTCACCCAAGTACAAATGGGTACATGTACTAAGTTATGCTTAGGATGAAAGTATGAAAACAGTCTTTGCAGGATGAATACTTAAACTGAAACGGAGATAAACTGTAGCTTCTTTATATAAATATGGGATCTTTACCGTAATGCCTTTTAGTGCTTTGGTCCTCGTATGTAAGTCAGATATTTGCCTCAAAATGTTTCTGTTTACACACTTGCTTGATCTGTTGATATTATTTATTATCCCCTTAAGAAAAATCTGTTTTGTCCCCTTTTTTAATCTGAGGTGTTTTTGATATATTTGGACAGACTCTGTATTGTTTACTGAAACAATGTTTTCTGAAATTGTGTTAACATTCCACCTGTTTACAAGTGAAAACTTTAATGTAAATGTATAATAGTCTGATAAAGCTTCAAAACATATGGATCGGAGATGACAAAATAACGAAAGACACAAAAGTAAAACTCTACAAAGCACAAGTAAAATCGACCCTTACTTATAATTGTGGCACATGGGCTCTCACTTAAACAGAGGAAGCTAAACTAGATGCATTCCACCGAAAACAACTCGAAATCCTGAACATCAAATACCCAGTAAAGGTAACAAACAAATATCTGTATTAAAAAATGCAAAAGAAAACCAGATCTCTATTATAACCATCGTTGAAAGCAGATAGCACCTGTTTGGGCATATTCTGAGGCGAGATATAGACATTTCAGCAAAGAAAGCTATGGAGGCATTCTTTGTTCCTAAAAGGGATAAATTTAGAGGAAGCCCATAACAACACTGCCAACAGTCATCAAAAAGGCCTCATTTACATAATAGCTGGCGGACTAAAATTCAAAACCAAAAACAACCTTGACAGTCTAGCGTTACATAGGGTTGGCAGTTGAAGCTGAAGTTGTCTAACAGTCATGGCAGAGACTTGACCACGTCGGTCCGGGATTCCTACTACAGTCGTATTTCTTGGTTGGAACTGATTTCGTAGGTTGGTCGGGACAACGTGTCTGTCTTGTTCGATGGTTGAGACATATGGTTGGCCTCTTCTTCGTCGATCATTCACATTACAGGTTGCCCCAACATGTTCCACCGGACTTAAATTGCCTTGCATTACATTTTAACCTTGTTTGTAGAGGACATTCTTTCTTCAATCACATTAGAGGCCCTGTTTCACTCGTCAGCATTAAGTCTAGGCATTTTGTAAGAACTGTGGGACTCGCCTGATCTGTATTTCTTTGTACACAGTTGATGTTGAGCAAAAGGACTCGCCTGATCTGTTTTTCTTTGTATACAGTTGATGTTGAGCAAAAGGCATGCTTTTCAAGTAAATTTTGATCAGCAATTAAAATTTTTACTCACAAAAGTGATCAAAATCAGCACTTTTTATTTTGTCAAGTCAGCAAAATTTTATCAATGTGAACAAACACATGTGGTGAATACTTTTCATAAATGACTCGAAGTCTTCTACGAAATTAAACGTGGACAAAAAAAAAGTATGAATGCCCCAATGACGGTTTTCAATTACACATTTTTAATATGCTTGAGTATACACACACACACACATGCACACACTATGCATATGGTTATATTACTTGATAGTGCTTGACAACCTGTGTGACTCTCCTTAGATAGCTGTAGGCAATAAGTGGGGTTGACATTCAAACGCAGGATCTCCTTTCTGCATTACTGACCTTCTCACATTGTGCTCACAAAAAACATTTTAAGATTCCTTGAGGAACTAAGGGGTTATGGAATCATTAAAAGGTCTAGGACATTGCCTATGTCTTGATCAATATTCATGAATTTTTAGTCTTAATTAACACAGAAAATTTCCAACTATCAATGTAATGTGTACTTGTGTATATTTGAAATAAAGTCCTCTCCAAATAGCAAGCAGTAATCATTCACTGGTTTACGATTTCGAATTTTAGAAATAGATCTACATGTAGGCTTGAAAACAGCCACAGTAATAAAGTAAGAAAAAACTTTTCATCTGGGTAGGTAAGGGGAATATATATTAAGTGTTAGACATTGCTGAAGTGATAAGAAGAAATAAAGCACAAAAGATATTCTTCTTTTGACAAAGAACATCTAAGGTTAGCTGGACTGCTATGTACATAGACCATAAGCTTCTGTAAGTTTGCTTTGATGTCCACAGCACCTTCCGCTCGCATAAATCGGATTTTCAAAGTAGGTAGAGAAGGGGAGGATCAACGTCTGTCAGCTCTAAATATGCCAAACCACCAATTGCTATGGCACGGCAGCAGCATGTCAAACATCATCTCCATCCTATCAAGGGGTTTGCTTGTAACCCCACCTGAGGTACCTTGGACAGGCCACTTGTTTGGTGAGGTATGAGGCAAAGTTGATTTTATCTTTCCTTGACAAAATTTGGCAATTTTTGTGTGTGTGTGTCTTCCATTAGCTTCCAGTGGAAAGCCTCTCTCTGTCTTACGCCTACCTCTGACCTAGTTTTAGCGAAGCATTCTTTTTTAGACTTATCAACCTTAATTTTGACTCAAAGTAATCTCAACCAGAGCACCACAATACGGGAATCAATCAAGGTTGATTCCATAAGAGACTTTATGAAACATGAAATAGTGAAGATCAGTTTGAAATTCATTTTTAACAACAGTACACATTTTATTCTTTTGTGTATATCTATTTATCTACCACTATATATAATATTTTCCTTGCAAAAGCTCAATCAGTTATAAGGTGCACATGAATTGTCACATCTCTTTCTATGAAGAGACTCTGAGATCTGCCATGACATAAGGCCTGGTTTCATTATTACAAAATGAACAATCGGAAGCTAAAATTTTGATAAAGTCTGGAAGAATGGTCTGTTTCTTATTTTTCCTTATGCTGGTAGCATATAGTAAAGATCAAAGTGAAGACATGCAATTGTAAGTTTTAGTTCATTTTACCTCATGTGAGTGGTGTATGTTGCTATTAACTTTTCTATTTCTAGAGGCAAGTTCCATGTAATTCGGATTTTTTGTGAACATGTTGATCAAGCTATTGGTAAATAAATAAGATTATATAAAATGTCCAAGTGGGGAAAACTTCGGGCATCTTCTAAAGTGCATTTTACCTCGGGAAATACGATTATATTAAATGTCCAAGAGGGGAAAACTTCGGGCATCTTCTAAAGTGCATTTTACTGCGGGGTTCAACAAAATTCATGACTTTTAACGAGGGGCATTTATAATTGTGTAATCTTTAGGAATAATGTCAAACTAACTGAACTTCCTTAGTTAGTCCTTTTATTTTAAAGATCACTATGCTTTTTATTTGATACAAAAGCAAGGGTTACTTTTTGTTAAGGCAAGCCAGGCATAGATGGTATATCATTCATTTAATGACAAAGACCTCTTCATAACACTCTGTTGGTGGTACAATAAACTATCCTCTACATCAATCCTAAGAGCAGAGAACTTGGTACAGTGCTTCCAATCTTCCGCATTTCTGCGGATTTCCGCAGTTTTGCCCATTTCCGCTGATTTCCGCATGTCAGACTGAAACCCGCGGATCACGACTCGAGGAAAAAATTTCCCCATCTTCACCCGTCGATCTGCGGATTTTTCGTCACCACTGAAGCTCGGCCGGCTCAGTCCTCGATCGGCCCATCGGCAAATTTCGTTTACTTGCGGAAACGTTGTTCTGGTTGAGATTTTTCAGAAACCCGTATAAGCCAGATTGGGCATTTGATAATCGCGGATTATTTGCTTTTGGCTTCCTTTTTTAGTCACCTGTCAACTGGGCCTTGATTTGGCAGTTGTTGTATTTTTAGACTTGGCAGAAATCCAATCTTGAAAAATCTGGATAGACATCATGTTCAAACACTGCTTCCGTCTTTCTTTCATCACTTTTCTTCACGTGCGCTCTAGCCGAAGCTACGACAAGCCTACACAGTACTAAGCTTAGATCAAAATCACAAGGTGTTTGTGCGATCGGATCTTCCTTACTGTTTTCAACGTCTTTAGATCTAGAAAAAGACGTCCTAGATCTAGAATCTAGATTCTTGAGTGTGGATTTCAGGAGGAATTTGTTCATCTGGATAGATCGAGGCGTGCATTTTTGCAAGTTTTTATGGACTGTTCGTAGATTCTGATTCATCTAACGCCAACGAGGGCTGATATCTCTGTGACTAAAACTATCGATCGACGCTGGTGACGGAAATGACTAATCTAGATTAGATTCTAGAACTTCTAGATTATCCAGATCTTGGTCTAGTAGATCTAGAGATTGGATGCTCTTTATTCTTTCTTGTTGAAGTCGAAGTTCAAGCTTTCTACTTAGAATTAGAATCTGGTTGGCTGGAGGACTGGAGGAATAGATCTAGATCTATCACAACAAGTAGGCTACACCACTACAACAGGACTCTTGGCTCAGGCTCAGATCTATTTCTAAATGGAACTATCTAGATCTAAGTGAAAGTGAAAGTGACGTTACATCTCGATCTGGATTCTAGACTGTAAGTGTAACTGTAACAACTGTAGACTATAGATCTAGACTCTAGTACTAGTACCGGTAGATGAAAGATGAAGTTCTTAAAAGAAAGTGACAAGGCACTTGTGAAAGATATAGATAATAAAGTAAAGAACAAGTGGTCATGGAAATGGGCAGGTGAGGTGTTGAGCCGTGACGTTCCTAAAGTTGGACCAGTAACTTACACTTTGGGGGAGTGTTTGGTGAAGATTGATGTCGCAGGCGTAGCGTTTTGTAAATGGTGTGAAGACAAAGTGGCCTATGGTGGAAATGGAAAGAAGCATTTAGTAGCTCATTGCAATACAGACAAACATGTTCAGCGTCTCAGAGTCAGATGTACTAATTATAGCCTTGGTGGAACATTCGCTGGTGCCCAAAAAGACAAGACGAAGGATTCTGAAACTGGAGGGAAATCTAGTCTCTTTTCGATCTTCAGTATGAAGAAGCCATCTATAGCTCCTACAGAAAAGAAAGTTGTCGCCTCTGGATCAACAGTCCTACCCCCGATCATGACACAGCAAAGCCTGCAGAACCACTTATTCCCCTCGCCGATAGAACAGCAAATTTAGAAGCCCTTTTTTTGAGTGTGGCGAGCGAACATTCTCTCCCTCTGTCGGTAATTCCAGTTTTAGTGGACCTTGCCAAGGAATGTTCTCGGGATCCTGCTGCCCTTGCTGGGGTGAGCATTTCAAAAACTTCTGCTTCATACAAACTGAAACATGGTGTGGCTAAGACAATGACAGAAGAAATTGTTTCAAAGTTAAAGTCAGTGCCATTTTCTCTTAATGTTGATGAGTCTACTAGTGGTCATGGAAAGAAGGTCCTTGCAATGATGGCAAGTTTTTTTGATTCTGATGAAGGAAAGGTTGTTGTGCATCATCTCGCCTCAGTTGAGTTGGTTGTCGTCACCTCAAAGTCAGTGTTTGGTGCCATCGTGAAGGTCATTGAGGATTTCAGTTTGCCTTGGTCCAACCTCATATCAGTCCTCCTTGACAGCTGTAATGTGATGAGAGGGTGCAAGTCTGGTGTAGAGGTCCTCTTAAAGGAAAAAGCTCCTCATCTGATTGATATAGATGGAGATTCATGCCACCACATTCACAATGTTGCCAAGACATTTTGCAAGCCATTCGAATGGTGGATTGAAAGGCTGTTTACAGATCTTCATCTAGATTTCAAGTATTGCACAGAATACAAGGAACTCATGAGGGAGCTGTGCCGCCTGGGAAATGTCAACTTCACAGTTCCTCAACGTTTTGTTTCGCACAGATGGCTCTCTGCCTATGACCAAGCTCTGGAGACAGCACGGCTTTTGGAGGTGTACACCCTGTTTTATTCAGCATTCCTTCCTCTGCATTTGCGTTCTACATATACAGAGGTGATCAACAACATCATCCAGAAAATGGAGTCCAAGATGGCCCGTCGTCGAGCAAGAGGCATAATATCTAAGTTGAGAGCAAAGAGCATGACAGATGATGGCAAAGCGAGAAAAGAACGAATTGTAAGCAGGCTCTTCGAAAACCAGGGTAAAACTTTGGCTATCCTCCACCTGTACATCACCGTTTTGAATCTCTTGAAACAGTTTGTTCTTAAGTTTCAAAGAAAAGAACCACTGATCCACTCCCTGCATATGGAGCAAGAAAAACTTGTTAGAAATTTTTTGTGCTGCTTCATTAAGGCAGAAACTCTAGCAGGTCGGTCAGCAAGTGGGCTTTCAAGACTCATAAATAGACTGGAAGAGCAAGCTATCGAAGCCAAGGACATGTACAAGGGTCCAGTCGTGGACAGGATACTTGAGGGAGAGTCACTCTCAAGCTCGCAAAAGGAAGAGTTTTTGTCGCAAGTGAAAACAGCGTTTCTCACTGCTGGACATACTCTGCTTAACAAACTTCCATTGACAAATGAGACTCTACGCAATCTCAGTGCCCTGGATGGAGACTTGCGACAGCACCACCATATGAAGAAATGTATGGAAGGATTAATCAAGACTTTCCATCACATTTTCACTGACAAGGAGATTGAGGATGTCAATGTGGAGTTGTTAGGGTTCACTTGTGATGAGACTCTTCCTGAGCTGAATGGTGGTCGTGTGGATGAGTGGTGGGAAGCCAGGACATCCTATCCATGTCTGCAGAAGCTGGCAAAGGCAGCCTTGTCATCGTTCCATGGACCGCAAGTAGAGTCTGCCTTTAATTTGATGAAGGACACTCTAGGCAGTAAGGCTGGGTCTTTAGACGTAAGTGTCCTCAGCTCGTACCAAACAGTGAAGTATTTTATCAAGGCGAAAGAGTCCTCTGCTGTGAAACTTTTTCCACGGACCAGCATCCTCCACACCCCAGTCAATCCAGCCATTGTCAAAAATATTCGCACTTCAGCTGGATCCTACAAGTCAGAGCTGAAACAGAAAAGGGCACAACTGTCTGTGGAATTTTGTGCCCTCTCCCTGTCCAGATCGCATGCTTCTCTCCAGACTGCTGCTGCTGCTGCTCGGCGTGTGAGAGAGAAAAATGTTGTCTTGTCCTTCACCAAGCACCAGAGAATGGCTCTTAAGAGGAAACCAGCAGACAAGAGCCAGAAGCCTTCTTCTTCTTCCAACCAAAAGGGAGCCAAGAAGAGGAGGCTTTAGCTGACAACAGCACCACTACTACCTGGGAGAGGACCGTATGCCCTGACGAAGATGTGTTGAGGTATGTACAAAGCTTAACTATGTACTTTCTTCTCATGCATAACCAATTTCTTTTTGTCAATTGATGACTATCAATAACTTCAGATCAGTCCAGATAATGATGCTCAGGTACCTGGAAATGGAATTTCAGCGCCGCGATCTTTTGAAAACCCTTCAGCTCGAGGGGGACGTTGTCCCCCTCAACCCCCTACCAGGGCGCTGCCCTGGACCCGATCCGCAAAAAATCCTCGGTTTTGGTTATCCACTGTTGGAAGCACTGTTGGTAAAAAGATTATGATTGCAATTACCATTGTCAATTGTTATCACTTAGTCAAGAGGATTAGAAAGGGAAATAGCAGAAGACACAGTGAGGAAAGGAAAAAGATATTGGAATTAACAATACTCTAAAAAAGGAGATTTTTTTTTTTTTAATTATGTGCATTTTATGAAATTATTCAGTCAAAGGAGAAGGTGTTAGATATTATTCAAGGCCTAAGGATTGATGGTAAAATTATCAGAGACATAAGCGAGAGGGAAATAGGGGAACAAAAAAAATATTCAAATAGGTGGAAAGGAAGGGGGAGGGGGAAGGGGAAGGGTCACACTGGACTTATCTAAAACTTAGTAACAGTGAGTTATAAAAGCTCTAAAACACTGTCTACATATGGGATTGATTGGTATTCATGTATACTATCGTATAATAAAAATAGGATTTTTTTAGTCATAACTGACACAGGAAAATTTAAACTACATATTTAAAATAAAGAATGCCACATAACAAGCAGCCCTCATAGACTGGTTTACTATATGGAATTTTTAAAGTAAAACTACATGTATATTTGAAAACAAAGATAACAAATAAAATAAAAAACATTTCATCTGGGTGGTTAAGCAGAATATATACATTAAGAGTTAAACAGTGCTTAATTGATAACAAGGAAGAAAGTATAAACGATTGCTCAAATTTTTGGTTGAATTTTGTGTAATGTTTTAGTTAAAAATCCACCTTTTTGCCCGAATTGGGTAAGACTTAGGACACAAAGAATTAAATTTCAATTTAGCAATCTGTCACCCAGCTAAAAATGAAGCCCTCAACTTACATTATATAAGTAGTATTTCACTCCCAATTGGGAGCAATTCAAGGGTAGCATATTATCCATAAAATTGCTTTAAATGATTGAAATGGCCATTGCCTTTCTTTCGTTTTTTTTTGTTTTTGTTAATTATTATTTTTTTATGGTTAATAATGATTTTTACATTTCTTTTAAAGGGAATTTACTTTGCTGATACTTTTGTGAAGAGTGCGAACTACTGCCACAACCACAGTAACAAGTCAACCTGTAAAATTATGCTGCTTTGCGAGGTAGGTTTTTTCAGACTCTTTATATCAGAGGTGCCAACTCATGGCAAAGAAAATCCCTAGGAATTTGAATCTTAAGATGTGCCTGGGCTGACCATGGGCAAAAAATAGAAAAAAAGTGTTACATTATTCTGCTATCTGCAAATTTCACAACTTTCCTCAAACTACAGCAAATTTTACAAAAAAAGTTATATTTCAGAAATATTTTCCTTTTTTCTTTTTTTTTTCTTTGTTTTTCAGTTTGAGCCATTCTCAAACTTCATTCGCTAGCCTAATCTAAATCTAGACCAAAGACTATATTTTAGGGGTCTAGGCCAAGGCCTTTTCTAATTATTTGCTAAGTTTTACGACTACTGTTACTACAGTGCACTACTAAAAACGTATTTTTTGTACTGCTGACACTAGTAAACTGTCGCAGCGTTAAAAATTTGATTTGATTTGACTGCAGCGTCAAGATTTTTTAAATGAAAGAATTTGTGAATTTTCAAAATACCTCCAAAAATGCTAGTCTGTCTCAGTAAGTGTTTTATACATGCTTGCAGCAATTGTGTGTATGGATCCTGAATGCAAATTTTCCTGACTAGCGTTTACAAATTTGACAAATTTCTATTCTTTCTGAAGAGTGCCTACAAGTACAAAAATAAATACTCTATACCTTCAATGGAATCTAAATCTTAGATTCTACAATCTGAATGGAAAAATTTCTAATTTCATCCGTTAATTCCATTTTTAGAACGGAGAAGTTGTGAAGATGGGTCATAGTGTAATTTCTTTTAATTTTGCCATTAAGATGACCTGAAATACTTTTTTTTTTTCTTTAAAATTGCAAAAATATTTCAAATGTCATGGTTTAAAATTCATTATATTTCTTTGAAATTTAAATTTATGTAAATACCTCCTTTAGACCCTAAATAGAGTGGAAACTTTTTGAGAATGGTCCATAATGGAGCTTTTTAATATTCTTTTAATAAAAGAATTTGTGAATTTTCAAAATATCTCCAAAAATGCTAGTCTGTCTCAGTAAGAATTTATACATGCTTGCAGCAATTGTGTGTATTGATTTGACCAGTGACTAGTATTTACAAATTTGGGAAATTTTTCAGTAAATTTTGGCTTTTTTTTTTTTTTGGCAAATTTTTGGGTTGCAAATATCTGCACGGACAGATTATGCTTCATGGTACTATTTTGTGTGAATGCAGTAGTGAAAATCCTGTTAAAAATTTTTGAGCAAGCAGAGAAGAAGGAAAGCACGAAGAAAACTATTCACTTTGTTTAGTCCTAGCAATCTAACTTGTTCGAAAATTATCTCCGATACTTAAGGGTGGAATAATTTGTTAATTCGCTGAAGATATCAAATAGTGCTTCACCTTTATCGCGTCTGTTATCAAGAAACACTCCAGTTCAGTTACCCCTCTGTGTTTCAGTAGCTTTCAGCTCTCCAGATAACCAGATAGATTGTAAGTCCGTCAGCTGAGCAGCCCCTGTTAAGGTGTGAGTTATTTTTATGGCATCCTTTCCGTCAAATAATGCTCTCTTTATATACGGAGTTTTCTGTCGCAGCTAGGTTTTATTAGAGAAGTATTATTGATTTAAAAACAGCTCAAAATGTTCAGAAAACTTTATTCAAAAAGCCTGTAAACTTAAGCCTATTGCCATTTAGTTTACAGATTCATTTGAACATGATTGGTATCAAAAGAAACTTTAAAATATCTTCTTTCTGATTATAGCTTTTTCCTTTTAACTTCATTTGGGCAGAGAAATATTTTGAGGCTTTTGATGATGGTTAAAACCAAAAGAAATTCATCCAAAATCAACTGCCAGTGCAGGTAAATTTTTTCGTCAGCCCATTATGACTGAAGTTTGACCCCCATGAGCGACGTTAATGGCCTTTTGCTGGGCAATGCACCAGGTAACCTAATGATTCAGTAGTTCGTCTCTGTGAACTGAACGAGTTATGAAAGTTAAAATTTAAAAAAGTCCGAACTCCCCCCCCCCAAATAAAAATTAAATTTTTTTCTAAATGCTCACAAAGTGAATGCTATTTGAAAGATTTATATCCTTATAAAATATGCTGTAAAGGAAGCAAAAAGTAAGAAAATGTTTCAATGTAAAAATACAGACACACAAGTGCTTTAAAAATAAAATGAAAAACTTCTATAAACATTAAACACTATTTTAAAAAAATACCAAAAACATGCTATTTAGGCTGCTTTTAGCTTACTAGAGTGGTGTAATAACTACGTTAGTAAAAAAAATTTCTTCTTTCCTTATTAGCTCAATAAAGATGATAGCTCTTTCCAATGATACAAACTTATAATATAATTCTAGTAATAGAAGTATGCAAAAAAAAATCCACCCAAATATCTTTGTAAAAACAAAAAAATATTTAATTGTATCGCAAAAAAAAAAAAAAAAAAAAATTTCACAGGAAGGTAAATTATTGCCGGTCCCATCATTTTTTGAAGTGTTCAATTTTTTTCTTCTTAAGTCATAAGAAATATGAGATGAAATTGCACTGTGATAGCTTAGAAACAAGCCAGATGAAATAAGATTTTTCAGCTGCCTACTTTTCCTGATTTTAGACATCATGTTATATGACTATACCAGCTAGGCCTTCACACAAAATCACATATTTTGATAGTGAAGCTAATGAATTAACT
The DNA here is from genome assembly GCA_033675545.1 of Elysia crispata. Lineage (NCBI taxonomy): Eukaryota > Metazoa > Mollusca > Gastropoda > Plakobranchidae > Elysia > Elysia crispata. The sequence continues at coordinate 926,089 of JAWDGP010006562.1, forward strand.
GGGAAATTTCAATCTCAGAGAGGACTGCATGTATTACTGTCACTCCTTACTTTAAAAAAAAAAAAGAAAGTCATTCTTTTTTTCATTTCTGAAGGTTTGCCCAAGCTAAAATGAATTTTATACATATTCTCTAACTTATGAGCTAATCTAATCTTGGGAATTATAAAAACAATCGAGATCTAAATCTTCTTATCACAATTTTGTCATCCACGGTGATTATGATTTATTCAGATCTACAAATCTTATGAATGCTTTTTAACGTGATTTTAGTGTCTTGTTTTTATCTAATAATACTTAGCAAAACTATATCTAAACCTATGGAAACTAAAAGTAGATGTTGAATTTATTTCTCTTATTTTTATAAGGAATAGTACTAGTCTGGTAATAAGGACTACATTTTGGGTGATCTTATGTATTTAATTTAGGAAACTCACAAATCCACAGAGCCAAATTCTGTTCACCTAGTTTGCTACCAACTTCCTCTAGACACATAAATTTAACCCCCTTATCTGACAACTCACCCTGGATGAGCTGGCATTGTCTCTGACCAGAAATATTACCTGAGTGATAGCTGGACTGCATGGAATACAATTCACACTACTTTTTAAACACAAAAATGCAAAATAAGCAATACAGTTATCACTTTCATAATAAAAATTTCATAAAATCAATTAATTGAGCACTAGTTTATTTGAAGAAAGCAAAAAAATTCCTTTATAATTACATGTTGAAGTTACTCAAAACGGTAAAATCAAAGCAGTGTTTTAAAAAGTTTATAACATTAAGAATTGCCATTGAGGTTTCGAGATAATTGACAAGCAGACATTCACGGGTTTGAAAACAAAGCCTCATTTTTCAGATTTTACACTTCAAGCGCGGTTTATCAAATATGGTGGTCATAAAAATGACGAGTCACTCACACAATCTCACGCTCAGCAATTTCCCCTTCTAGATCTGAGATCACTGGCTAGCTTAAGCGTGGCGATTAATGAGGGGGATACTGATGGCCATTAAAGGTCAATAATTAAATATGACAGCTGCACAATACTGGAGAAAACTATTGACTTGGTGCTCTTGAAACATTGGTGAAGCAACAAGCTTTTAAAGGGGACAATAATATCAATCATATATTATATTTATATGTTTGTTTTGTGGGGTATATTAATAACAATTTTTATTGTTGTCTGTGTTTTGTTTGCAGTACAAGCGCATTAAGTTCTGGGGCTGACAACAGCAAGGGGATTTCTAATATATATTTTTTTTTAATTCTATTTTTATCATTTTTTGTGGCTGCACTTCTTGCCAAACAGGAAACAGTTGAGTGAAGTTGTTCCCCTCTCTGCTCCCCAAGAAAGTATAGTCCAAAACCTATCATATGCATAAAATCATTGCTGTGCTTTTCTAAAATGTGCTGTAATCAGCACTCACAATCTCTGCTTGTAATGTGGTTTCTTCTGAAATGGGTAGGGCTTTTGAGATTAAAGAGTCAAGACGTGCAAAATGCGAGTTTACTGTGTCAAACATATCTTTGGTAGTAACCACAACTCTAAAATGTCATCATCTGTAAATTCTTGTATTTATCAAACTATCTCTAATACATGCTCTTTGAAATATTTCCTGTTAGTTTATACTATGGTATGCTTGTCTCCTATTTTATGTTTTTGTAGCAGTGTCTCTAAGCTTTCTTGGATTGGCCTCAAGTCTTTATCTCTTTTTATTTTTTAAACTCGTCTCCACTACTGTTTATTTATGTACTGATCCATATAAAATTGGGTTCACCACAAAGCACAGTATTTGGAGAAATTTTTCAAGAATAGAAAATGATGATTCGATCAGTATGCTTGCATCTGGAGAATGAAACTGAATGCTGAATTTCACTAGAGTTTTCGCTAAAATCAAGCATCATCAGCTAGTACCTGTATCGGGTGGCAGGCCGTTAAACTCCCAGTGACCTCTCATGAGACGGTGAAGGTTGTCAGGCTCTCAGGTGTCTGCTTATTTATTGCCCTCAGCTAAAGTGAATGGAATCAAAGTGTTTTTGGAAACATGAATCTACTTATTTCATATATTAAAAGGAAAAATAATTTTGACAGAAATTATTATCTTGGACTACTAATATTTTTTTTTCTGTTATTACTTCTAATCATTCATAGCTGATTTGTGTGATACCTGCCATACAGAGAACAGAAGACTACAGGTATAAGTAGATTCTGTGACGGCTGTGCTGAAGGTCAAGTTTGCAAAAAGAACAAATATTAAATGAGCTTGAACACAGGGCATGAGACATCTTAATGCATGTGATAATGACACATCGTATAATACATATGTTGCCAAAATGGAGGATCACTGTCAGATTTTCAGTATGTTAGTTGCAAAAGGCAAAATGAAATATCTACTTGCAGTTGAACAATTCTACCTGGTTGATCGGCCAAGAGATTGAAAAGTTTATTTGGTTTCTTGCATTCCTCAGGTGGCTCTTGGTAATCCAAAAGTGGATATAAAACATGGAGATGAGGATCATCTGGATGATGATATTAACAGTCTAAAGATTTTAGGACTCAATGCTCCGATCCAGGACTATGATGCACTTCTATCCTTTGGTGAGCTACAGTGTTTATGAGCAAAAAATCATAACACTATGTCATCTTGTGTGTCCTGTTGTACTTTTGATAATTAGCTGAGTGTAAATAAAAACAGTAAATAAACTTTTCCTGACACCCATTCATTCTGTAAATCTTAGTTATATATCGCTGAGGAAGCCCTTTACTCCTACTGTTCCACACTTTTTAGTTTTTTGATTATCTTTATGTGATCACAAAAGTGTAACAAATGATTCAATGTGTAGCAAAGGGATTTGTTGAAAAGGCTGATATTAATTTACCTCCCCTTATTTCAAAGATAAATTACCACTTCAAAGGAAATTGTCATTGTGGTTTCAAACGATAAAAATCAGTTGATACACGTCAAACAAAATCTTTATTCAAGCCCAATTTATTTAGTCTTCTACTAATTTTTTTTTCTGGAAAAGAATTTTTAGTGCACCTTTCCTACCATGTTGTTTTTCTTCTTCCCATAACTAGTTGCTTTTTAATCTTTTTAAAGAAAAAACAATACAAAAGCTTTTTATTACTTTTACTATATTCCATGATTATTTCCACAAATTTGATTACTTTTCCTTATTCTTTAGGTGCAACGCTTTCACTGGGCCAGATTCAACCCATGAAATATCATCCTCCTGCACGTATCACTCATAATGAGTACATAATCCACAATGCAGACCAAGTGGCTATTCGTTTTCTTATACTCTTTAATGGTTAAAAATCTGCAAGACTCTTCTAGAGAGGCAGCAGCTGCTTTTCTCTTATGTTGCATTTGTTTTATATTTCTTTTTGTCTGTCTTTTTTTTTTTTTTGCATTGTCCATATGTCACTATTGCAAGACAATGATTTTGTTGAGATTTTGTCAGGTTTTTTTGTTTTTATTTTTTTTTTTTTTGGGGGGGGGGGGGGGGGGGGGGGGGGGCTTTTTACTTTAAAAGGGCTACTTCATACATTAAATAAAATTTATTTTAAGCTAACCGAAGATTAAAAATAAAAAAAAGTGTTTATTGTTGTTTTATTATTATTATTATTATTATTATTATTATTATCATCATCATTATTACCATTATTATTATTATTGTTATGCTATTTTTTAAACTCATTTTTCAAAAACATATTTAAACGAGTTACAAGATAAACATGAAATGTAAGTTAGATGTGCTTCTTCTACATGTATAGATCAAGCAGGCTTTTAAAAGAAACTAATTTGAAAGGAAATAAACTCACCTTTTTTGTGTTGTAAAATTTGCGTCGGTCTTACTCGTCATGGCAATTATATGTTATGTATTTCCTTTTTATGTGGTCTATTATATATTTCAAATGGCATTATTTTTATTGAATTGATGAAACAAATATATAAAATTAGGTTCATGTAAAAGTTTGAAGAATTACAAATCACAGAACCCTGCATTTAATTCTATATCTCAAAAATCATTTTCCTAAATTTGGCCTACTCACCTTGTATTCAGATGACTGCTTTAAACTGGAACTATTGCTTCGAGCGCTTGCGACTGCTTTCAATGTTTCATTATAAATGCCATAGCCAAATCTACTACAGATAGTTCCGTTATTTGTGTTGGATGCCAGAAATAGTTATGCTGCTCTTAATGTTGTTAAAACAAAAGAATTAGTAATTAAATTTAAATATAACATAAAGAAAGAACTGGTTATCCTATTATGCATCAAAGATAAGATAGTTAAAATTGTTGACTGTTATAAATACTTGGGACTTGCAATAGATTGAATATTAAACTGTAATGTGGACATTGTTCTCAGCGAGGAGATAAAACAAAAATTGTATTTTTAAATTTATGTAAACAAAATCATCATGATTTAAATATAAAGCAACACTCAAGAGCATTATTTGTCTTGGCATTATTTTTTGGGAAGGCTCTAGTCTTTGCACAGACAAGATCAATACTGATAGTGATAGCTTGATCAAAAGGACAAGCAAAATGATTGAAGTCAGATCTACCACTCACCAGACATCTGCACAAGAAAGAGATATTGAAGGAAAGCAAATTGAGTTGCCCATTGTATCAGGGCTTTGCATTTAGGTATCAAATTATCTAAATAAAAGCCAGGACTGACTGGCACAAAACATCTTTGTGCTTTCAGTCACATATAAGATAATATGTAGGGAAGTATATCTAGATTGGAAGATCTTTCTTTTGTAATATTATTGTTATGGGTGTGGGTAAAATTACTGATCTTAATAAAAAGGTTTTGAGGCATATAATATTTTTGTAAGCAAACATAAAATCATATGTCCATGTGTTGATTATGTACTTTTAAAACCATATCTGAGCAATTTTCCCAGAATTGAACAATAAAGATTCATTTTATTATTTATTTCAAATAGTTAATTGAAAAGAAAAAAATGTCTTGAAAATATTGCTGCTTGAATTATGAAGATTGGATGGGAACTTAAGGCAGTGTCGTTTTTCTACCTTTCATTTTTTTTTTCTAAAATTATGGCATTGAAGTTTGTGATAAACATTAAGTGGACTTCAACCACAACGAAGAGACAGACACATAGACCTTGATATAAGATAAGATTAACTTTACTCATCCAAAATTGATGTGCCCATTAACATAAAAAAGACAGTATGTATGGAACTAAAGTAATATATATATATATATATATATATATATATATATATATATATATTTTTTTTTTTTTTTTTTTTTATTTTATAAGGTCTTCTTTTTTTTTCCGATCAACATGGTCTGAGGGGTTGGATACCATGGCTGGGTTTCCCACTTTGGGACTACAATGAGTGCTTTATGTACTTTGTCATGTCTCATTTTAGCTAGGACCAGACCTATCAGGGGAAAGGGAGGAAATAAGTAAACAAATCCTTCCCACCTTAAAGTAAAGGCATTAATAAATTTCGCTGCAGCATCTGGGTAAAGGGACACATAATTAAGCAATTTATTATTTAAGCAAGAGGCAAAAAGATTAATAGAAGGGGTTCCTATGTTTTCATCAGCGCATAACAGGTCCAAAGCCTATTCAGTTAAAGTCCATTCTAGATTGTCATTAATCTGGCGTGACAATTGGTCCGCTTTAGAGTTATCTTTGCCCACTAAATGAGTCGCTGTAAGCCAAATGTGGCGCTCCTTAGCCCACAGAATGACCTCTCTAGCTATCGTGTTGCAAAGACGAGAATGAGTACCACCCATGTCGTTTATGTAAGAAACTGTCGTAGTGTTGTCAATGTGAACAAGAATGTGGCAGTTATAAAACTGTCTACAAAGGCTTTGCAGTCACATGAGAACTGCTTTGAGTTCAAAAGCATTGATGTGCAATTTTTGGTTCCTGATCAAAAACACTGACTAGTGTCTGAATTGTCTAGGTGTGCCCCCCACCCCAATGTGGAGGAATCTGTGGTCAAGGAAAAATGAGGGTTAGGCATGCTAATTAGTTTTGTGGAATTGAGTCCCTCTGTGAGCCATCATCTCATTTCAGTCTTATATTCTGGTGATACAGTGACTAATTTATCAAAATTATAAACCTGATGTTTTTTAAGTCTTGTGTTTTCGTCATTTCCATATCCCTATAAAATAACTGACCTTAAGGAACTGCTGGAGTGGAAAGATAGCTATCAGTGAGCCAATTAGTCTTGCCAATTGACGAATAGAGCACCTCGTTTTAATGAGCATCTCATTGATGAGGCTCGCCAGTTTGTTCTTCTTCGCTTCGCCCAACGACACCATCATGGCTCTGGAGTCTAATATAAATCCCAAGTGATGTAAAGTTTGGCTTGGAATAGATCAGGATTTGTCTGAAAAGGTGAAGCCTAAAGATTGAATGAGCGATCTATTGTACTGGACATGTTCTGCGCATGTGTCAAAGGAGGCGCCCAGAATGTATATATCATCAATGTAGATGCTAATATGTATGCCTTGTAACCTTAAATGAGCCAAGACAGGTTTCGTCGAATCGTCTTGGACGGCCTCGGCCTAAAAAAGGGAAAGACCGTTTTGGGCGAACCTGTGTCGGCGTGTTCTTGCCGAGAGAGTTCGAGATGCGCCTAAATTTTTTATTTTGTCTCCAAGGTCCCTGCTAAAGGACCTTCTACGGGATAAATGTCCGTGCAGAGGGCCTTAAAGTCTTCATGAATGGCCGGTTGAAAGGCGCGTCGCCGGCTTTTATCCTGCTGGTGCGAAGCATCGGCATATAATGCCAGGGCACCTGCCAGTAGCTGTTGTGTAGAGGGAAAGTAATGCTTCCGTCCCCTCCTCTTGACAGACAAGGCCTGTGCCAGGGCCGAGATGCCTTGCAGAAGTCCTTGTCTTGCCCTCTGACTGCTTAGAGAACTTGATAAATCTCCGGATTGCACTCTAGCATACCCATCCTATCACAATTGGAGGAAAATTTAACCTCAGCGTTTAATTTGCTTTTCATTTCCTGATCAAGTCCGTAGGTCAGAACCTTCTTGATGCTGTCTGCCACATCAGTATTAATTTCAACCTAAGCCACCTTGATTACACCCGACAGGGCAAAGATGCTATCGGAAACAGGGATGTCTCCGGATGAGTTAGAATGCAACATTCCTGATTGAGACTCCGACGGGCCCGCCTGGGGACACGTGTCGTCAGATGTCGGAAGATGAGGTAAGGGACAGGAATGTTGGAGCTCGTCTAGTTCCGCAGTCTCTTGGGATGCGTTTTGTGGAGAATAAAGATGCATAAGCCCTGGGTCTGTCTGCGTTCCCTTGGTCACAGTTTTTATAGGCATCAATGATCAAATGCTTCTTTTAATTCTGCGACCACAGGTAACATTCTCGTTACAAGGGACAACTGTTCCTTGATATTTTGCAGTTCCTGATGCGGCTCCGCCATGATGAAGAACAGAAATTTCAACTGGTAATGACAATAAGAACAACAATAATAAAACAGAACAAATACATACAGTAAAGAGAAGTATGTACCGAAGAGGACATAAAGAGCACTCATAACTCTTGATCCATGCTCTTTTGACAACATAAATGTAACGTACTTCTCACTCCATCAACCTCCGGACTAAGAGAAATCTTTGTAGTATTATTTAGACGCGATAACATAGAAATTGTTAAGCCAGGACTATCAGTGATGACGGTCGGCCCATTTTCGTACAATCTCCATCTCTTAAAATTACAATGAGAAGGTGTTCTCTAAACTTTTGGCAATCAATCAAAATTTTTCCTAAATACATAAGTCGTAGCTTTTGCCATGTTTGAATGCTGCATCATACAGAATTGCTTAATATATTACAGTTTTATTCGTACTGAAGCATAAAAAAGATTAGGCATCGATGAGCAATTTGGCTTTAGGAATTTATCGAAGCAAATAAGCTTTAGCATTTAGAGGCAGTCTATTTCATTGCTGAATGACATTACATCCTTTATCCGATGCACATAATCTGGATCATTCAAGATCAGTTGAAACAACTGATTGAATTGAATGTTTAAACCGAAGCGCCTAAGCCGTAGCTTGTGGAAGTAAGGTATACAACGCATTAAAATGCAAATTTTTTTTTTTCCGAAACACATAAGCTGTAGCAAGTTTAAAAAACTGATTTAGTTGCATGTTTCTTATCCGAAGCACATAAATTGTAGCATTCGGAAGCAGTTTAGAAAACTGATTTAGTTGCATGTTTCTTATCCGAAGCACATAAACTGTAGCATTCGGAAGCAGTTCAAAAACATTTAGTTGCATGATTCTTATCCGAAGCACATAAACTGTAGCATTCGGAAGCATTTTAAACAACTGATTGTATTGCAACTTTGTATCCGAAGTACGTATACTGTAACATTGGGATATATTCTATACAACTCATTAAAATGCAGTTGTTTTTTTAACGTTCGAAACACAGTAGCATTCGGAAGCAGTTTAAACAACTGATTAAGTTGCCTTTTTTTTCATTCCGAAGCACATATCAAGTGTTCTAAACAAATATTATACTTTTCAGGTTTATAAGGTTGCAACTCTTTATCAGTTAAGTTAAAACCCTGAGAGAGAGAGAGAGAGAGAGAGAGAGAGAGAGAGAGAGAGAGAGAGAGAGAGAGAGAGAGAGAGAGAGAGAGAGAGAGAGAGAGAGAAAGATATTTTCAGAAAAATAAACAGGATAGAAACCAAGGGCAGAGTGTCAACCGATGGAGCTTGTATCAGATCCCCAATCTCTCTCTCTCTCTCTCTCTCTCTCACTCTCTCTCTCTCTCTAACTCTCTCTCTCTCTCTCTCTCTCTCTCTCTCTCTCTCTCTCTCTCTCTCTCTCTCTCTCTCTCTCTCTCACTCTCTCTCTAACTCTCTCTCTCTCTCGTCCTCATCTGCCTGCGTCTGTGAGGGTCCGCACCCACTGCAAGTGGACCCACCAAGCTGAACACCTGAACCAAACATGTCGGTATTGAGTTTCCTCCGTGGGACGGGAAAATGCCGCCTCACGGGCAAGTGACAGGCCGGCCGCGACGGACCTGCCCTAGCTAACCTGATACATGTAATATATAAATTAGACGAGACTTACTTGTAAGGTGAAGTATAATTATGATTCTGTCGTCCTGACGTATTCATAAAATTCAGCTGAGATGGAGTGACCCGACATGCGCAGAACCACTTTAAAATGAGGAAGCTGTCTCAAATGGTAGTGAAGATTAGGAAACAGCCATGATTACAGCAAGAAAAAATCCCAAAAGCTCGCTACCATATTTACACCGATAGAACCACAGGGAGGGATGGGGAGGGAGCTGAATTCTATGAATACGTCAGGACGACAGAATCATAATTATACTTCACGTTACAAGTAAGTCTCGTCTAATTTATATATTCTGTCGTCCTTGACTATTCATAGAATACAGCTGAGACTTCAAAGCGAGACAGGTTTCGAATTAAGAACACTTTTGGCAAACAGTGCACTGGCACAATCGGAAGAGATAGACTTTTTATAAAATTTTACAAAGGTGGCGATACACTTTTTTTCCAACCGCCAGTCTTTAAGACGTTTGAGATATCAGTGCCTTTGAAAGCTGCCGAGGACGCAGCTATGGGACTTGAATATACTTACATCCACACCATCCTTACTAAGAATAGTCTTTAACCATCTTGCCAGAGTACCTTTTGTCACCCCATCATGGGGTGAAAGAGTGCTGATAAAGAATTTAGTCGATGTACGCAGATGTTTAGTCCGTTTTAAGTAATGTTTAAGACACTTGATGACACAAATACGCCTGTCTTCAAACAGTTAAAACTGTTGCCGGGGATTTCGGCGAGTTGGTCTTTAACAAGGGTTCAATGTGAAACACAGCCTTACTTTCTGAGATATGCATATACTCTATGTCAAGGGCATGAAATGTGTGGCATCGTTGACCAGTTACAAGGACTAAGAGAGTTACCATACCAGCTTAGCACTCAGCATGTGGAGTCTAAGATTCGCCGCCGGCACAAGCCGTCGGAAATAGTTCAGCCCAATGGAAACATCTCAGATAGAATAATATCGCGGGCGAGCAGGTCGTAAATTAAACAAGCCCCTCATAAATCTACACACCAGTGGCTCAGAACCCGTGTCATTGACACTAGAAAGTGCAGCTAACGCTGAGTTAATTGTGCTGAAACAGTAGCCTTTCTGAAACATTTCTGTTAAAAACTCTAAGTCTAAAGTCACATGTTCATCGCGTACATGAGGATTCAAGTTTTCGGATTTGCAAAATGTGGCAAATCGTGACAAATAAATATTATATTTGGTTCGTGTTTTCTCTGTCCAGCTGCTTAAAATAATATTGAGGGTAGCAGGAGACATGACTTTCTTCCTCATCTTCGTCTTGCATGGTAAGCATTTGTAAAATCTATACTAGCCATATAGCAGCAATGTTCCATCAGGTTCAGACACGACGCAACGGTATCCATCTTAAAATGCACATATTTTACATGAGTATTAAGCTGTTTGACATTGAGAATCATCCTATATTTTTTATCAGAATCAAATGAATCTCTTTTTTCCATTAAAAAAAAACGTTGTTAATATAATGACCCTCTTCCCTTTTACATTTTGGGATGACTTTGATTGGCTCAAATTCATTGATCATTTTGTCTAGAGCCGCTGTTTCCCGTTTTAACTTGAGGGGACGCGGCATTTTAGATTGAATTGGGACAGTATCGAAATTCAGCCTGCAGCCTTCTATACAAGAGAGTAGGAAGGGGTCTGATGTAAATTTTTTCCCATTCCTTTGAAAAATTCTTAAGCTTACCCCCACTATAGCTATCTCCGATACTTAAGGGTGGAATAATTTGTTAATTCGCTGAAGATATCAAATAGTGCTTCACCTTTATCGCGTCTGTTATCAAGAAACACTCCAGTTCAGTTACCCCTCTGTGTTTCAGTAGCTTTCAGCTCTCCAGATAACCAGATAGATTGTAAGTCCGTCAGCTGAGCAGCCCCTGTTAAGGTGTGAGTTATTTTTATGGCATCCTTTCCGTCAAATAATGCTCTCTTTATATACGGAGTTTTCTGTCGCAGCTAGGTTTTATTAGAGAAGTATTATTGATTTAAAAACAGCTCAAAATGTTCAGAAAACTTTATTCAAAAAGCCTGTAAACTTAAGCCTATTGCCATTTAGTTTACAGATTCATTTGAACATGATTGGTATCAAAAGAAACTTTAAAATATCTTCTTTCTGATTATAGCTTTTTCCTTTTAACTTCATTTGGGCAGAGAAATATTTTGAGGCTTTTGATGATGGTTAAAACCAAAAGAAATTCATCCAAAATCAACTGCCAGTGCAGGTAAATTTTTTCGTCAGCCCATTATGACTGAAGTTTGACCCCCATGAGCGACGTTAATGGCCTTTTGCTGGGCAATGCACCAGGTAACCTAATGATTCAGTAGTTCGTCTCTGTGAACTGAACGAGTTATGAAAGTTAAAATTTAAAAAAGTCCGAACTCCCCCCCCCCAAATAAAAATTAAATTTTTTTCTAAATGCTCACAAAGTGAATGCTATTTGAAAGATTTATATCCTTATAAAATATGCTGTAAAGGAAGCAAAAAGTAAGAAAATGTTTCAATGTAAAAATACAGACACACAAGTGCTTTAAAAATAAAATGAAAAACTTCTATAAACATTAAACACTATTTTAAAAAAATACCAAAAACATGCTATTTAGGCTGCTTTTAGCTTACTAGAGTGGTGTAATAACTACGTTAGTAAAAAAAATTTCTTCTTTCCTTATTAGCTCAATAAAGATGATAGCTCTTTCCAATGATACAAACTTATAATATAATTCTAGTAATAGAAGTATGCAAAAAAAAATCCACCCAAATATCTTTGTAAAAACAAAAAAATATTTAATTGTATCGCAAAAAAAAAAAAAAAAAAAATTTCACAGGAAGGTAAATTATTGCCGGTCCCATCATTTTTTGAAGTGTTCAATTTTTTTCTTCTTAAGTCATAAGAAATATGAGATGAAATTGCACTGTGATAGCTTAGAAACAAGCCAGATGAAATAAGATTTTTCAGCTGCCTACTTTTCCTGATTTTAGACATCATGTTATATGACTATACCAGCTAGGCCTTCACACAAAATCACATATTTTGATAGTGAAGCTAATGAATTAACTGGGAAATTTCAATCTCAGAGAGGACTGCATGTATTACTGTCACTCCTTACTTTAAAAAAAAAAAAAGAAAGTCATTCTTTTTTTCATTTCTGAAGGTTTGCCCAAGCTAAAATGAATTTTATACATATTCTCTAACTTATGAGCTAATCTAATCTTGGGAATTATAAAAACAATCGAGATCTAAATCTTCTTATCACAATTTTGTCATCCACGGTGATTATGATTTATTCAGATCTACAAATCTTATGAATGCTTTTTAACGTGATTTTAGTGTCTTGTTTTTATCTAATAATACTTAGCAAAACTATATCTAAACCTATGGAAACTAAAAGTAGATGTTGAATTTATTTCTCTTATTTTTATAAGGAATAGTACTAGTCTGGTAATAAGGACTACATTTTGGGTGATCTTATGTATTTAATTTAGGAAACTCACAAATCCACAGAGCCAAATTCTGTTCACCTAGTTTGCTACCAACTTCCTCTAGACACATAAATTTAACCCCCTTATCTGACAACTCACCCTGGATGAGCTGGCATTGTCTCTGACCAGAAATATTACCTGAGTGATAGCTGGACTGCATGGAATACAATTCACACTACTTTTTAAACACAAAAATGCAAAATAAGCAATACAGTTATCACTTTCATAATAAAAATTTCATAAAATCAATTAATTGAGCACTAGTTTATTTGAAGAAAGCAAAAAAATTCCTTTATAATTACATGTTGAAGTTACTCAAAACGGTAAAATCAAAGCAGTGTTTTAAAAAGTTTATAACATTAAGAATTGCCATTGAGGTTTCGAGATAATTGACAAGCAGACATTCACGGGTTTGAAAACAAAGCCTCATTTTTCAGATTTTACACTTCAAGCGCGGTTTATCAAATATGGTGGTCATAAAAATGACGAGTCACTCACACAATCTCACGCTCAGCAATTTCCCCTTCTAGATCTGAGATCACTGGCTAGCTTAAGCGTGGCGATTAATGAGGGGGATACTGATGGCCATTAAAGGTCAATAATTAAATATGACAGCTGCACAATACTGGAGAAAACTATTGACTTGGTGCTCTTGAAACATTGGTGAAGCAACAAGCTTTTAAAGGGGACAATAATATCAATCATATATTATATTTATATGTTTGTTTTGTGGGGTATATTAATAACAATTTTTATTGTTGTCTGTGTTTTGTTTGCAGTACAAGCGCATTAAGTTCTGGGGCTGACAACAGCAAGGGGATTTCTAATATATATTTTTTTTTAATTCTATTTTTATCATTTTTTGTGGCTGCACTTCTTGCCAAACAGGAAACAGTTGAGTGAAGTTGTTCCCCTCTCTGCTCCCCAAGAAAGTATAGTCCAAAACCTATCATATGCATAAAATCATTGCTGTGCTTTTCTAAAATGTGCTGTAATCAGCACTCACAATCTCTGCTTGTAATGTGGTTTCTTCTGAAATGGGTAGGGCTTTTGAGATTAAAGAGTCAAGACGTGCAAAATGCGAGTTTACTGTGTCAAACATATCTTTGGTAGTAACCACAACTCTAAAATGTCATCATCTGTAAATTCTTGTATTTATCAAACTATCTCTAATACATGCTCTTTGAAATATTTCCTGTTAGTTTATACTATGGTATGCTTGTCTCCTATTTTATGTTTTTGTAGCAGTGTCTCTAAGCTTTCTTGGATTGGCCTCAAGTCTTTATCTCTTTTTATTTTTTTAAACTCGTCTCCACTACTGTTTATTTATGTACTGATCCATATAAAATTGGGTTCACCACAAAGCACAGTATTTGGAGAAATTTTTCAAGAATAGAAAATGATGATTCGATCAGTATGCTTGCATCTGGAGAATGAAACTGAATGCTGAATTTCACTAGAGTTTTCGCTAAAATCAAGCATCATCAGCTAGTACCTGTATCGGGTGGCAGGCCGTTAAACTCCCAGTGACCTCTCATGAGACGGTGAAGGTTGTCAGGCTCTCAGGTGTCTGCTTATTTATTGCCCTCAGCTAAAGTGAATGGAATCAAAGTGTTTTTGGAAACATGAATCTACTTATTTCATATATTAAAAGGAAAAATAATTTTGACAGAAATTATTATCTTGGACTACTAATATTTTTTTTTCTGTTATTACTTCTAATCATTCATAGCTGATTTGTGTGATACCTGCCATACAGAGAACAGAAGACTACAGGTATAAGTAGATTCTGTGACGGCTGTGCTGAAGGTCAAGTTTGCAAAAAGAACAAATATTAAATGAGCTTGAACACAGGGCATGAGACATCTTAATGCATGTGATAATGACACATCGTATAATACATATGTTGCCAAAATGGAGGATCACTGTCAGATTTTCAGTATGTTAGTTGCAAAAGGCAAAATGAAATATCTACTTGCAGTTGAACAATTCTACCTGGTTGATCGGCCAAGAGATTGAAAAGTTTATTTGGTTTCTTGCATTCCTCAGGTGGCTCTTGGTAATCCAAAAGTGGATATAAAACATGGAGATGAGGATCATCTGGATGATGATATTAACAGTCTAAAGATTTTAGGACTCAATGCTCCGATCCAGGACTATGATGCACTTCTATCCTTTGGTGAGCTACAGTGTTTATGAGCAAAAAATCATAACACTATGTCATCTTGTGTGTCCTGTTGTACTTTTGATAATTAGCTGAGTGTAAATAAAAACAGTAAATAAACTTTTCCTGACACCCATTCATTCTGTAAATCTTAGTTATATATCGCTGAGGAAGCCCTTTACTCCTACTGTTCCACACTTTTTAGTTTTTTGATTATCTTTATGTGATCACAAAAGTGTAACAAATGATTCAATGTGTAGCAAAGGGATTTGTTGAAAAGGCTGATATTAATTTACCTCCCCTTATTTCAAAGATAAATTACCACTTCAAAGGAAATTGTCATTGTGGTTTCAAACGATAAAAATCAGTTGATACACGTCAAACAAAATCTTTATTCAAGCCCAATTTATTTAGTCTTCTACTAATTTTTTTTTTCTGGAAAAGAATTTTTAGTGCACCTTTCCTACCATGTTGTTTTTCTTCTTCCCATAACTAGTTGCTTTTTAATCTTTTTAAAGAAAAAACAATACAAAAGCTTTTTATTACTTTTACTATATTCCATGATTATTTCCACAAATTTGATTACTTTTCCTTATTCTTTAGGTGCAACGCTTTCACTGGGCCAGATTCAACCCATGAAATATCATCCTCCTGCACGTATCACTCATAATGAGTACATAATCCACAATGCAGACCAAGTGGCTATTCGTTTTCTTATACTCTTTAATGGTTAAAAATCTGCAAGACTCTTCTAGAGAGGCAGCAGCTGCTTTTCTCTTATGTTGCATTTGTTTTATATTTCTTTTTGTCTGTCTTTTTTTTTTTTTGCATTGTCCATATGTCACTATTGCAAGACAATGATTTTGTTGAGATTTTGTCAGGTTTTTTTGTTTTTATTTTTTTTTTTTTTTTGGGGGGGGGGGAGGAGGGGGGCTTTTGACTTTAAAAGGGCTACTTCATACATTAAATAAAATTTATTTTAAGCTAACCGAAGATTAAAAATAAAAAAAAGTGTTTATTGTTGTTTTATTATTATTATTATTATTATTATTATTATTATTATTATCATCATCATTATTACCATTATTATTATTATTGTTATGCTATTTTTTAAACTCATTTTTCAAAAACATATTTAAACGAGTTACAAGATAAACATGAAATGTAAGTTAGATGTGCTTCTTCTACATGTATAGATCAAGCAGGCTTTTAAAAGAAACTAATTTGAAAGGAAATAAACTCACCTTTTTTGTGTTGTAAAATTTGCGTCGGTCTTACTCGTCATGGCAATTATATGTTATGTATTTCCTTTTTATGTGGTCTATTATATATTTCAAATGGCATTATTTTTATTGAATTGATGAAACAAATATATAAAATTAGGTTCATGTAAAAGTTTGAAGAATTACAAATCACAGAACCCTGCATTTAATTCTATATCTCAAAAATCATTTTCCTAAATTTGGCCTACTCACCTTGTATTCAGATGACTGCTTTAAACTGGAACTATTGCTTCGAGCGCTTGCGACTGCTTTCAATGTTTCATTATAAATGCCATAGCCAAATCTACTACAGATAGTTCCGTTATTTGTGTTGGATGCCAGAAATAGTTATGCTGCTCTTAATGTTGTTAAAACAAAAGAATTAGTAATTAAATTTAAATATAACATAAAGAAAGAACTGGTTATCCTATTATGCATCAAAGATAAGATAGTTAAAATTGTTGACTGTTATAAATACTTGGGACTTGCAATAGATTGAATATTAAACTGTAATGTGGACATTGTTCTCAGCGAGGAGATAAAACAAAAATTGTATTTTTAAATTTATGTAAACAAAATCATCATGATTTAAATATAAAGCAACACTCAAGAGCATTATTTGTCTTGGCATTATTTTTTGGGAAGGCTCTAGTCTTTGCACAGACAAGATCAATACTGATAGTGATAGCTTGATCAAAAGGACAAGCAAAATGATTGAAGTCAGATCTACCACTCACCAGACATCTGCACAAGAAAGAGATATTGAAGGAAAGCAAATTGAGTTGCCCATTGTATCAGGGCTTTGCATTTAGGTATCAAATTATCTAAATAAAAGCCAGGACTGACTGGCACAAAACATCTTTGTGCTTTCAGTCACATATAAGATAATATGTAGGGAAGTATATCTAGATTGGAAGATCTTTCTTTTGTAATATTATTGTTATGGGTGTGGGTAAAATTACTGATCTTAATAAAAAGGTTTTGAGGCATATAATATTTTTGTAAGCAAACATAAAATCATATGTCCATGTGTTGATTATGTACTTTTAAAACCATATCTGAGCAATTTTCCCAGAATTGAACAATAAAGATTCATTTTATTATTTATTTCAAATAGTTAATTGAAAAGAAAAAAATGTCTTGAAAATATTGCTGCTTGAATTATGAAGATTGGATGGGAACTTAAGGCAGTGTCGTTTTTCTACCTTTCATTTTTTTTTTCTAAAATTATGGCATTGAAGTTTGTGATAAACATTAAGTGGACTTCAACCACAACGAAGAGACAGACACATAGACCTTGATATAAGATAAGATTAACTTTACTCATCCAAAATTGATGTGCCCATTAACATAAAAAAGACAGTATGTATGGAACTAAAGTAATATATATATATATATATATATATATATATATATATATTTTTTTTTTTATTTTATAAGGTCTTCTTTTTTTTTCCGATCAACATGGTCTGAGGGGTTGGATACCATGGCTGGGTTTCCCACTTTGGGACTACAATGAGTGCTTTATGTACTTTGTCATGTCTCATTTTAGCTAGGACCAGACCTATCAGGGGAAAGGGAGGAAATAAGTAAACAAATCCTTCCCACCTTAAAGTAAAGGCATTAATAAATTTCGCTGCAGCATCTGGGTAAAGGGACACATAATTAAGCAATTTATTATTTAAGCAAGAGGCAAAAAGATTAATAGAAGGGGTTCCTATGTTTTCATCAGCGCATAACAGGTCCAAAGCCTATTCAGTTAAAGTCCATTCTAGATTGTCATTAATCTGGCGTGACAATTGGTCCGCTTTAGAGTTATCTTTGCCCACTAAATGAGTCGCTGTAAGCCAAACGTGGCGCTCCTTAGCCCACAGAATGACCTCTCTAGCTATCGTGTTGCAAAGACGAGAATGAGTACCACCCATGTCGTTTATGTAAGAAACTGTCGTAGTGTTGTCAATGTGAACAAGAATGTGGCAGTTATAAAACTGTCTACAAAGGCTTTGCAGTCACATGAGAACTGCTTTGAGTTCAAAAGCATTGATGTGCAATTTTTGGTTCCTGATCAAAAACACTGACTAGTGTCTGAATTGTCTAGGTGTGCCCCCCACCCCAATGTGGAGGAATCTGTGGTCAAGGAAAAATGAGGGTTAGGCATGCTAATTAGTTTTGTGGAATTGAGTCCCTCTGTGAGCCATCATCTCATTTCAGTCTTATATTCTGGTGATACAGTGACTAATTTATCAAAATTATAAACCTGATGTTTTTTAAGTCTTGTGTTTTCGTCATTTCCATATCCCTATAAAATAACTGACCTTAAGGAACTGCTGGAGTGGAAAGATAGCTATCAGTGAGCCAATTAGTCTTGCCAATTGACGAATAGAGCACCTCGTTTTAATGAGCATCTCATTGATGAGGCTCGCCAGTTTGTTCTTCTTCGCTTCGCCCAACGACACCATCATGGCTCTGGAGTCTAATATAAATCCCAAGTGATGTAAAGTTTGGCTTGGAATAGATCAGGATTTGTCTGAAAAGGTGAAGCCTAAAGATTGAATGAGCGATCTATTGTACTGGACATGTTCTGCGCATGTGTCAAAGGAGGCGCCCAGAATGTATATATCATCAATGTAGATGCTAATATGTATGCCTTGTAACCTTAAATGAGCCAAGACAGGTTTCGTCGAATCGTCTTGGACGGCCTCGGCCTAAAAAAGGGAAAGACCGTTTTGGGCGAACCTGTGTCGGCGTGTTCTTGCCGAGAGAGTTCGAGATGCGCCTAAATTTTTTATTTTGTCTCCAAGGTCCCTGCTAAAGGACCTTCTACGGGATAAATGTCCGTGCAGAGGGCCTTAAAGTCTTCATGAATGGCCGGTTGAAAGGCGCGTCGCCGGCTTTTATCCTGCTGGTGCGAAGCATCGGCATATAATGCCAGGGCACCTGCCAGTAGCTGTTGTGTAGAGGGGAAAGTAATGCTTCCGTCCCCTCCTCTTGACAGACAAGGCCTGTGCCAGGGCCGAGATGCCTTGCAGAAGTCCTTGTCTTGCCCTCTGACTGCTTAGAGAACTTGATAAATCTCCGGATTGCACTCTAGCATACCCATCCTATCACAATTGGAGGAAAATTTAACCTCAGCGTTTAATTTGCTTTTCATTTCCTGATCAAGTCCGTAGGTCAGAACCTTCTTGATGCTGTCTGCCACATCAGTATTAATTTCAACCTAAGCCACCTTGATTACACCCGACAGGGCAAAGATGCTATCGGAAACAGGGATGTCTCCGGATGAGTTAGAATGCAACATTCCTGATTGAGACTCCGACGGGCCCGCCTGGGGACACGTGTCGTCAGATGTCGGAAGATGAGGTAAGGGACAGGAATGTTGGAGCTCGTCTAGTTCCGCAGTCTCTTGGGATGCGTTTTGTGGAGAATAAAGATGCATAAGCCCTGGGTCTGTCTGCGTTCCCTTGGTCACAGTTTTTATAGGCATCAATGATCAAATGCTTCTTTTAATTCTGCGACCACAGGTAACATTCTCGTTACAAGGGACAACTGTTCCTTGATATTTTGCAGTTCCTGATGCGGCTCCGCCATGATGAAGAACAGAAATTTCAACTGGTAATGACAATAAGAACAACAATAATAAAACAGAACAAATACATACAGTAAAGAGAAGTATGTACCGAAGAGGACATAAAGAGCACTCATAACTCTTGATCCATGCTCTTTTGACAACATAAATGTAACGTACTTCTCACTCCATCAACCTCCGGACTAAGAGAAATCTTTGTAGTATTATTTAGACGCGATAACATAGAAATTGTTAAGCCAGGACTATCAGTGATGACGGTCGGCCCATTTTTCGTACAATCTCCATCTCTTAAAATTACAATGAGAAGGTGTTCTCTAAACTTTTGGCAATCAATCAAAATTTTTCCTAAATACATAAGTCGTAGCTTTTGCCATGTTTGAATGCTGCATCATACAGAATTGCTTAATATATTACAGTTTTATTCGTACTGAAGCATAAAAAAGATTAGGCATCGATGAGCAATTTGGCTTTAGGAATTTATCGAAGCAAATAAGCTTTAGCATTTAGAGGCAGTCTATTTCATTGCTGAATGACATTACATCCTTTATCCGATGCACATAATCTGGATCATTCAAGATCAGTTGAAACAACTGATTGAATTGAATGTTTAAACCGAAGCGCCTAAGCCGTAGCTTGTGGAAGTAAGGTATACAACGCATTAAAATGCAAATTTTTTTTTTTCCGAAACACATAAGCTGTAGCAAGTTTAAAAAACTGATTTAGTTGCATGTTTCTTATCCGAAGCACATAAATTGTAGCATTCGGAAGCAGTTTAGAAAACTGATTTAGTTGCATGTTTCTTATCCGAAGCACATAAACTGTAGCATTCGGAAGCAGTTCAAAAACATTTAGTTGCATGATTCTTATCCGAAGCACATAAACTGTAGCATTCGGAAGCATTTTAAACAACTGATTGTATTGCAACTTTGTATCCGAAGTACGTATACTGTAACATTGGGATATATTCTATACAACTCATTAAAATGCAGTTGTTTTTTTAACGTTCGAAACACAGTAGCATTCGGAAGCAGTTTAAACAACTGATTAAGTTGCCTTTTTTTTCATTCCGAAGCACATATCAAGTGTTCTAAACAAATATTATACTTTTCAGGTTTATAAGGTTGCAACTCTTTATCAGTTAAGTTAAAACCCTGAGAGAGAGAGAGAGAGAGAGAGAGAGAGAGAGAGAGAGAGAGAGAGAGAGAGAGAGAGAGAGAGAGAGAGAGAGAGAGAGAGAGAGAGAGAGAGAGAAAGATATTTTCAGAAAAATAAACAGGATAGAAACCAAAGGCAAAGTGCCAACCGATGGGGCTTGTATCAGATACCCAATCTCTCTCTCTCTCTCTCTCTCTCTCTCTCTCTCTCTCTCTCTCTCTCTCTCTCTCTCTCTCTCTCTCTCTCTCTCTCTCTCTCTCTCTCTCTCTCTCTCTCTCTCTCTCTTCCTCATCTGCCTGCGTCTGGGAGGGTCCGCACCCACTGCAAATGGACCCACTAAGCTGAATACCTGAAACAAACATGTTGGTATTGAGTTTACTCCGTGGGACGATAAAATGCCGCCTCACGTTCAAGTTACAGGCCGACCGGGACGGACCTGCCCTAGCTAACCTGATACATGTAATATATAAATTAGACGAGACTTACTTGTAAGGTGAAGTATAATTATGATTCTGTCGTCCTGACGTATTCATAAAATTCAGCTGAGATGGAGTGACCCGACATGCGCAGAACCACTTTAAAATGAGGAAGCTGTCTCAAATGGTAGTGAAGATTAGGAAACAGCCATGATTACAGCAAGAAAAAATCCCAAAAGCTCGCTACCATATTTACACCGATAGAACCACAGGGAGGGATGGGGAGGGAGCTGAATTCTATGAATACGTCAGGACGACAGAATCATAATTATACTTCACGTTACAAGTAAGTCTCGTCTAATTTATATATTCTGTCGTCCTTGACTATTCATAGAATACAGCTGAGACTTCAAAGCGAGACAGGTTTCGAATTAAGAACACTTTTGGCAAACAGTGCACTGGCACAATCGGAAGAGATAGACTTTTTATAAAATTTTACAAAGGTGGCGATACACTTTTTTTCCAACCGCCAGTCTTTAAGACGTTTGAGATATCAGTGCCTTTGAAAGCTGCCGAGGACGCAGCTATGGGACTTGAATATACTTACATCCACACCATCCTTACTAAGAATAGTCTTTAACCATCTTGCCAGAGTACCTTTTGTCACCCCATCATGGGGTGAAAGAGTGCTGATAAAGAATTTAGTCGATGTACGCAGATGTTTAGTCCGTTTTAAGTAATGTTTAAGACACTTGATGACACAAATACGCCTGTCTTCAAACAGTTAAAACTGTTGCCGGGGATTTCGGCGAGTTGGTCTTTAACAAGGGTTCAATGTGAAACACAGCCTTACTTTCTGAGATATGCATATACTCTATGTCAAGGGCATGAAATGTGTGGCATCGTTGACCAGTTACAAGGACTAAGAGAGTTACTATACCAGCTTAGCACTCAGCATGTGGAGTCTAAGATTCGCCGCCGGCACAAGCCGTCGGAAATAGTTCAGCCCAATGGAAACATCTCAGATAGAATAATATCGCGGGCGAGCAGGTCGTAAATTAAACAAGCCCCTCATAAATCTACACACCAGTGGCTCAGAACCCGTGTCATTGACACTAGAAAGTGCAGCTAACGCTGAGTTAATTGTGCTGAAACAGTAGCCTTTCTGAAACATTTCTGTTAAAAACTCTAAGTCTAAAGTCACATGTTCATCGCGTACATGAGGATTCAAGTTTTCGGATTTGCAAAATGTGGCAAATCGTGACAAATAAATATTATATTTGGTTCGTGTTTTCTCTGTCCAGCTGCTTAAAATAATATTGAGGGTAGCAGGAGACATGACTTTCTTCCTCATCTTCGTCTTGCATGGTAAGCATTTGTAAAATCTATACTAGCCATATAGCAGCAATGTTCCATCAGGTTCAGACACGACGCAACGGTATCCATCTTAAAATGCACATATTTTACATGAGTATTAAGCTGTTTGACATTGAGAATCATCCTATATTTTTTATCAGAATCAAATGAATCTCTTTTTTCCATTAAAAAAAAACGTTGTTAATATAATGACCCTCTTCCCTTTTACATTTTGGGATGACTTTGATTGGCTCAAATTCATTGATCATTTTGTCTAGAGCCGCTGTTTCCCGTTTTAACTTGAGGGGACGCGGCATTTTAGATTGAATTGGGACAGTATCGAAATTCAGCCTGCAGCCTTCTATACAAGAGAGTAGGAAGGGGTCTGATGTAAATTTTTTCCCATTCCTTTGAAAAATTCTTAAGCTTACCCCCACTATAGCTATTAGTTTCAGATACCTGATCCAGGCCTATTGTTTCCGTTAGGATATCGGCTTTCTGGGCTGGAGGGGGAGCTGTTGGTGTATGCTGCAGCTGACCTCTGTTGTACCCCCCTCCCCTTTTCCGCCTCGGCTGGCGCTGGCCTAAAAGAGGGAACCTACAGGGGCCTCGATTGTAACTGTAAGGGTGAAACGGCTGAGTGGAGCGAGCCATCCTCAAGGTATCATTAAGTTCCTTGACCCTATCTTGGACATTAGGGCTAAAGAGAGCACCCACAACAGGATGCGCTGCCCCACATAGGGAGGAATACTCCTCCTTTAGCTCCTCCTTTAACACATGCCGCCGAAATAAATCGAGCGCATGTGAACTATGCGCGAGCAGAGCGACACCGTCTGCTATTTGCTTCATGGCACCGCTTTGTGCAGGTTGCAAGATCGCCGACAGATCGTCAAAGGCAAGGAGGATGGCTGCGAGGCCTTTAATTAAGGCTTTTTGGATGTCCCGCGCCTTTGCAGATTGGCTAGTGTTTTTGAAGATTTCTGGATTACACTGAAGGACGGAGAGTCTACTGCAGTTGGCTGGTGGGTGACACTTATCTAGATGGGCGCTGAGAGTGTCCTTAGACATTCCGTCGGTGAGCACTTTCTCCACACCAGAAGCGAATTCTTGGTGAACATTAGTCTCCTGAGGAGCGCATGTTCCGGTTAAGGTATTAAACTTAAAGTAACCTACCTTGTCATGTGTGTCTTGCGCAGCATCTGTGCTCTCTCTAGTCTCTAAGAGACTGGGTCCCGCCTCGCTCAGATGTCGGCCTAAGTCGTCTCGCTGCATGTCATTGTAATATGATCGTATGCCGCCTTGATCTCAGTGATGACCGGCACAAGTTGCATTAACGAGGATAATTGTTTTTTTTTTTGTTGTTGTTTTTTTTATATATCCCTCATATCCTCATCCCTGCGAGCAGGATTGATGGTAAATTACAGGGTTAAAGGTGAAATGATAAATCCAAATTGTAGTAGAACTGAAGAACGAATGTGGAAGTATTATGTAGTCACACAATTGAATTCAAAGCGAAAGCCCGATCGCTCGGAAACGCAAATGAAGTTATCACACAAGACTTTTCGTGGCGAGCGATCTGCACATTGAAATACATGAAAAGTGTGAGGAGTAACACGCTTATATTGGAAAAAAAGACAGAGCTCTCGAGATGAAATGGTTCCGCGATGAAGGTCACACAACTAGTGTTTCTGCGCATGTCGGGTCACTCCATCTCAGCTGTATTCTTTGAATAGACAAGGACAACGGAAGAATAACTTATCAGACTGTGGGGAGACCGCTGAAGACAATGCAAGCATGTCTGTGTCTCTCCGCTACAAGATGTGATATCTGAACCGTTTCGTTATCGTGGCAAAATTACTGTTACTAGCGAGGAAGAAAGAGAGAAAGATCCGACAAAGGTGAGAATGAGAGAGAGAGAGAGAGAGAGAGAGAGAGAGAGAGAGAGAGAGGAAGAAAGAATGAACCTGTGTAAGTTAGATCCATATGTACAGTGTACTTAGTTTATGCGCTTTGTCAAGTGACTAAACAGAGATTGATGCATTGCAGCTGCAGAAAACCTTGATAACCAAAGTTTAATGCGACATGAAAATAAAGACGCAGGTGTCCCGTTCCAAAATTGTCATGAAATTCAAATTAAGTCAAGCCCCAAAGACATAGGTCTCAGAACACCATCCATATTTTAAATATCATTCCAGCAACGTTAGTAGGTAAATATCAAAACAAGGATATGAAATGAACAATTACTGGTATTAAATTGGATGATATATCCGAATGGTAATATTGAACGCCACAACATACCAGTGATGACGTTCATCCCGGAATAAGGGAGATCCAGATCTTGTAGAATAGGAAGTTAAAGTATTGTGAAAAAATACTGAGTCGCTGTCGTAAATAATGAGATGCAAAAAATATTGAATACGTTGGAACAGCAGCACAATAACAAACAAACTGTAACAAGGGTTAGAAAGAGTTCGCCTGAATCTAGATCTAAAGCGAACTAACAATGTGAGCTCTTCGACGGATCAACGCAAAGTAAGCCTCCGCGGACGTTACTGATAATTTTTTGTGAAGTTTTCATTTCTTCAATGAAGTTGTCTTCCCTACCTGTTTGAACGGACAACCGTGTTTGTATACCATGAATAATGATGATAAATGTGCATGTGATAAAATTGATTACCCAGATTGACTTCGCCATGACTCGATAGTTTCAAGCCCGTAGGGCTCTCGTCAGATGGGTGTGGGTAATACTAATTATAGTAATAAGTGGTGATTGGTGTTGACGTTTGGCAACAGGAAACGTTTTCGTTTAGGCAGTGCGTGAGGAAAGATCTTCTTTCTTCTGTTCAGTGATGGCGTTATAGTCGAAATTGGATATTTTTCTGCTAAACAAAATGTGCATATACTTTTTTTTTTTTTTTTGGTGTATATATGGCTTGACTTTTTTTAACGATTTCCCATTGGATGGTGTGTTCGATGCTTTTGTCTTTTACTTTTACTTTTAGTTCCCAAATGTGCTCACTGAGCTTCATACAATATTATTGCATCTTTCTTTTTGCGCACTATGTGCCATGCATGTAAATGTAAGTCAATTCAACATGTGTATTGAATAAACCTGGGTTATACTTACAGTTAGTGTTACTACTCCAGAGACCACTATCCAAAAATCTGGATTTGAGCTAAGTCCACTCTGAGGTTCACCTATCCAGAAATCCAGGAATTTGGGTAGGTACTGCCCAAGTCCAACTATCTTCTACCAAAAATATTTGCACATTTCGCCCACTCCAATCCCCCCCCTCCCTCTCTCTCTCTCTCTCTCTCTCTCTCTCTCTCTCTCTCTCTCTCTCTCTCTCTCTCTCTCTCTCTCTCTCTCTCTCTCTCTCTCTCTCTTCATATCTGGAACTTCAAATGTAGATTGATTTATTGGCGATCAATTTCCAAATTAATTCTAATTTATAAATTTAATCTAGATATTGATAAAATGTACATATCTGGAATCTTCTTCGAAGATAATTAAGATCTAGAAAGATCAAGATACGTTAGATCTTGATTAAAAATATGTAGATAATTAGTACTGATCAGATCTACCTTTAGATTATTAATTAAGATTTGGTTATTATCTTCATTCAAAATTCTTGATTCAGATCTGAACACTACAAGTTAAGTGAAATGAAGATACTCTTTTTTTGTCTACTCCTTTCATTTATATTGATTCTGAATCATTTTGTGGATTCTTGGGCTAGAGGTAGTCTAAAGTTTCCAATTCAATAATGTGTTTTTAAAATTTTGAAAAATAAAATACATGTAAAAAAAACAAACCGAAAACCAAAAATGTAATACACCAAAGTCCCTCTCAATAACCATATTTCCATCTTTATTGCATATTAATTAAAAATAGCAACACAGCAAATATCAAGGTAGCATTTTTCTAAAATTCAATTGGCGGATCACTTTCCTTGAAATTGAATAACCTTAAATTTCCGTCTCTTCATATATTCTCATAAATTTCCCCTTACCTTTTTGTCTCGCTGTTATTCTTTTTCTACTTAAAAACGTTCTTTAGTTTTAATGTTAAAGCATAAATCACTTTCAGTTTCAAGACTCCACAGATGTGATCATTGCAATGTAGGCAGACACATACAAATTAATTTCATGTTTTTCTTTTCCTTCATTTAAAAGGATTTGAATGTACCCAGGTATACATTACAAATTTCTCTTTAAACGTCTTACATTCAAACTTCAGATTAACTGAACGATTTTTCTCTCCCTGAGGAAGCTTTGCAAATTATGATGCATCAAAAATTGCCAAAATTTGTCAAAGAATAAGGCAAAATTTGATTTAAAAAATTCCCCCAAAATATGCAATGAAATTTTTGTTCTGGTAGACTGAGCTACGATCTGTATGTAATTTAAAACAAACAAAAAAAAAAAGAAAGTGAATAACATCCTCCCAGCCTGTCACAATGGGCAAACTGGAGCACCGTATCGAGAAACTCCTGACATCAGTATATCACCTGTTTCAAGAGGGAAGAGATGCAGAGCTTCCTCACTGCTTGGGTACAGCTCTGGACTTCGACCAACTCCCACATCCACGTGCCTGCCTCGGCCTTACTCGAACTGTCTTGCTGGCCAACCCAAGCAACTTTACACAGCGATGTGAGATTATCACTTACAAAATTGTGTATGAGCTGGAACTTTTTAGAAGTAGAGAAGGTTTGCCCCACTCCTTTTTGCACTCTTGGGTCAAACAGTTGGGGCTGTTGTCATTAAGTCCCTCCCAACTTCAACATAAACTTAGCACAGTGTGTAAGCAAATAAAAGATATGAAAAAAAAGTACATGTATATAGACATGACTGACTTTTTGAATCTGCCCATATTTCCAAACGACCCCCCCCCCCCAGCTTATCACAAAGAAGAGAAGAATAAAACCAGTGTGGAACTGAAGGTTGTTAAAGACAATCTACAGAAAAGTAAAGATAAGATACAAAAACTTGAAAACATCATCAGTGAACAGTCCTTAAAGCGTCATGTTTTTGCAGAGGAAAATACAAAGTTAAAGACCTTTAAGGATCTTTCAAATGTTGAAAAAGACTTGGGAAAACAAATTAAAATATTGAAATCACAAAATGATCAGCTCTTTTCAGAACTCCATGAGTTAAGGTCTTCTAAGCTTTATAAAAAAAATTCCTCCCTGAATAAAGAAATTGAAGCAATGCAATAACTAAATTGTAATCTGAAGCAGATGAAATCTGATTGTGAAAAGGAAAAGGAAAACATGAAAAAAGAAATAGATGAGCTGAGGTCTAAAGTCAGAACACAGCAAACACTTAAACAAAGGTTTAAGACAAAACTACAGCATGAAAAGTCGACAACAGCACTTTTACTGGATACAATTAATGCTGATGAAGAGATAAAGCGCCTAAAACTAAAAGAGGAAAAATTCAATCAATACAGTGACAGTGTTAGATTGACAGACATGTGTTTGCAGGGCCAAGCAAATGTTGCAGCCTCCAACTGCAGTAAAGTCATTCAAATTGTTGCCAAATATATGTTTGATACCGATCTTGCTTCATCAGAGCTGCCTTCAGACTCAACCGCCCTTAATTTTGCAGATGAAGCCCATCATGAGGCAAAACATCAGATTGTTGAATCTATATCAAACAGTAATTACTTTACCTTAGCAACAGATGGGACAAGTCGACAAAAGAAGCATTTTATTGAGCGCCACATTGTTTTAGATAATGGCAAGTCTATGTCCATTGGTTTCACTGAGACTGCATCTCAAACATTACTTGAAAAAACAATTGATATGTTTAATGACCTCTGTGATGTTTATAAAACGTCAAATCCTGATCTTGATACTGACGAGCTGTTGAAGGAAATTCTAGTAAAATTGAAATGTCAAATGTCTGATAGGGCATCGGTGATGAAGTTGTTTGATAAAAAACTAGCTGAGCTTAAAAATTCAATTCTTGGTGAGAATACGTCAACTCATTTTTTGTTCTGCAATGCCCACTTTTTGCTGGGCCTGTCCAAAGCCACAGAAGAAGCTCTTTCAGAAATTGAGGAAAGTGTCATTCAGGAGGACAATAGAGTCTTGGGTAGAGATGCAGATGGTGCATTTTCCAGCTTTTCCACTTGTTCAGAAAGTGCTGCATGTTGCCTGATTCGTTTGGCAGCTGAAGTTCTTGGACCAAGGGGTGACGAAAAGAATGGATGTCGTGAAGACTAGTTGGCTTTTTGCTCATTGAGGGGAAAAAAATCAAAATTTACAAGTTCTAGAGGCAATCGTTTCAATAATTTGTTTGAAAATGCTTCAGCTGTCATCAATCACTATGAAGATGTCCTGTCTTTTTTGGTTGACTACTGTCCTCACTCCAATCTCAAACTGAAAAGTATCATTGCAGATTTGAAAGATTCTAGGATCATTAATATAATTGCTGCAATCTCTCTCTTTCATTGTTTTTTCACTGCTCCTTACTGGAACCTTATGAACAGTTCTGTCTCATATGGCCAATTTCCTCGATATGTTACAGAAATGAAGAATGTTCTTGAGTCTTGGTCAGACCCTCTATTTCATCTTTCTGATCTCGTTTCAGTGTTTGAGGATTTTCTTTTTGATAGTAGAGACATATCTAACTTTATTGCAGCCTTCTCTTCAACTGACAGGGGCAAAGTTTTGTCGGCTTTTTCGAAAATTTCGAGCAAATGCTTTGAAGTCCTTCAAAGACAGTTGGCTGATTTTTTAGATGGTGGCATTTTTGAAGGTCCTCTTAGTGATGAGGTTCAGTCTGTTCTGAATACCTGTCCTCTTACGAATTTGGTAGGGGAGAGGATGTTCGGAGACTTAGATTTTGATATGATGAAGAGGAGGCATGCTTCAACCCACCTCAGAAGTACAATTAATATGTGGAAACATAACAAAACATCAAATTGGCTGGGGCGACAAAATCACATTAAAGTCAGGAAACTTTTGCCTGTAGCCAGAACACATAGGGCTGACTGGAGACAAAAGACAAACATATCAGAGAAGGCGGTTAAAGCTTTGATTAAGCAGAGGTTACAAGATAACTGCAGGAAGAAAGATGAGAAAGAGACTGAAATGGCAGAAAAGAGATTGGAGTTATATAATACAATTATAAGCCATGGTGGTTCTGCACATGCAAATCAGATGTAGATAAGATTTACAGAGGTCCTAATGCTGTTCAGAATTTGAAAGCTCAGCTAAGATACAGAAAGCTTGTATTTATTGACAAAAATGTAAAACTCTCAGGTAAAAAAAAGGAACTTTATGGTAGACTTTTAGAATGTTTGAGGTTTTCTGACTCTTCCTGAATTTAAACATATTAACTTGTATAAGCATATATAATGTTTTTACTTGCAAATATATTTGGATTTAATAATACATGTACTAATAGTACATTGCTGTTGCTATTTATGTGCTTGTGACATGAGTCATCTATTTTCTTATGATTGTTGAAACAATTGAAAAAGGAGCACCAATAAGCTTTTACATTGAATTTTATATGGCAAAGGTTTTTAGATTGCGTTTTCCCCCCAAAAATGTCAATTTTTTTTCCTGTTGAGAATTTTTATTCCATATTTCATTCTTAATATGTAGGTTTTGATGTGATGTCAAGCATTTTACAACTGAATTATTGCAATTAGCCTTTCAAAAGTTGCATTTTTGGAATCAGAATCTAAAAAAACACATTGAGTGCAAGTTTTAATGGTGTAACTTGATTAGTTCTGAATTTATGTCAAATAAACTACTGCCGGTGGTGTATTTTACGGAAAAATTTGCCAAACGTGAAAATCACTCTTAGACGACTTTTTAGGCAAGGAAAATCAATGTTCTTTTTGTTTTACACCCCTGAAAAAAATTAGATATGCCATTTGGAAGGTTGTTGGTAAGATAAAAAAGTGTTTGCGACTATATGTCGACTATATTTCTGAACACGATGTCTCAAAATTGACTTTCGTACGGTTTTTGCGCAAAATATGCCAAATATCGATGATTTTTTTTCCTTTTTTGCTATGCCGTTGTACTTTTATCTTTAAAAATACATCCTTAAAATTTCTTGTGGATTTAAACAGTATATGTGACTATGTGTTGAATGATTATTGCACTGTTTGTATTAAAAATGAATTTGTTATGTAATTGCAAAAACAGCGTTTCGTGTGTTCTGTTGATTTTGCAAAATTTTTCTAAGTTTTCATAAACTTTAAAGTTGCATAAAATTTGTATTTGTTATCCGATTTGCAAAAATTTTTTTTTAAAATTCATGGTTTTGTGGAATCTTTTCAGATAAATTAGTTTCTAGAGCCTAAGTCTCATTTGAAAAATCAGTTTGTGGTACCTACTATTACTAGATTACTGGGAAAGGATTGCAAGTATGAAAATGGAAATCACATTAAATAAAAATTAAAATAAAAAAAAAGGAGAAAATTAGATACCTATGCTTGCAAAACACTTAATATATTCCTACAAAAAAAACAACAACTGCCCATTGAGGACCAGGAGGAGATGGCAGCTTTCAAAGCACTGGCACAAAATGGTGCAATAACTTTATTTTATTATAGCGTCATATTTTCTACATTTGTATATTTGTCTGTAGAAAATTCAGTTAAATTATACAACCCTGTTTGTAAACAATAGTATTTTGCTTTACACTGGCCTATCTTCACCCTTGAACTTTTTTGCATCATTTCCAATCTTTAGATTTTTCGAACATTATGTCTAAAATAAACGGATAATTTTCTTATACGATCTAAAACAACAGCGCACAATCTGCAAGTTTGTTGTCCCTTTTAATGAATCCATTTGGAGACCTGAGAATGCCTATTATGAGGAGACATGCCAAGCTGATTTTCTATTAATACCTGACATTTCTTGATTTAAATAGAAAATTCAATAATACAAACAGATTGCAACAGGGACACTCTCTGTACGGAATTGAAAAAATTCAAATGCAAAAAAATCAATTCACATGTGAACAGTAATGATGTATAGATCTAGATGCATATAAAAATTTTTTTTTTCTTACAGTGGCAACCAACGTCTGAAAGGACTGGTTCTTTGAGTAGTATTGCCGCTCTCAGTCTCATAAAGAGTTTCACATAACTTGTACCATAGTCAATTTTCCTATAACTAGACTTTCATGAATAAAGAAATGAAGAAAGAAAACAGAATTTAAGATAAAATTTATTTCCTTTATCCTGTGAAAAATTTTGGCACAATTAGCCATTTACGGCCAGCATTTTCTAGCGCTATGAAACTGTATTTTCATCTGCCATCATATACAAAAAAAAAAAAAATAAAATCAATACTTGATGAGTGTATTCGGTATTAGTTTTCAAGCTTCTGCCACAAGTGTACAAAAATGACCATATCCTCCAAAGATGACCATAGAGAAATACTGTAACATCATAACAGCTACAAACTAGTGTCACAGTCATAGGATCTGGAGCTTTTACAAATTGACATACTGTCATCAATGAACTGCCATGCTTAAGTTAGAGTCAGCATGTGAAAAGCAGTGTTTAACAAATATAAGCACTTTGTAAGATAAAAGAATCATAGTATTTACTTCAACTCATATCTTTAAGATCGAAAGCCACACACACATATAAATGCTCACAGACACATTCAAGCTTATCTAAGTTAAAATTTAAAAAAAAAAACATATTTTCTTCAAACAATTATTGTAAATAAAATGCAGGTGCTTCTCCTGCATTGTTGGACTCACTGAAATGTTATCAGGTTGACAAGGTTTGAACTGTTGAGCAAAGAGAGAAAAAGAAAAACAATCAAAGCAAAAAATTCCTTTTTTTTTCTTTATCGTAATTTTGAATTCAATGCTTTTGAGAAGGATATATGAAAGCTGAGCTTAGGTTACATATTTATAAGGACAAAATGACAATAGCAAGAATAAAGTACTCTTTCTGCTATTCTATTATACTATCTACTCTTAATCCTCAATCAAATGAGGAAAAATAAAGGAACAGATACACTCGAATAGTTCTCTTCATTTATTTCTTTATTTTTTTTTTTGTTTCTTTTCCATATTTATTGTTCATTACCAGTATTTAGAGCTCTAGAGAGTTGAGTGAATTTGTGAAATTCCTTGGACCTACATAGTCAATGTAAATAATGATTTATATATATATGTGTAGATGAAAATATGTACTATCATTTACATTACAAGAAGAGTTTTTTGGGTCACAGCTTAACATCTCTATCCTGAGTGGTGGAACTTTGTTTGAACTTCGAATTGTAAATAAAATAAAAAAAACTCAGGATTATTTTGGTGCAGATTGCTGCATAAAGAATCAGTGACACACCAAAATGCATGTGGCTTACAGCTCTAACACAAATACTTAATATCATAGCTTATTGAAACTGTTTCAATTTGACATCAAAATATAACTTACTGTTCAGGTTCTTTGGATTTGAATTTGGAATTTACCTGCAGCAGAAAAAAGAAAAGTAAGTGATAATGGCAATATGTGAGCATAATTTCATTTCCATAGCATATCAAATCAGTAAGGTAGGCAAAGTCACTTTTACTTTCAAAATAAATGTAGCAGCCAAAATCCTATGCGACCTTAATACAGTTATCCCATCACACAGACCAAATTCTTCCTTAATCAAAGAATACAAAAATGTCTGGTTTATGTCTCAGAGCCATTATGGAGAAAAATCTAAAACAGGATCAATACACACCATTACTAACTGCACTGATATGATGAATTATCTACCTATTTCATTGCATTAAAACTTGTATTCATGGATAAATTAATGTTTCTGATGTCAGCTAACAAGTATTGCAGCTGGACACTACTGATGCCTAGGAACCACTCAAATTTGCCCAAACTAGATAGACTGCTAGGATTTATGTTGTCAGTACTCCCAGTGACATGTTCCGAGTCCACAACATGTCAAAACCTTTGCAATATTTGAATGTGAAATAATGTTGCCGATTAAAAAAAATTGGAAAACTTCATAACTGATGAACAAGATGAAACATGTGCGTTGCATCCATATATTGGAGCCTGAGAAAGTTTTGATTGGTATCAACTGATCTCAATTTTGTCAACCAGTACATTCATGGTTATATTTTTTTATATTTTTCTCAAACTTCAACAATGCTCTGTTTCTTTGAAAGTGAGGCACCAAAAGCAAAAAGGTGATCTAAGTTTTCCACCAGCACAGCTTCTCTTCTTCTATTAAGAAACAGGAAAACTAAAATTAATCTGAAGTCTATAACAGTTTCCTAGATTAATTAATATTAAAAATAAGGTGATGTGTGCCAAGCCAGAGAACAATATATATTTCATGCACATATATTACTCCTGCTGTTGCTGTTAATTACCACCACCGATCACTACTGCTGCTGCTATTGTGCTACCACATCACCACCACCACCAACACCACCACTACTACTACTACTACTACTACTACTACTACTACTACTACTACTACTACTACTACTACTACTACTACTGCTGCTGCTGCTGCTACTACTACTGCTACTGCTACTACTGCTACTACTACTACTACTACTACTACTACTGCTACTGCTACTACTGCTACTACTACTACTACTACTACTACTACTACTACTACTACTACTACTACTACTACTACTACTACTACTACTACTAATAATAATAATAATAATAATAATAATAATAATAATATTAAGAAGAAGAAGAAGAAGAAGAAGAAGAAGAAGAAGAAGATGATGATGATGATGATTACTGCTACTACAACTTCTACTACTACCACTATTGTTATTACTAATACTATTGGATTAGACAATGACAATCATTACAGTCTGTCAAACGAAGATCTACTTATTATATCAGGCAGATGTTGATTGTTAAATGCACAAAAGATTTTGTGTAATATGGAGTTGCTGCCTTTTTGAACACTGAGGGAAAAGGCAGTGATTTTGGCAGCATTTTTATGTAATTTACTTCCTTTGTTGCTCTTCACTTTGGACCACTAGAGTATCCTCGTTAATGATAGCGTAGTTCCTAACTGGTCCATATTCAATCTACATTTTGATCAATTCAAAATTATTCACCCGATCAGGTAAAGCTCACGAGAATGGCAAAAGCATATTACATGCGCGAATAGTGACCTCAATTATGTGGCCATAAAAAAGAAAGGCTCCAATAATCTTAAGAAATTTGTCAAGACAGTCAATGCATCACCAGTATATTCTGGGTAGAATGTTATGAGTGCTTTCTTTATAATTGTAATATAAAATGTCTAAACATAGAAGTGACTGGTCTATAAAATAAAGAGTGTAAATGTGAAAGTTAGTCTTTAAAAAGAAAAGAGCAAGAGAATAGTTCAGCGACAAAAGCAACGAACACATTCCGGAATTCCAATATTTGCTAATGAATGCACAAACAACTAGGAGTAGGAATAACGATAGCAATATATGTATGCCATAAAGGTAGTATAGTTTTGGTGGGACTCACATGTTATTTCAGTTAGGAAGCTTCTCTTCGGAGATAAAGTAATATATTCGCCGCAAAGTTCTCTTTTTAGGAAACATAAGGCGATTGGTATGAGCCATATTCACCCCGAGTGACATAGCAATGAGTGCCCAAGCAAATATAAGTTGAGATTTCAATCTCAAAAAGGGCATCCATTTTTCGACAATTTTCATTCAGACTATTTGAAACCACTGCTAATCAGTACTTATTTAAAGTTCTCAATAATTTTTACTTATAATATTGATACATGTGTTCTGCCCCCTGTTAATCCATTTGCATGTAGCAAACTACCGGTAAGGGGAAAAAAAAAACCATGAAACAGTTTACAATAAATGGATAAAAGTTTTAAATTGTTTTGACGTAATGCAAAATTCCTTGCCAAGTGCAAAGCATTTTACATTTTGCACTCAATTCCTGCATACACATAACTTGGCTACTGCGCTATTGGTATCAGGAACGTGAATAGATGGAAATTACATGAAATCAGTATTGACACCTGAGAAGATCAACACGCACCAAATTGGAAAAAAAAAAACGTGGTTAGAAGTTTTGCATCCTTGTGATTGTATACTCTTCTGAGCCATTTGACTAACCATGGCTGAAATCTCTTTTTCTCTCGCAAAATCCAAAACTGATAAGAAATCTTATGTAGGATGATGAATGTGGTTCAGAGCAATCAACCAAAGTGCTAACATTGACTGTATGCAGATGAATTCCAGCCTCAGTAACCAAACTCTTAAGTGTTCATAAAGAAGGACCATGATTTGATATCTTCAAACATCTTGCAAATATCTAGAAAGCTTCACGCTTCTGTCTTGGACAATGTTCCCAAAATGAATCCAGCTGAGTCCTAATAATATATATAGTAATAACTTCAGCCGGAATTTAATTTGAAAAACAAAAGAAAAGAAAAACAGCAATAGTATTTGAAAAAACAAAAGTTCCATTTTTCAAATCAATTCCAGACTGGTTAATGTAATACTTAGTATACGTTATAGTAGACCCCTTTACAATTTACAGAGCTATGCAATTTTTATCATTAGAAATTGAGAAAATCATTCTTTAAAATCAGCATCCTCAAATGTGAATTGTGATGACATAGAATACAAAAGTAAGAAGAATAAAACACAATGACAACAACAACAACAACAATAATAATAATAATAATAATAATAATAATACAGTAGAACATGATTAGATCGAACGCGGGTCCTCGAAATTACGAATTCCTCGAACTCATCCGTTTTCCCCTTCTAATTATCTCTTTATTTCCTTCTTTCTAAATTTTCGTCGTGCCAGTTCAAATCAACGTTATACTACACTGCATAATTTTTGTTTGTTTCTTTGTTGTTGTTTTTTTCGAACAATCAGTTTGAAGACTTTACAGAAAGAAAATTTTCTTTTTAAAGGGCTCAGAAAGATTTTTCAGGTTTTTCATTACACTGAACGTCGTTTCTTTGCCTTATTAATAATTAGATCATTTTCTTTATTTTCTTTTTAAGTTAAAACTGTTTATTCACAGGTAATGGTTTTCCGTTTTATTTTATTCCTATTCTCTTGAACTTTATATTGTTCCATGTGTTCTTATCTTTGTTGTGTTTGTATGAACTTTTCATTTAGTTTTCGTTTTTACTCGGGAGTTTAATATTTGGTACTGCTTACTTTGTGGTCTTGGTCCCTTTGACTGTGTTGCGGCCTTCAGAAGCCGGCGCAGCCAGTCTTGAGATCGTTTGTCTATAAATTTTTTTTAAAAATTTGGGGATTGCCTTGCGGCTTGTCTCATATCTGGGTTCTTCCCCTTGCGTATCCCTCTTCCGTCTCCCGCAAGACGGATTAGGGGGGCTTTTCGGGTTTTCTTTTGTCTCATGACTTAATTTTATTGTTTATTTCTTAAGTCTCTTTGTGACTTCTTTTTCATTACATATTGTGTTATCTGTATCTTAATTCTTATTTCCTTCTAACCGAAACGGCCAGGGCGTCCCTGATTGATCTTGTCTTTTTCGCCTTTACTTCCCTATTTATTCTTTTTAATTGGATATTTGTATTGTTTATTTCTTAAGTCTCTTTGTAACTTTCTTTTTCATTACATATTGTGTTATCTGTATCTTAATTCTTATTTCCTTCTAACCGAAACGGCCAGGGCGTCCCTGTTTAATCTTGTCTTTTTCGCCTTTACTTCCCTATTTATTCTTTTTAATTGGATATTTATTTATTTTACTTACTGGTACCTTTCGTGGGAGGTTAAAAACATTTCACTTTTGAAATGTTTCTCTCTTTTCTTTTCCTTATCCTACTCGTCCTTCTTTGATTTTTGACGAGGGGACGAGCGGAAGAAAAAAAAAATTACCCACCTCCGTTTCTTCTTTTCCTTGATTTTTCTTTTTCTTTTTCGTTTGAATTTCTTTTATAATTCTTATTTACCTTTGCTTTCACTTTTTTCCCCTTTCCTTTCTTTTTCTTCTTTTCTCCTTTTTTTTTTTTTGCTCTCCCTTTTCTTTCTTTACTTATTTGTTCTTTCTTTGTTTTATATTTGTCGTTTTGCAGGGATGTGTCTGGTTTTTATTTTCTTTGACTGTTGTTTTCTCTCTCGGTAGTGAGTTACTGTTACTTAGTTTTCAATGTGTTCTTTTCTCTTCGTGCTCTTTCTTCTTGTCAGAATTTGGAGGGGTGACTTCGTGTATTTAAATCGCTTCCGGCTATTGGGTTAGTGAGCATCTCAGGTAGGGTTTGTTTCTCGTTACCGTATTTTGATTTTGTTGAAACATTTGGGGTTTATCTTTTTCGCTTCTCCTATCTAGGTTTGCTGTTCTTTTAAGTTGGTGTTCAACTTTTCGTTCCTCTTTCCTTTTGTTATTTTTCTTTTTTTGAATAGTGTATGGCATACATGTACTTCTTTATCCTGGTCTTATTCCATTTGCTTTGGTGTTGGTCTGGCGAGTACTACTCCCCCACGTAGTCTCACTTTTTTCACTATGTTGTTTACTTTATTTGTATTCTTTCAATTACGTTTTTCTTCTCTTCCTTTCTTCTTTCTGTTTTGTCTTTTTGGCTTTGCATTTGTTTTCCCGGGTGTTGATATAAGGGCTAATCAAAGCGTTTATCTCTGTTCTTTCTAGTTGCTGGACCAGTGCTTGATATAGATCTCGCCTCCATTATCTTTGTTTATGTCGGTTTTTGTTACATTTGTTAGATCTTATTTAGTCTAGTTTGGAAATCGTTTCTCGAGGTCCTAAAGCAGTGGGGGTATTGCTATTTCTTGTTTGTTTGTTTTTTTTAATCTTTATCAGTTTTAATCCATTATAGTGTTTGAAGGGTGGGAACCTGGTAGCATTTTCCAATGCTTCTTTCATGCACGTACTTGATTCGTAGCGCTTTGATTTTTGATTGAACATGTATGTATAAGGCTGAGTCTCGTGTCCTCTTCTCTCTCGCTGCGTTTTTTTCAGTGACGGCCTGTGAATCGTATTTTGAAAGTAGTATTTATTTATTTATTTATTTTATCGTCTTTTTGGAGTGAGGGGGGGGGGGGGAGAGGTGTTAGAAGACCGTCGATTGGTAAATGATTTTCGTCAGAGCTATTGTGTTTATAATTACAGTTCTCCCATACAGTGTAGGCCTATTGTGATTTTCTTTTCCTTTTGTACTCTTCCGTCACTTCTTCAATTATTTTTTCCAACTCCACCCGCGTTGTGTTGGGTATTTGATTCCAACTATTGTTGAATGTTAGACCATAAATTTTCATTTCTTCTTTTGTGCTTATATTCTCGAGTGGTCGGTCATCTTCTATTTTCCCTATTTTCACGGTCTTCTTTACTTTAATTTTTGCCCATCTCTCTTCTCCATATTCTGATCCATGTTTCTATATTCTTTTTTTATTTTTCTGTATAACCTGTTAGAATGAAAATGGTGTCATCAGCGAACGCTTTTATTTTCTTTTTACCTCCTCTTAATCCCTTTTATAACTTAAGGTGTAAACAACAACCCAACCGGTACTTATATAGACAGAGATTATAACATTCAAAATTACATATAGACGTTTCGCCTAAAAATTGGCTTCATCAGTACGGTTACATGACAAAAATAGGGAATGCAATTTCCTTTCATAGCATCTCTCAGTCTTATTTCCTCTTGGACAGGTTCCAAGGTTAGTATATAGTAAGGGGAAGAGTTACAACCTTGTCTCATAGACAACGCGTTGATATTCACAACAGGGGGAGACGCTAAGTCATGGCACGGAAGGCCGGTGAGGACAACAAACCAGATAAAATGTCTCGCGGCCAGTCAAAATGAGACGGAAGTCGCGGTGGCTCATTATGAGAAATAGGCCTCTAAAGGTTGGAATCGAGTATTTTATGCAAAAATTTATTTTTTGCTCATTTGAAACGTGGGCCATTTCTGAATCGTTTGGTACGCACAGGACCCCCAAAGTCGGCATTTTTATGCATAAAAATAATTTTTCAAGATACCACCATCGTAACAAAAAAACCCAGCTCTGAAATAAAATACGAAATTTTCGGTCTTTTCCTTACGCTTGCATCTGTATGTTTCAAACTTGGACACAGCGTATTATATCGTTGGAAAGGTCTTTTAAAAAGCTATTCGAATATGTCCATATTTTGGCTCTTCTTTTGAAATTCAACCAATGGGAATGTTTTTAAGAACGTAAACAACGTAAGGTATGGTTGCTATGCAAAGAAGGTGGTGAAAGTAGGTCAATCTTTAAAGGCGTTTTTCTCAGAATTTTCACTTCCTATATGGGGGCTATATCAGTATCTTTAAAAAGCAATATCTCCGCACACAATTGAGATAGACACTTGATTTTTGCGGCAACTTTTAGGGTATTGTATAAGGTTTCTTTTAATACCAATATCTCTATGACCCCAAAATTCGACTTCAGACTCATTTTGAAGGGTTGCAAGACAAATGCTTTCTAGACAGTTGTGATGCCTGGGATGTTTCAGCAGACCTTCCAGAATGGGACAGTCAACCCTGTATAATCAACGAAACAGGCCTTAATCCTGATATCGTGTGTGGAAAAAAAAAAAAAAGGGGGGGGGGGAGGAGAAGGGCTAGCTAGGTAGATGGTACATGTAATAGGTGCTAGCCATGTGCGCTCTATCTCTGGCTGTCTCTCTTTCTTTCAATTCTCTAGCTCAATCCGACTCTTAACCCTATCCGTACGTCGGGGGTGACTTTGACACCCCAGGAGTCATTTTTATTAGTTTTAAAATACTTAAAAACGGAATATAATATTGAAATTTTCAGTATTCCTCAAAAATTCATTTTGACAAATGATAACACCAGAATTATAGGCAAAATCTTGAAATGAAACTGATCAGAGGTCATTTCTAAAACCTCCCCTTTTTTTGGAATGGGGGTGACTTTGACACCCCACCTCCTAAAGAGGCAAAAAACTATGATATTTCTATCAGTACATCGGGGGTGACACAGACACCTCACCGCTGTAAAGAGGGCAACTGAGATTCATTCCTATCCGTACTTCGGGGGTGACGCAGACACCCCATTATTCAATATCACGCTTTATAAGCTATATTTGGATGGGTCCCAAGACTAAAGTCTGACAATTTTACGTGCTGCTACACAGAAACAGTGCGAGGACTCCTATCTCAGCCGGTCACATTATACTGAAGACAATAAAGGATGCTGCTGATGAGAATGTTGATGATGATGACAAAAGGATGATAATGGTGTTGATGAGGACGATGGTGACTACAGTATAGTATGCTGTTGATGGTGAAAGGTTGATATTGGTGTTGATAACGATGATGA
Organism: Elysia crispata; assembly: GCA_033675545.1. NCBI lineage: Eukaryota > Metazoa > Mollusca > Gastropoda > Plakobranchidae > Elysia > Elysia crispata. The sequence goes on from JAWDGP010006562.1 coordinate 966,945, forward strand.
TGATGATGATGATATTGTTGGTGTGATGAATACTGACGATGATGATATTGTTGGTGGTGACGTATACTGATAATGACGAAAGGATGATATTGGTGTTGATAAGGATGATGATGATGATAATGGTGGTATTGTTGATGGTGACGAATACTGATGATGACGAAAGGTTGATAGATTTATTGGTCTTATTGATGATGATGGTGATATTGTTGGTGACGAATAACGTTCCTGATGATGACGAAAGGATAATATTGGTGTTGGTAAGGATAATGATGATAATATTGATGGTAACGAATATTGATGATGACGAAAGGATGGTTGGTTGGTATAATACTCAGGTAAAGGATGAGGAGAAAAGGATGGTGATGATACTAAAGCAAAGGAGGATGACAGTTTAACACCTTGTGGGCATACCTTTGTTTTCTGAAGAAGAAAAAAAAGTTCGTCTTATTCTTGACAGGAGAGACAAACTGTTTGTTTTTTTTTTTTTTTTGATGGGTGGAATAAACACTACTCTTGCACATGGAGCAACGCATTGTTGTCTTCAAATCCCGATGTCTGAGGCAAAGATGGCACTGACCACGCTTTCTGTTGTTAGGGGTAGAGACCTCTCCAACTTGAGCTTGTGTTGGGTGCTGATGCAGGGCTGTGTTGATGGTGAACTTCAAATGTCTAGACAAGTTCTTCATAATCTGTCTACGTTCAAGCTGAAGTCTTACCAGTTCCTTAGTCACAGTAATGCTGAAAAGCATTCGTCTATCTTCGTCTGACAGCTTGTCGGAGGGGTTAACTTTGCGCCAGAGGACAAACGCAGCTATAGATGCAAGATCCAGCGCGTTGTAAAACAGTAACATCGGCCACCTGCATGACACATTTGGTCCATGCTATCCACCAGTCCTTTTGTGGAATTGTACGCCATCACAATCTCTGGTTTCCTTGTCTCTACATAAAAATTATCATGGTGATGCATCATGCTTAAAACAGCAACATGCTTTTTTTTTTATTTGATTTATACGCAACAATTGTGGTTTTCTTTTGAAAGCCGAAGATGGCATCTCCCTTCTTTAGTCCTTGTCCAGTTTGAAATTCTTATGGCAAAAAGCGTTCGTATGCTAGAGCTATATCAGTATTCCTCCCAATGTTTATTTCCCTCTTTTGCCCCTTTCGTCCCAGGTAGAGATCTCCGTGAAGAGGGAAACCGTTTTCGGAATCGCAAATCAAGGAAATTTTAATCCCATACTTATCCGGCTTTGATGGGAGGTAGTGTCAAAATGCACATCGCCCTCCCCAAGGCACGAGTTGCTCGTCTACGGTGAGAGTCGGCCCAGGCACATATTCTCTGCTCAAGTTTCCGTTGAAGTCTTCTCATAGGTCTCGTAAAGGTGCAAAGGTATCCTCTCTTCTTTGACTCCTCGTTTCCTTGTCATCGAATCTCAGGTGGTTGCTGAGCTTTACAAAACGATCTCTACTAAAGCATGCCATCACCAGTGGGTTGCCCTCTGTTTTACTCCACAGAATTGTAGTCGGTGTGCCATTATCTCTCAACGCCCCCATGTGAAGGGGACATCCGATAAACCCATCAATTTCTGTGGTATCGGTATGTGTCCACTGCTCACCACGAACCCTCTGCCCTTCCTTTTTGGTGCATTTTGCAATTCTTTCAATCATCTTGGCATTGGCGAATTTTTTATATGCAGCACCAGCTGTGGTACCCATGGAGGTCGCCGGGTAAGTCAGAATGTGCTGAAGTAGGCAAAATCGAGGAGGTGGGTGCAGGATAAGAGCTTGGCGACACGTCACGTTTGTCTGAGCCAGATGAAATACCACCCTCCACCTCTCTGCTCAAGAAGGCCACATCTAGTGGTTGAAGGGTTGTGATGCTCATCATCCTCTGGGTGTTCATCCGAAGAACTTGTATATATCCTTGGAATCGTATCCTCTTCAGAGTCGCTTTCCCTATCCATTTCATCCTCACCTACCTGCTCTTCTATAAAGTCGTCCTCACCACCATGGGCCAAATCGCTTTCGAAATGGCAAAAAATATTTTTCCGCTCATGTGAGGATTGGATAATATGTCTCAATTATAATTTACATATTGGCCCAGACAGACCTTCACAGACCAGATCAACTCAACTTATAATTCAGACCAATGCAATATCGCTGCCTCTTACTAAGCTTAGGCTAACAATTAACATCATTCCACAATTATTGATTTCAAAAACTACCGTAAGCCGGTATAGTAAAAGAAGACTAAAGCAGGGCTTTTGGTTATAGAGGAAAAATCCCGTTGTAATGTAAAGTAGCAAGCCTCCATATAGACCTAACAATAACACCCGTAATGTGCCCCCCCGCCCTTCTCTCTCTCTCTCTCTCTCTCTCTCTCTCTCTCTCTCTCTCTCTCTCTCTCTCTCTCTCTCTCTCTCTCTCTCTCTCTCTCTCTCTCTCTCTCTCTCTCTCTCTCTCTCTCTCTCTCTCTCTCTCTCTCTCTCTCTCTGTCTCTGTTGTAAGTTCCACCTCATTTAATCAGTGGGCTGACCAATCACATCACAATATCTTGACTGCATGCTTGTTTATCATCCCTTCTCGCACATTGTATCACACGACACGTTCGCATTCTTTGCCTACACCTAGCCTAGGGCCTAGACTGCTGTACACGACGTACACGGTTAAGTATGCATCATTTATTGTCTATTTAACATGTGGGGGCACAAAGTCACCTCGAAGTACGGATACGATAGCAAAACGCGACGCACGGTTAGGGTTAACCTTCCGCGTCTCTCTCTCTCTCTCTCTCTCTCTCTCTCTCTCTCTCTCTCTCTCTCTCTCTCTCTCTCTCTCTCTCTCTCTCTCTCTCTCTCTCTCTCTCTCTCTCTCTCTCTCTCTCTCTCTCTCTCTCTCTCTCTCTCTCTCTCTCTCTCTCTCTCTCTCTCTCTCTCTCTCTCTCTCTCTCCCTCCCTTTTCATCATAACTTCTAAGTACATGTAGGCTATACATTCAAATATTTACACTTTGAAACTCGTATGCACATGTACACCTCTTCGAGATTTGATCACACAGTGGTACAGTTCAATAACGGCACTAGAGTGACATGTCAAGAGCAAAACAAGGAGTGACAGAATTTGAAAGACAAAGAAAGATATGATAATATTCAAAGAAGGAACAATTAAAATAACTTTAAAAACATCGGCAGATTGAGATACTGATGAAAGAGTTTTTCACTGTAACAAGTCGGAGAGTTTACATGAAGAAATTAGAACTAGAAGCAGTTGGAGAGAGAGGGAGAGAGAGGGAGAGAGAGAGAGAGAGAGAAAGAAAGAGAGAGAGAGAGAGAGAGAAAGAAAGAGAGAGAGCGAGAGAGAGAGAGAGAGAGAGAGAGAGAGAGAGAGAGAGCGCCAAGGAGACAGAGATTATAATTATAATATAATGAAGGTATCCCACCAAAGTTAATAAAAATTAAAAGGAGGCATTGAGGGTATGAGATATCTTCCTCTTCGAATGTGAGGAGTATCAGCGGGCTGTGGACAGTGTTGACTACATACTCCAATATGTTCAGATTTTCTCAACTTTGTTAGGGAGACTCGAAACCCATTTATGACATTCAATTGGGTCCTTCGGAAAACCATAATACTTTCTTTTCTTTTCTGACTGGCATAGCCGCTCTTACAATTTATAACAGTGCACTTTCTTCTCCTAAATAATAAACAGTTAAGGACACTGACACATGAAATAATGAAATATTAAACTTAAGGTTAAAGCATTTTGAGTATCAGACTCAGAGAATCCAGTTAAAAAGGCTTTTAAAAAATTTGGGCTCCCATTTCAACACACTCCCTCCCTAGAAAGTTATATCGTTGTGACCATAAAGGAAAAAGCTAATTAAATTTAAAGCATATTTAGATGAACTTAAAATGTATAATTGTTTATCAGTCTCTCTCTCTCTCTCTCTCTCTCTCTCTCTCTCTCTCTATATATATATATATATATATATATATATATATATATATATATATATATTATATATACTTATATACGTTGCATGATGTTTGGTGCCAAGGGTCACACATTTAGAGGAAAATAACTTTTTAAAGCCTACACCAAAGCACAAAAAAAGACTTCTTGGAATGTTCCACTTTAAACATATGTTAGAACAAGGTGAAATCCAAAGGCGAATAACAAAGAATTAGATAAGAAATATAATCCAAGAACGAATGAATGTAATCCGATAACAAAATGGCAGGAAAGTCCAGTGAAAACACAGTTTGTACTGCTAAGCATGCAAGTTTCAACTGTTCAAAGCTCGCGCAGGTGGCTGTAGTGTTAGCTTAGGATGCCAGATAGCTCAACAGGTAGAATGTTGGCCTGAAAATAGTGAGCTTCACGTTCAGTCCTCTGTCGGGACCTCTGATGGGATTAGGTCTAGTTCAGTAGCTGTGCCTTGTCTGGGTTAAGTCCAGGAACGGCACCTTGGCTAAGGACTTGTTATCGATAATATGTCATAAAATATCGATATTATTTGTAAGTTCAGCCATTTTATAACACAAATCCACCAAGAAATCCATAAATATTTGCATTTTGGTTGTGAAGAATGAATCTTTTCTAAACGAGGGTGGAGCTCAAACAAGTCCACTTTGGACCGAAAGGCTGAGACAGTGAGAGTTTTTTCCTAGCTCACAGTCACAGCTCCTTGAAAAATAGCGCTTTCTACTTGTCTATCTACTTGTCTCTTGTATCGATAAGACCCTCCCTAAGGGTAGTTTTCATCTCTCGCAAGACATCAGATTTTTGAGCCTGTGGTTTCCTCATTGTGGATATTCATTTATAACGGTCCTCCTTCATGACGCTAGCAGTAACAAACTGTGAGCTAGATAAGGCTGAGTTGTATACAAGCTAGGCTCTAGCGATAACTTCTGACGTAATGACTTAGTGATCACGCGCGCTTCGGCTACGCTTATTGGAAGAGGTTACGTCGAATTGCTGATTCGCCAGCGCAAACTGAGATCGTAAGTCAAGAGGTCACAGTTTGCTATTTTTATACGAACCACATGCATCTTTGAATCTCGTTTGCTGAGCACTATTATTATCTAGATCTAGTAAATGAGTTTCTTTACCTTTGATATTTTGTACTTCATTTGGTGTAACTAAGTAAATAAATTATCGGTGAATTTGTGAAATGAAGTTATAACAAATACAATCAATGAATCATGCCGATAAAGGATTGCCGCGCTCTGCAGCTAAAACAAGAGGCAAGAACAGTCCAGGAGAGAAGAGCCGATACAGCTGTGGTGAGTTATTTTGATCTGTCAGTGGTCAAGTTTCTCTTTGATTTTGACTTGAAACTTTTTTCTTATTGTTTCCTTGCAATCGCAAATATCATTCTGACACTTTTTATTCTATTTTATAGAATCCTTACTTCTGAAGAGCTAAATCTGTATAATTCATCACAAATTTATAGTATTAAACTATTATTACCTCAAAAATTATCTCTGCCGTGCTTTTTTATCAGGGCTTATTCAAAATATCGTAACACAAATGTATGAGAAACGGAAAGTATAGAAATAATATACTTGTGGCTTCTCTTTCTCTTACTTATTTTATTTGTTACATGTTTCTAGTTTGTAATTCCTCATTTTCTTAGGCACAATCCGAGCCACAACCTGCCACCGTCCAATAACCATCGACAGTAAAACCTCAACATCACTATGAAGCCGATCCTCAGGTTATTCCTGAACCTCCCCAACCTGAATATTGGCAGCTTCGACCGCAACCTGTGCTCCAACCTCACCGTGAAACTGAGGCATCCAGACCAGTGGAACCCCAACCTTCCACATCACAAGGGGAGATAGGTTTGAATATCGCCTTCCATCCACCTCGCACTAAGTCCAAGTGAAAACTCTACTAGCACCCCAAAAACTTTCACCATTAATGAGGATATCACAATGTCTTCTTTTCTGCCGGAATGGGTCCTACTCACTCAGGAATTTTTGCGAGTACCTCGAGCTACCTGGGATTCACCCTAAAACGTTTAACACTATTGCCAAAAGGCTTTAACGTCAAAACAGTGAGTTGGAGAACAAAAAATATTTTCTCTACAGTCCGTCAAGAGCATACCCGGCAGTATCATCTGCGGCTTGAAGAGAATGATGTGCGGGACATCTCCGTCAGCTTTTCGTACTATTCAAAAACACCCACGTCATTGCAAAGACGTTATTGTTCCTAAGATTATAAAAAAAATATGAAAGAAATTGAAATAAAAATGTGAGACGAGATACATTTTTAAAAATTAGAAAATTTGTAGAGTAAAATTCAAGATGGCGGCCGTCACCATGACAAACATGATCAATAAAATTTTTAGAGGTAATTCTCTTTTAATTAGACCGTTAATCGACGGTGACAAAAAACTGATGTCACTTTCCACCGTTTATACACATGCGCAGAAGAACGATTATTTTCACTATTTTTCCTATAAATTTTGCTTTGTCGATTGAGAACTTGTTCGTTTCTAACATTAACAAAGCCAAAAAGAAAAAAAATAACCTACCCTCTTGCAAAATAATCAAACTTTGGTTTTTGAAGTTTCCAATATATATTAAAATAATATTGTATAATTATAAAAATAATGATGATGATGGTAGTGGTGGTGGTGGTGCTGCTGCTGTTGATGATGATAATAAAAATGGTACATGTAGTACACGTAACAGTGTAAAAAATATATGCCCCCCTTCTCCAATGAATACTGCTTTGTTTACAACACATTCAGTGAGAGGGATAAACAGAGAGAGTGAGAGAAATTATCCCTAATATACACCATTCTGGATCTGAAAGCATTCATTAAGATCATGTTAAATGGAGAAGTGGGCATTTTGTTAATAACTGACTTGACATTACTTTACAATGAAGGAATGTTACAGGGTCTCTTGCATCACACGGTATCACTGTATTAGAACTTGATTACATTCTTGATCAATTATGGTGAGTTCCATTCTTCTCTTGAATGATGCCCAGCATAGCTATCCTGTACATTTGATCTGTTTTTCTACATCAGCCTTGATTGTTTCTTTTCTTGCTTTTCCCCTAATTATTGCTTATTTCATTTTTTTTAGGACAGATTGTATAAAAAAAATATTTAAGATAAAGATGTGTATAAAAAGTGTTGCAATTAGTCATGTTTTTATGCCTGTAGTAGGTTCCATCTTTCCGAATACATTTTGTACTTTTTCTACTCTAAAATTTTTTACTGTTATATACACCACTAATATATTGGTAAGCTTCGTTTTCAAAGCTTTTCGAGGGAATTTGTTTTGGATCAAATGCCTTATGAGATCTCAAAAGCTTAATTGCTTGAGATATCTTTTCTTTACCTTAGCTTCTGATTTATTGCTTGGTCTCCATCTATCAGTATCTGAAAGATTATATGTAGGCAAGGTGATCTTTTCAAGATTTGCTTCAATTCGTATTATATATATATATATCTGCTTTACTGTCCCTCTTAGCTGATTACAGCCATTTGCTACTTTAAGAACTAGTACATGTGTATAACCTTAAATAGGTTGCATTGCCTTACTGAGAAGGTCCTTATCATTTGGGGAACTAGCCTTATATACTTTAAATTTATTCGAACTGGCACTGTGGAGTTTTTTTTGTTTTTCTTTAGCTTTATTCAGAGAACTATACTTGTGTTGAAGTCTGATGAGTTGATTTTCGTTTGTGTTTATTTAATTTGCTGGAACCTGAACCAGCCCCTTTATCGTTCTTTTAAAAAATAACGCTTGTTTTGACATCAAAATAACCTTTTAAAATGTCTGTGTTACTTGTTCTTTTCTTTCCAAGATAATAATACGTCTAATAAAATCAAACGCTTTTGTTGATGTTAATTTTCACTTGCTACTCATCATCAATTTATTCCCTTTCCTGGCAGTGCTAAAGACTAACATGACTGTAATACCCTCTTACTCATAGAACTAAAATACCTTGAGAATGGATGATGCCAACAGCACATGATAGTAAGAGGTTTTGCTGTTGAGGTTAAGTATGTTGAAATATTTTTAGTCCAACCAACTTGAACTGCCCATAGCTAATGGTAAGTAGCCTAATCCCTCTCCGCCTCAGAGAGATACATCCCAGCTTGGCTTACATTCTTATATAGGCTGTACACATATTGTCTAATGGCTTTTAAGTATAACCTGAGATTATATCTATATTTTCTCCCTTATGACAGTACTGGTCAGTGACTGGAGCCAAGCACCATAAGCACAGCACATACTCACAATAGCACAACATGTACGTCCACTTTGATATTGGAGATTGGAGAAAGTCAGGGCATTGCGCGGTCTGCAGCACAGTAGGGAAAAGACTCAAGTGTGTGTGTGCGTCCAACGTAATTTTTGTAAATAAAGTCTAATGTGGGGTGATAATTATGTTCCACTTTCAATTCGATACTGCAAACTGTAAAATTTAGACCCACTAAAATAATCCCTACATCCATCCTTAAAAAAAAAAAAAAAAAAAAAAAAATAACATACCAGTATTAAATTATTAAATTATTAATTAAAAAAAAAAAAAAAAAAAAAATAAAAAGCAGGGATTATCTCAAGCCCATGACTCACGGGCCAGGTCATGATGTCTCGTTAGTAAGAGACACAACTTAAGTAATGTGCATCAAACCCAAATAAGTCCCTTGATTTTCTCATACAATTATGTTGATCTGATAGCTTTATTGATGTTGTCATAAATCCCCCAGCAACATCAACTTAAGCGTACTTGACTGTACTAATATTCACCATAGGTATAACACTTACATGCTGGCATAGCACTAACTTCTGCTGTAACAATGCAGTTGACTCCAAGATTTGATAGAGCCCCTCTTATCATTCCACAGGGAAAAGCCAAGTACTGTTTTAGAGAAAAGATTGTGAAACTATAAAATTAAATTCCTAAAGAAAATACAAAATAATCATGTAAAAAATGTCAATAATATCAATAACAACAACAATAATAATAATAATAATAATAATAATAATAATAATAATAATAATAATAATAATGATGAAGATGATGATGATGATGATGATGATGATGATGATGATGATGATGATGATGATGATGATGATGATAATAATAATAATAATAATAATAATGGCATCCACAAAAACAACAATAATAATAATACTATGTACTGTAATAATAATAATAATAATAATAATAATAATAATAATAATAATAATAATAATAATAATAATGGCATCCACAAAAACAACAATAATAATAATACTATGTACTGTAATAATAAAAATAAGATTAAGCGAAAGAATTAGGCCACTACAATAATAATAATAATAACAACAACAACAACAACAACAACAACAACAACAACAACAACAACAACAACAACAACAACAACAACAACAACAACAACAACAACAACAACAACAATAATAATAATAATAATAATAATAATGCAATAACAAAAACAATAATATAATAATGATGATAGAAGTAAACTAGTATTCATCTCTGTTTCTATGTGATTAAGGTAGATTCTGCATTAAAAAAAACTATGAAAAAAAAACAGGCTCTAATGTGCTAACAAATAAGCTATATGTGATAAATATAAAAGAAAAGATTGGATGAATCACATTTAAATACAACTGTTAGGCCTACAGAAAACAAAGTGCAATACCTTTTTCATATTCACGCATAATATTATGTTATTAAGCTTTAAGATGTGATTAAAAAAAATATAACATTATTAAACACTCCCATTTATTCATTGCAATCTTTACAAAATAAAACATTTTTATAAAATTCTATAGGACATTTTTTATCCCTGAATACTCTAAACTTACTCTCTTTGGTGTTTTAGCTCTAAATAGAAACATGCATGCATTTTGTTTATTTATTTATTTATTTTTTTGTTGTTCGGGGGGGGGGGGGGTCCTTTCCCATATAGACCTTTATTTTTATTGCATGTATTTAATCTTTTTATGTTAATGGCCTCTTTGAATTTTCCCAAGAGAGATGAATGACGTTTATCTTATCTTAAGCATAGAATGACAGACTTCATTTTTTTTAGGAATTCATTTGCCAATCTGTTCCCGACTAGATTCTGTTTCCTTCAGTGAAGTTAAGGTTTACAAGGTCGCACTGCAGGCAAGCAAAAGGCAATATGATTAAGTCTTTTGCTTCACCGTTGAAAAGCAGGGTGCCTGAAAGTGGTTCATATTTCTCAGAAAACCTAATTTTATGACCTTATAAGGTACTAATATTGCTTTCCCACAGTCATTCCTGCATCCCAACCTAAGCATTTGGTCTCGGGCATTTTGAAATTTTCTTCTTTCTGCATTTTATAGCCTAATTCTTTGTATTCTCCATGGCTGTTATTAGAGTGAATTGGCAGCAGATTCACTATATTGGATAAGTTTAGTACCTTTGCATTGAATGTTGTTGAAAGATGGTGAGATAAATTTAATTTAGCAGACCCAGTTGTCAATTGTCATAAGAGATTATGTCCACTCAGAAATAAAACACAGATACATGTATGGTTTTGTTTTTCTCTTTAATTAGGCGTTTAATGTTTATTTCCTTACAGAGATTGTATTCTCCAAGCAATTACTACCTAACTACCAAATAGGCTGAAATGAACTGGGAACCTTAATCCTTACTCTTCTATACTTTTGAAGCTTTAAATTTTTTTTTTTTTTGGCTTAGCAGCTTCTGGCATATTCAGATAACATTTGCTTCTTTATAAGTCAACCCAGTAATTGCTTTATAATTGTATTTTATCTGAATATTTTCTAAGCTTTTATTGCCTCATGCAATAGACATCTTGAAAGGAATAACTGCCTAAAGAACTGAACTTTATATATATATATGCTTAGAGGTGCCTAAATTCAAGTCAGAAAAAAAAAGATACAAAAATCTGCAATTGCCAGCAAAGTATTCTTCAAAAAAAGGGGCAAAGGATAAATATCCTTTGCTTCTGATATTAGAGATCTGACTTGTAAATGACTAATATAACTCTTTGATTGAGAATCTAGATAGATCTATGGGTGTTGTTTCACAGAATTCTAGAATTTCTAACACCCAGCTGTTTCTTCCCAATCCTCAATAAAATGTTTATAGGTCCAGCAAGATAGTCAGGAAGTTATTGAAATATGACTGAGAAAACATTTGCCACTTCAATATTCATTTTGTCACACAAACCTCCTTTAAAATGCATAAGTTTCATTAGGCTTGCTGGAATTCATCAATTTACATGTCATGAAAAATTGAGAATTTGCTGAAGGTATAAATATTTGGAAGTCTTAGTATTCTCACAGTCACTGATCAACTATTATTTAGAGGTTTTACTTAGGTCTGTGAGAATATCTCCAAACCTTTCTTTTTTAAATGTGCAAGTGCTTTGAGAAGCAAAGGGATAGAACAGCAAGCACAATGAACCCCAGGAAGTTTTAACCATCCTTGTCAAACTGGTAAGTAGCAAAAGATCAGCAGGAAATTTACTGCCACAAGGGAGGGCTGAGCATATGAAGCAGCCACACAGATGTGCCCAGTGAATTTCATACAATGTAGTTCCCTTGAGGAATTTCAGAATGCAACAGCCTTCATGGGTTATGTTCAGATTGATATGAAAGCCATAAATGTAGAATAAGAGGAAAAGACTCATGCTTCTGGACGTGTTTGTTTAGGGTCCACTGGGTTAAATGGCACCACTGCTGGATTTTTGTTCGCTTTACATGGAATTTGTGACAAGTAATGCATCGTGAATATTAAGAATTCTAGAGCTATTGATTTTGTTGTATTTCATTGGGCACCAAGTGCAATCAAAGTATAGCTATTGATTGATTGATAATGATTATTATCCTATGTGGAGTCTTCTGTTCTAGTTCCTTTAGCTACAGTTTTCTTATCATCACTTTTATTGTCACTATTGTAAGCCACATCTTCCATGAATTCACAACCTCGCAATCTTAATAGTAATAATTTCTCTTTTGTCTTCAACTGGTATTTATTGTAGCTATTTGTAACAGATTTTGATGATGATGGGGGTGATCTGTTGGGCTCTGTTTGTCTAGGGGTTTCAAAATAGTTACAGCCAATCACACGACTCGTCCGTAGAAAAAAGTCCGAAGTCCACAAGTAAAATTTGCAAACTGTTTAATCCAACACAAGAGCTAGACTGTACAATATCTGTAGGTTGACTCATTAATCATTCACTGTAGGTAGGCTTAACAATCACTCACTGTAGACTTGATGTTGACTCACTGTAGACTCGATGTTGTTTTTTTTTCTAAATATAATTTGGATTCTTATTTATACAAAATCTCGTCGAATCATCCAGAAAAGGAATTACATAAATCATAAGAGAACATTCTCGGTACACGTCATTAGCAATTAGCAACCAATCAAAACAAAGGTAAACAAGGGGTGACGAGATCATTACTATGCTAGAACTAAGTCGGAGATTCGAGAAGAATCTTGACCATACAAGTGCGGGCTGTGTTCAATAAGCAAAACTAAGTTCTTTGGCTTGAAATACAAACGTTATGCAACCAAATAAGATAATGTACATAGATCTACCCGATCCGCTACCCAAAAGCTACTCACCAAAAAAGGGTGAGGAAATAAATAGATCAACTTATAGTACAATGCGTTACACTATTCCCTGACTGCTTGCATGTATCTAGTGCGGAGGAAACATTGAAACTTATCTGCTCTCCATGTTCTTTCCACGTAAGGCCAATTTTATGATTATCAATACCATCTGTATAGTTTCTTGCAGTTTCATGAGCTTGTTTCATTGATTGATGCCCTGTGCTGCTCTTTTTCAATACGTATTTGGCATAGATATTGTTCTGACATTCAGTACAATGTAGGTCATAATTTGGAGCTAGAATTTTCTCAGAGTATATTAAGTTATATGAAACCTTTTGCATTTCTGCTACATGGTTTTCAATTAAAAAACTCTTTTGTTTCACGAAAACTGTGTATACAGCGTTTTTGTTCTTTGTATTAGTTTAAATCTCTTACTACAGAAATTGCTATGTATGATAGAGCATGGATTCAAGTAATACACAATCTTGAAAATTATTTTGATTTTTCTAAAAGTCCTGTATTCTTTTTAGTGATAATTCAATATAATGAAGATTCTAATTCTAAGTGTGGTTCCTACATCTGAATCTACATCTAGATAGAACCTATCTATTTTTTCTTAACATAATTTAGATAAATTAGAAGCTAAAAAAAATTTTTTTTTTTGTTAAGTCTATAACCAAAGCTTCAACTTGATGAACATAGATAAAAATTGAAAGTTCTCTTTAAATATAAAAGACTTGAGATACATGTAGCCTTCAATTTGCATCCGGTGCAGTGAAGATAATATCATCTCTATGTTGGCTCAGCTATTCTCTCTGTCATGCTATATTTGGTTAGCTATACTCGGGGAAACTTTTTTTTAATTATGCTGCATAGAGTAGGGTGCATTTAAGTTCTATTCAAACAATAGTACGTGGAGTATAGACGTAGACCCAAGATTGAAGAAAAATTATTCTCTCATTACAGCCAATGATAGATCTACATATAAATCTAACAGATCGAGACGGAAAATTTGTTCACTTAGTGTGCATTGTGAATATAGAGCTGACTGGCCCTGCAAAAAGAACTTTGGGTTCATGAAATATTTGGATGTCAAAATTCCTTGCGAATGGCTACCTATGTTAAGTGATCTTGTCATAGTCTAATTTAATGGAACAAAAGAGATCTCCTATAATGAGATGTTCATAGTTTTACATAATTTGAAGGTCCAAGTGTGCATACAGTTTGAATATATTTAAGGCTCTCTACTTGTGACTGACACACACACACACACACACAAATACATACATACATTATACGAGGGCAGGCTGATAATTAAGTTCCGTTTGCTAATAACTAGGTCAATTTTCGTCACATCGACCTAAAATTTCATACATATACTCACGAACCATTTTTCTAGACTTAACTATAACAACAAGTTTGTGTGACGTCATTCGTGCTCATAATGCAGTGTCGCGCAACACATGATGTGGTAGCCATGTTTATGAGACAATGGCGACTTCCAATGACCTTCTCATCAAACAGCGCTCTGTTATCGAGTTTTTGGCAGCTGAGGGATGTTCTGCTGCAAACATTCATGCAAGAATGAAGACAGTTTATGGTGAAATGTGCATTTCAGACTGTGCAGTTCGCAAATGGGTGAGAATTTTTAAAGGGGAAGACCCCAGAGAGACAATTCTGCGTGATCGAAAGCGTTCGGGTAGGCCCCTTTCCGCATCGGACACGGCTCATCGAGAGAAAGTTGACTGCATGATTAGAGCTAATCGAAGGGTCAAACAAAAGGAAATTGCAGATGAAGTAGGCATTTCGAAAGAACGAGTGCACCATATCGCCACAACTGTACTGGGTTACCGAAAAGTCTCTGCCCGTTGGGTCCCAAGACAGCTCACTGTAGAGATGAAAGCGCAGAGAAAGGACATGTGTACTCAACTCTTAGAGCGTTACAATGCAGAAGGAGAAGCATTTCTGCAACGCATTGTGACTGGAGACGAATCCTGGGTCCACCACTACGATCCAGAATGTAAAGCCCAATCGATGGAGTATAGGCACAAAACTTCTCCAAGTCCAAGGAAGTTCAAGGTTGTTGCCTCTGCAAGAAAGGTCTTGTTCACTGTTTTCTGGGACATGGAGGGAGTGGTCCACATGGAATTTCTGGAGCAAGGGCAAACTGTGAACTCTGAGCGATATATTTCAACACTCCGACTCAGACGTATTCGGCGTGATAAGGACTCAATCCTGCAACACGACAATGCGCGCCCGCACACCAGTCGCCAAACTCAGGACGCCTTAAGGCAGCTGGAACTTACGACCCTACCTCACCCTGCATACAGCCCCGATCTTGCCCCCTCTGACTATTATTTGTTTCCCCAACTCAAGAAGTACCTGAAGGGCCATCACTATGACAATGATGAGGAAGTTATCGCAGATGTTCGCAGATGGTGCCGTGGACAGCCGTCTGAATTCTTCACTGACGGCGTGAGCCAACTAGTGAAACGTTGGAGGCGGTGTGTTGATCGCGACGGTGACTACATCGAAAAATAGAGTGCTAAGTATGTAGCTGAGATATTAAGCTTTCGTTTGACGTATTGTTTATGTATATGCTGTGAAAAATTAAAAAGTTATGATTAAACGGAACTTAATTATCAGCCTGCCCTCGTATATATATATATATATATATATGTATGTATATTTGGGCTCTAGTCCTTTTTCGTTCAGGCTTAATTACATGGTGACTTTTACCTAGTCAGTTTTTATTCCTTTCCACTTCACTGTACCTGGCAGTAAACAGTGAAAGGTTGGAGAGACTTAGGCCAGATGTGATTTTTTATTATCACTTTGAAGTTTGAGCCTGTCCTCTGCTATTCTCATGCCTTGGGCTTGATTTTCTAGCTTCTTCGTGAAGGAATGCACCAACTTTACTCCTAGCTCCCTGTGGAGACCTACTACAAAACACTATATAAAAATCCACTGGGCATTAACAGTGGTGTTCAAAAAAATGTAATTTTTGATACACATCTTTGCTAGCCTAAACTGTAAAAGTTTATGTACTCATCTTTCATTTCTGGCATTGTTCCTACTTCATTCTTATCTATCGGTCTGCTGTGTGAAATGGCTTTGTTAATATTGAGTGGAATGTATGTCTGTGTTTCTTGTCACATCAAGACGTGAAAAAGGTTAAAATAATACACTGCTTTGCAAGGCTCTCTCTGAGTACTGTCTGAACCCGTAATCCACAAACTAGACATAAGTCTATCTATGTAGACTAAGTGAAAAGACTTGATGTTATATTTATCCTCAACTTTATGAGCTGCAAATGAAAAAGCCTGCATAAAAGCATAGAGCCATTGTTAAAAAGATATTACAAGGTTTAAAAACTAGTTAAGAAGCGAATTTCATCTTTTTCTTGTTCTAATTCATATCTTCATGCCTTGACATCAGGAGAAAACAAATCAAGTCAATGCTCAAGAATGAGCTTTTATAAACTAACACTTAACACATAAATGTTACCATTCCAGCATGATTTATTTACAGAGAAAAAAAATTAAAGATACACATTAAGGTTTGTTTGTCTTTAAAAATCCAGTAAGAAGGTTAATTAGGCATTTAATAAGCAATTCAGACTAATTGCTTAAGAATTATACAGGCGTTTTTTAGTGGTCAAAGATTGATATCTTACGTGATAATGTAAAAAGGTTTGCAGCTTTCTACAGATTCAATCTATTTCATCAGTTTAATACCAAACACGGCACAAAAACAGAATTTTAGGAGTGGTGAAAATTGTGTCCAAAAATGAGCTTTTTAGTTAAATTCAGAGAAATAAGTATGCCAGCAGGGGCCTTAAGAGTCCTTTCACTTTCAGCTTTATCTCTCTTTGCCAAAGCCCTTGATTAAATTAAAAATTGTTCCTCCTCGGTTTGAGTGTTCTGCTGAATCTTGTATGCTTTCCAACAATTGTTTTCAATGCTTGATTGTGCATTTTTTTTTTTATCTGTCAGGTCTATTTAAGTACTGATCTTAATAGATCTGCATTACGACAAGCTTTACATTTGATGTTCTCATAAAGCAAAAAGATATCCATTATAATGTGCAATAATGCAGAAAAATGATCTCTCACTAGCATTAGTTCTCTAAGTACCAATTTAAAAACTACAAAAACAACTTAGGCGCGTGACTTCTTGACTTTTGCAACTACTTTTGGGTAACAAGAGCTGAACTTATGGAATTCAGACTTACTTTTGGGGCTGACTCCATGTACTGTTTGCCAGTTGACATTTGAACGAGAAATTTGAATTTATTGTCTTGCAGAACATAGACACCCTTGCAAGAATAAAAAAATGAAATTATTTGCATTAAAAATCAGTTTACTATTTTAAGTAATGATGCAAGGAAAAAAAATTAAAAGTGCCTATTTGTACTTATTCAAGATGTTATCATTTTGCCTTAATTTACTCTTTTATATAAGGGAAAGAAGTGAGGTATAAAATGTCATCTTATTTAAAACTAAGAGGGAGAACAAGAGGTGAAGGGAGGGGAGAAGAGAGAGAGAGAGAGAGAGAGAGAGAGAGAGAGAGAGAGAGAGAGAGAGAGAGAGAGAGAGAGAGAGAGAGAGAGAGAGAGAGAGAGAGAGAGAGAGAGAGAGAGAGAGAGAGAGAGAAAGAGCAAAAGAAAGACAGAAGGTAAGGGAGTGAGAGAGGGCAAGACAGAGTCAGAACAAAAAAGAGAAAAACAAGAGGGAGAAGCCCAGAAGGGAGGGAGAGGTGGAACTGAGAGAATGCAAAGCAAATAGAAAGGCAAAGGAAGGGGAGGAGAGTTCAAGAAAGGGATAGAAAAAGAAAAAAACATAGAGAGAAAGAGAGAGAGAGAGAGAGAGAGAGAGAGAGAGAGAGAGAGATGGGAAAGATGGACAAGAATCAGAGACAGAACAGAATTAAGTGCGAGAGAGGGTGTTACAAACGGAGAGGCAGGGGAAAGTTAGAGAGAGAAGCACAGACAGAAAGACAAGAGGAAGAGAGGGTAGTGAGAGAGAGGGAAAGAGAGTGAGAGAGTGAAAGAAAGAAAGATGCTAGGCAGATCAAGACTAGCTAATCCCTGTAGTAGTAAACAGTAAATAGATTCCCTACAATCAGAAAATATGATTCTAGCTCTTTATCTTGATTTTAGAAGTGGGTGTGAGCCAGACAGAGAGAGGCAGACACACAGGCAGAGAGAGAGAGAGAGAGAGAGAGAGAGAGAGAGAGAGAGAGAGAGAGAGAGAGAGAGAGAGAGAGAGAGAGAGAGAGAGAGAGAGAGAGAGCGTTGACATATATGTCCTTCTCTTTCCGTTCAATTTACTACAGGTACTTTAAAACATGACTGTATCTGGGGGAATCTTCATTTAAAATCTCTAATAAAGGCATGGAAAAGTTTTCTCAAAAAAATTTTAGAGACAATCAAAAGCAGTTTGGAAACAGGAAAAGTGACAGTCAGGCAATGTCAGACTGATACTGCAAAGAAGCAAATCTTTAGTTTATGTCAAAACAATAACCAAAGAAGTGATAGATGCTGGAGGATAGAGATAGAAGCAGGTAAAGTAAATGTTAAACCGGACATAATGTTTACCTGCCGAGATGTGCACAAGTTTTACTATAGTGGCAAAGAAACATTATTTGGTTGGTTCTATGTAAGTTCCTTTTTAAATTGATTATCATCATAGCATAGAAGGGCTAACCTCCAAGGAATAGATCACACGCATGCCCTAAAAGTAAGTAGAATCTGCTGAATCTATGTTTCATTGTATCACATTTGTCTATATTATAATGACAATACATATAATTATGTTCAGTTCATGAAAAATAGATGTCATAATTTAAAATAACTAACCTGGTGATTTGTTCTGAGATTATCAATCTGTTTTTTGTAGACAAGTCCCCAGAAGTCTTTGCATAAAAATTTCATTGTATCCAACTCATCCTTGAATCGAGAGCATTCTTTGGTAAACCTAAATACAAAAGAAATTCTATGACTGAAAGACTGAAATTGAATTAATAAAAATTTTTTTTATAGATTTATTTTAAAAAACTTTAAACTACAGTTATGTGTATTCAGCTAAATTTGTTTTTGTCACATGGTTATGTTTGATCTGCAAGGTGCGGTGACGTGTCTTAAACAAAGCATAATTATGGAAAAGTTTTTATTTTATTACCCCATTTAATTCACTAATATGGAATAGTTTTTATTTTATTACCCCATTTAATTCACTAATATGACATGTTTCATTCATGCTTTTTTTTTCCTTGATTTTTTTAAGCTTCTTGCTTTGTAAAGAGATATATTAATACCTGGTTCTGCAATAAGAAGAAACGGTTACAAAGGAAATATTGTCCATCTAACTCTAAGTGAGAAGACAGTTTAAAAAAAAGAAAGCAGTTATGGTAGAATCTAAATTTCTTGAATTGTGCTCTTTACCAATTCGCTTGTGTGTCATAGGTAGATGACGCAATTGCTACGACAGAACTGAAACTATCGCCTGTTCTTCATGTGAGGGTGCCTATTCACTATTGTGTATTTTCAGACAGTGAGGTAATTCTCACGTCCCACTTGTCAAGAACTTAAGGTTTAGGGAGCATGCCATAAAATGTGCCTATCTCATGGCTGAGATTACTTTAGGTAAATTTTTCTAAGTTTGGTGGCCGTTTAATGATGGGAACTTTTTATGTGCAAAGCACAAGGTTCCAAGGTCATGATAAGTCTAAAATTTTAAGATTTCTACTGTGACTTTTCGACGACTGAAGCCAAAATTCCAAGATTAAATTAACTATCACCTGCCCAAATTTCATGACTGTTGCTCATCAACAATATTGCTGAATAATATTAAAATTATGGTAAAACCCCCATTTCTACTTACAAAGAAAAAGGAAAAGACATTGTTACTTAATGATATTCAAGGAAATGAAAAAATGAAGCTGATATTGGTGTATTGATATGCAAAGTATGTTTACAAGTTTGCAACCTAATTCATTAAAGCCTGTCTAGAATGGTGTTTTGAGCACAGTGAAAATAATGATTTCGCTGCTTCTGTACCTTACCTATCAACATGGGAAGAAAATTCCTAGCCAACAATTTTCCGAGCTTTTTTTTTTAATATCAGCAGTCTCAACCCTCAATTAAAGAGCTAAGTCACCTATCAAAATTGTAGCAGATATGAGTGTGGTGCTTGATTTTCTTGTTAATTTGAAAATAAAAAAAAGCAAGTCATAAACTTGTGAAGTTACGGTGTTAACAGAGAACTATCTATCTTCTTCATTTATTCCTTTTTAATTAAAGTACTGGTTTTATGAAACATCTGTAAATCTTCAGTCTTGACCAGGCTCGCAGAGGCTGGTGTTGGGTTGCCACCTTAGGAATTATTATCCCTATTCTAACTATTTCTACCCCAAATCTGTGTATACAAGAAGTATTTTTTTTAATGCAAAGCTTGAATTATCAAAATGTTCTCTGCATTATTGAAAAATTTGGTGTTCCTATCTTTACAACGGCTAAACTTTTAGAAAATAAAGAAAGTTAGGTTACCATTGTTATTTTTTATAGTAACATTTACTTTTCCGGAAAAAAAAATAATAAAAATACAGACCAAATTTAGTTTATTTCCCAAGCTATTAAAACTAAGGTTTTATTCTTTGTTTTTGAATGCATAAATTCTTGACTCATCATTTTAAATGCCTCATTTTTTTCCCCTAAATTTTTCTTAAAATTTTAGGAGACATTCTAAACAATCCATCATGGAATATTCTCCTGACAACCGTAAACAAATCCAAAATCTGTTTATGTGTGAACTGTCACAGTGACATATTATTAGATTATTAATCTATGGTTTTAAAGTCAAAGAAAACAAAAATGGCAGGATCAGAAATGCACAAACATACTTGTGTAATAAGTATTATTTCACAATCAAAAAACATTACAAGAGGCTAAGATACATAACACACTTAGTCTCATTTCTTCTTTTGCCAAAAAGAACTTTCGTTCAGAGAATGTCCAAAAGCCTCATCTTTCCATATAGTCTTAAGTAAACAGAGAATCGTAACCTAGGATTGTTTGAAGGAAATCACTGGCATAAATATCTTCAAGCTGAATTCTATACTGATCTCAGTGAGGCACTTGTAACAAGTACTCAGAAAGCACTGATTGCCCAATGATCATTTTTGGAGTTTGCATACACCAGATGCTCTGCAACGATTTCAACAGAGCGTTGAGTCTTGAGCACAAGGCTACTTCCACTTACATAACAACCCTAAAGACACAACTGGAAATCAAGAAAGCAAGAGAGACCTATATGATAACATACACAGATTTTTTTTTCTGGCAAAGTCAAACACAGACAATATTTGTTTAAAAGAAAAAAACAGTGTGTTCCACAAAAGGACCAGTACTGGGTTTGTAATAAAAGCAGCAACCAATAATTGATCTCTGCATTGGATAAAGGGCGTGAGGTATAAAAATTTAATTAGAAACATCAAAGCATATTCTATCAGCCCATCTTTTACAAGTGACTCCTTTTCATTCTTCAAAAAACTAATTTTCCACCAGTAATAAAATCTATCCATGATAAAAATGGTTTTGATTAAGCTACTTTATCATTATCTTATCCATTGCATAATATGGCTGTTAAACACTGTTGTGTGTGACTTTGTGCGCAATAAAATTTATTTATTTGCTTAAAACCACTGAAAGTTGTTTTGTCATGGTCAGTATACATCATTGTACATCCATACATAAGATTGTACTTTATTCACATAATCTATTGAACTAGATACTTATTTGAATTCTAATCCGAAGTCACCTTATGACTGAACACTTATATTGTTTGTTTGTTTGAGAAGAGAGCATTCAATCATATCCAATCTAACCTGAGTGAGAGAGTACTCAATAGTTGAAAAGTTGAGACGGAAAACTTAGTCAGTGGACCCATAACTCTTGAAGAAGACCGTCGGATTTAGAGAGAGAGGAGATTAAATACAGAAGTAGCTCTTTGGTGGCTTTAAGCTCTATACTGTGTAGAATATTTCCCTCCTATGAGAGACAGCATATATCTCACTCTAAATTAGCTTCCAGTCGAGAGGTTTAAGAAATCATTCACGATAGATATTTTACAGTTGCGTAAAGTGTATCCCAATTCTATTTGTTTAAGGAAATTCTTATAAACTAAGCAATTACTGATAAGCTGTGATTCTTCTAAATTAAAATATGTATTTATTGATTCTACATTGCAATATAAAGCGCAAGTTCTAGAGACACGAACTGTTAACCATAAATTCTATACTACTTTGTTTTATTGATTACTGATTGTGGAGTTACTTTTTTATGGAAACCTGAGAACACTATGTAATTGAACTTTATTTCTATCAAACGGTCATGAGACCTACATTTCTTGGAATTATTCATCGTGTATTAAAGAAAGCGATTTTACGGTGGACTTGCGGCTTTTCTTTCACATATACCGTACTATCGTAACATGGAAGGGACGTGTGTATTACCATCGTGACAAACACTGATGTGTGTGACTTTGTGCGAAATAAAATTTATTTGAAAGTTGTTTTGCAATACAGTTCGTTGAGTATACCTGTTGTGCAAGATATAGAATAATAGACATACGACAAAAATATATCATAATGACTTATGAATAACCTTTGTGCATTCAAATGTAAGTAGTAATAATACTTTGGATTCCAAGGCACATTTTGGAGAGAACTAAATACAATAGAGACAGTTTCTATCTAAAAAATCAAAGTGGATTATATATATTCCTTATACTATTAGAAAATCAACTTGTATGTAACAGAAGCCTACACCAGCTACCCAGTGTGCCCACTAGGCAAATCTGACCATTGCCTTATCCTGCTCCAACCTAACAGGTAATTAGTTCAGAGAACTAAACCAGAGATGAAAAATATACAATCATGGACACTACAGACATAGGACAACCTCCACGCCTCACTGGATACTACAGACTGGTCTGTGATTGTCGACATTGCACAGAATGTGAACGAGCTTGCTGACACCGTTTGTAGTTACATTAATTTTTGTGTAGAGACAATAGTACCCAAAAAAAAACAATCAAATAATTTTCTAACAACAAACAATGGATAACAAAAGAAATTAAAACAATACTGAGCAAAAAGAAGACTGCTTTTAAAAGTAAAAATTCAGAAGAAAGAAGAAAAGTCCAAAAAGAATTAAGAGCTATTATTCGAAAAGGTAAAGAAGAGTATAAAAAAAAGGATTGAAAAGAGTTTTGAAAGTAGCAATATGAAACGGTTTTGGGAAGGAATGAATGCGATGAGTGGGCGTAAAAGAAAGAATGATTGTGAGAAAATTTTGAGTATGATGATGATTTAAACAATTTTTATGCAAGGTTCGATTGTCATGATTTTGAGAACGAAAGAGAGGAGATAAAAAAGTACAATGGAAGGAAGACTTATAAACGTAAATGAATGGATTGTTTTGAAAGAAGACGAGATATGCAACGTACTAAAAAGGATGAAACTAAATAAAGCCTTGGGGTCAGATGGTGTAAGATCAAGTGTCATCAAACGTTGTGCAGAGCAATTGTCCGGCGTCCTTTGCACAATTTTTAATATATTAAGCAATGTAAGGTACCAGAAGTATGGAAAACATCATGTATTGTTCTGGTGCCCAAAAACACCCTGTAAACAACATGAATGATTTACGCCCTGTCGCTCTAACATTTTGCGTTATGAAAGTTTTTGAAAAATGTATTATGCCTCATATTAACAAAACCGTTGGCAATTTCTTAGATCCTTACTAATATGCTTATAAAGCAAAAAGAGGCATTGATGATGCAATGCTTCATGTTTTAAATAATATATATATGCGCACTTAGACTAACCTGAGGAAATTATTCCACTTATGTTCTATGATTTTTCCAGCGCATTTAACACCATTCAACCCCATTTATAGTGTGAGAAGCTGGTGAAAATGAATTTTTATCCTTCTCTTATTCTTTGGGTACTGGATTATCTTACTTCTAGGCCACAGTTTGTTAGATAAGCCCCACATTAACATCTAATTCTATCAAAACAAACACTGGAGCCCCACAAGAAACAGTCTTATCGCCTTTTCTGTTCTCTATACACATCTGAACATGATGACTGTATTATTGACAAATATGCAGACGACATGGTACTATCAGGACTTATAAATGATAAAGATCTTAACTATAAAGAAGAAGTAAACTTTTCGTTGACTGGTGCAACAGAAATCATCTAGTCCTAAATGTAAGTAAGAATAAAGAAATGGTGATTGATATTCGTAAACAAGAGAATGATCCTGATGCTATAATAATTAAAGAGAAAGAAGCACAGCAAGTGGAAACATTTAAATACCTTGGCCCTGCTCTAGATAATAAACTTACGTGGAAAAATAACACAGATGTAATTGTCAGTAAAACTAAAACAAGAATGTATCGTTTAAGGAAACTCAGGTCTTTTAACATTAATCCAAATCTACTTCAAATATTTTATTCTTCAATGATATGCAGTGTTTTAAGCTTTGCCCTCACCTGTTGGAGAGGTAACATTCAAAAACAAGACAAGGACAGACTGGACAAAATACTGCAGTGAGATAAAAAAGGGGGGGGGAAGTAGGTAAAAAAGAGGACGACCTTGATAGATTAATCCAACGACATACAACAAACAAAATGTTAGAAGTCGTAAAAGATTACACTCATCCTCTGTATAAAGAATATGACTGCAGACAGATAGAGCGTAGCCGTAGGTACATAACGCTTAAAAGAAGAACAGCCAGACATTCAAATTCCTTTCTGCCAAAATCAATTTCACTACTCAATGATAAATATAAAAGGTGAAGATTAGACAATATATATATGTGTGTAAATAGGCTTTACCAATTGGCTTACAGAAAACTAAGTGCAACATCTCTTTCATATTTTTAAAAAAAATATTTTAAGTTTAACTCATTAAGTTCTTTTAACTTTTAGATGTGATTTTAAAAAGATAATACCATTATTATTATTATTATTATTATTATTATTATTATTATTATTATTATTATTATTATTATACAATATATTTATTTATTCGTTGTAAACATTTTTAGATATGTAAACTTACTATATATGTACTTGCTCTGTGTAGAAACATGAACACCTTTTATATAAATATATTTATTCTTATTTATGTATATTTTTTTATATATATAACTGGATTTTATCATACATATTTATGACTTTTTAAGTTAATGGGCTTGTCAATTTTTTTAATTTCTCCAAGAGGGATATCTTATCTTACTTTGCCCCACTTTTTTATGTTCTTATACTTAACAAATTTTTATACATTGTAAGAATTAATTTTAGTCAACTTAGCCCTAGAAGACTGCTTAGTGCATTGTTAGCCTATGACCTGACCCCTGTAATGGTTACTTGGTAGACATTGATTGCCAGCCTAAGAATGCTACCGAACTAATGCTGCATCAATCTTAAAAGTTTACCTGATATGAGCAGCTACATAGGATGGCTCTTAAAGTAAAACTCACCTCTCTATGAGACTTTGACCAACTCGGAAACCTAAAGCTTCTAATTTTGATATGCACTGATCCTGAAAATGAGAAGATAAATAATTTTTGCAAGAAACTATGTGAATTTAAGAGAACAATATGAACTAAATTTAGACATGTTAATCTCAATTTGAGTCTAGTATTATCACCCACCCTTGATTTCTTCAAATTTCATTTTTTGGTGCTTAAAAAATTAAGCAATGAATGAATGTTTTTTATCCGAAATTTGATAAGCAACTAACAGGAAAACACGACAGGTGAAAAAATTGACATGCAACTAAATCAATTATTAAATAAACTGTGTTTTCGCAGGCAGGGCTTAAAGGTTATTTTAAAAATTGCTCTTAATACAATTACTTTCTGAAAAAAAAATTAAACAAGTTGTAGAATACAGATATTAAACAAAGCATGACAAGACGAATAAAATCATTATGAAATAAATAAAAGTTGAAGTGGTGATTAGTTAATCAACTGATATAAAAGTTCATAATGGGAGAAACATAAAAACCACTTAATAAATTTAAAAAAATTACAACATTTGAATCCTTTGAGATCAGTCCCTTTTATAATACACCAATTGAAAGATCAGAGTTTGCACAACCTTGGTAGACGCAATGTACATAGATTAAATATATGGTGAATAAGAGCTCATTCTACTTTTAAAAAAATAGCTATAAAATTTTTAAATTAAATGGCCCATGACTGGACGTTGTTTTTATCAGAAAATTTGCACAAATCACTTAAATTTTGTACTGAGATAAAAGTTATATTGATATTTTCATTCAAAAAGAGATTTTGTTTTATTTCATCTCTAAATAATCAATTGTATGGTACTATTGCATTCCTGCACAAATCTGTGGTCTGTTCCAAATGGCAATCCTGTAAAAAATTGATAGCTCATTGGTTACATGTGAATGTCATTGACAATGACACCTACTAAGAAGCTTATGACAATCATTTTAGCAAAAGAGATGAAACATTAAATTATTTTATGATACAATAGTATCAATCAGTGGTGAGTACAAATTTAATCAGGACTGGCTAGAAAAAATGTGTCTAGAGTCAGGTAGATCTTGATTAGATCCTGGCAAGATAAGTTGGATCATAAGATCTACACACCCTGCAAGGAAATATCTGCTATGGTCAAAAAGATTCTCTGAGAGAGAGTTAAATAATCCCCTCTGATGGAGACAGTATATACTACGCCGTAGTAAAATAGCAACCACTCAATAGATAAGGTAACCAAGACTCAAAGATGATAACTCGTTTTTTTTTTTTTCTTTTTTTTTTTTTTTTTTTGGAGCAGGGGAAGGAAGGGGAGGTGGTGGGTGAATAGGTCTCTTGATTCTTCCCTCTTATTTCAGACATTTTTATATAATTCATGTTTAGGAATTATCATCACTTCGTTGTGCCCTTTGATATCTGTCCAGATCGCACCCTATTTCAACCCCTCTCCCTCACTTTCTGCCCTCCTTTAAACCTCATCATTCATAAAAAGAGAGGTTTTTGCTTTGGGAGGGATTTCTCTTGGGGCAGAGAAATCATATTGTGCATAACAAAAATTGGCAAGAAAACAATATTTTGAAATAGCAGTCAAGCTGCAACTATGATAAAGCTCCTTCTCCAGAGCCCCTTTCCTCTAATCTACCATAAACTACACCTTCAGACTTGTTATATCGATAAGAAACGGAGGCCCTCCCTTTACTCCAGTATTATCTAATGCATTACTTTACCCCTACAATCCTATCAGGCTCCCCATACACATCTATTATTACCTTGACAACCTCTATTTTTGCACTCCCCAATCCTCTTCCATCTGAGTACCCAAAAACCCAAACTATCTAACCAAACCTAATTCACCGCATAAAAAGAGCTTCTAGGCCCTGACACACTTGTTTCTTCCCTATAACATATAGAACCTATGTACCCTTCACCCTCTCAGCTAGTATTTCATGAGGCAAGCCTTACTCGCATACTTTAAGCTTCCATTCCCTCAACTTTTTCATAAGCCAGGCCTTTCCTCATGGTGAACAGAAATAGATACAGGTCAGAGACAAACTTTTTCATGCATGGCCTACTTAGGTTAGGGACAAATTCTTTCATGTATGGCCTATCTAGTTAGGGACAAACTCTTACATGACTTGCCTCTTTCTTACCCCCTTTGTCTTCAATCCAAGCTTCATTGTCTGTGTATATATAGTTCTTGGGGAAACAATGAATATTAAACTTCTTAAAGAACTCAAGAAAAAAAAAACCTGGCGCTGGACAGACTGAGACTCACATACAGAGGCCTAAAATCGACATGGTTCTTTGAGTATTCAAATTCAAACAGACCTTTTCAGAAAAATATTGTGTGTCTGTTCAAAATGAATTTGATGTCTAAGAAGAAGCTGAGGAAGTGGCTCGACAATTAGTAAAGTAAAAAGAAGATGTCACAGCAAAGGAACAAATATCAACGGTCGAAAGGAAAACAAAATGTGATGAAGACAAGGAGATATGGATCAATGACAAGTGCAGAAACATTGATCTATACCGCAGAAGTACTGAGCATACAATGCTGAGAAACACTGAAGATATCTCTTTTCTGGGAGGAAAACCTGCTCATCAACATGATGCTTCTGTCAAAAAATGGCGACATCATTACACAAAAAGAAAAAAATTGCTAAGCAGATGGGCAGAGTACATAAGTGAAGACCACAGAAAGGATTACAACGTAATGAAGCACAATTTTTTCTGGTCCACCTCCCATGAAAGATGAGATCCACACAGCACTAAGTAAAATGAAATCAGGCAAGGTAACAGGTTCAGATAGTATATCAGTGAAACTTTTAGAAGCACTTGAATACTATGGAACTGATAAGATCTCAGGTCAGATTCCATTACACATTTCAAAATAGATCTATACTTATAGTACTGCCAAAGAAACCAGGGGCAACAGAGTGCGAACTACATAGACCGATGAGTTTTATGTGTCATATCATCAAAAGATTTTTGAGAAATTCTATGATGTGAGTCAAAAACAAAATCAAGCTATAAATAGCAGATGAACAGTGAGGTTTTGTGGAGGAAAATGTACAACACATGCTATACATCCTTTGAACCATTATTGAAAGAGCTCTGAAAGTACAAAGAGAGGTATGCCTGTGCTTCATTGATAGAGTACTACCTGATAAGATAAAAACACAACTAACACGGTTGAAGATTGATGGAAAACATGTATGAGTATTCAAAAACAAGTACTGAAAACAGACAGCAGCAACACAAATTGATGCGGAAACAGTTCATTTTAAAAAATAATGTAAGACAGGGATGTGTGTTTTCCCCAGATTTTTTCTCTCTCTACAGTGAAATAATTGACTTTTGACTTGCAACGATTATTAGACATTGTTGAATTTGAAAGTAGGAAAAAATGGTTGGAATCAAACAGCTAAAAAAAAAAGAAGTAATGGTCATTAGACAAAACAATGATACATCAATATCTTTATCAACCAGAATAAACTCAAGAAAAGGCATCCATTTAAATACTTGGTACTTGCAACGGAAGTAAACATACTGAATTTGCATCAATCAAGCAATAAATAATTAATGAAATCAGTTTTAACAATAAATATATCTCAATCCACACAGGAAGAAGAGCACTGAAGTGCTATATTGAACCTATCCTGATTATGGATGCAATGGCCTGGACAATTTCAAAACAGCTACAAAAGAAACTCGAGGCAACAAAATGTAATACCTACCGAGAATGCTATGAATCTCATAAACAGCAAAGAAATCAAAAACAATGTCACAAATAGAATACACCAGGCAAACTTTTTTTGCAATGTGATAAGAAGCGAGAAACTATAATATAATGTGACAGCTTGAATTATCGGACGAAAATGCAGCTAGAGAAAAACAACAAGAAAAGATGTTGGATAGACTGAAAAACTGGCTGAATATAGAATGAGCGACACATGCACTACAAGCACCTAGGAATAAAGATGCACAGAAGGTTATGATCACTTACTCTAAAGAGCAGGCCACCTGATTGATTAATAAATACGCTTGGGTTGCATTCACAGCTGGAATCATTCAGTAACATTTTGTTCCATAACATGATATAATGCGGTATAGATTGAATTGTCATCTGGAAAGTGTTCATCAGAACACTAAATCACTATAGCTACTGAAATATAAATTCACAGCTGATTGCCACCTTGTAGACTTTGCAGGAGTAATAATCCACATGATAACTAAGTACATGTATTGGTAAATTTATTACAGTGTTGAACATTTTAGACTCATATGCATCAGCCCTTTGGTTGCCGCTTACAAATAAGGTAAAATAGTCTGTGGATAAACGCACAGTCTTCCAGAGGCTCCAGTGTGTGCATTTAGGAGACGCATGCCTTTATAACAAATAATACAAAGGATCAACTATATCAGAAAAAAGCATCTCTTTGCTTCCCTTGATTGCCCAGACCTTGTGCGTGGACGGTAGGTTAATGCAATTTTTGAATACCTGTCGGGTCTTTTTTCTTTGATTTTTTTTTAAATAATTTGTGTCAATCTTTATTTATCTTTACTTTTATCAACAATGGAATGATCTATAGAATTCGAGCCCCATCTACACAGAGAAATGCATGACCTTTTCTTTCAAAAGAGGGTATTGATCTGTGTGTGTTATTTATTTTACATGTACTGTTCAAGCCATACCAAAAGATAAGCAATGATCCATGCATGTTGTTCATTTTTCTGCCCAAGCCAAACCAACCTGTGAAAGGCATTTTCAACGTCTTGTTTCTTGACAGTTCTTTTTCTCTTCTGTGATAGGTTCTAAATCTTACATTCGTATTCGTTTTTTTTAGTTAGTTACTACAGATCCTGATTTGCTATATCAGTGTATGATTTTGCTGTTTCTGTGAAATTCTGGGTACCGCTTCATTCCAATTCATTAAGAACCTTAAGTTTTGTTTCTAATGTCCATGTTTATATGTTTTAGATCTTTTACATAGCTATAAACTGCGGTGGAATCTTGAAAAAATATAGATGAAGGAAGGCTGTTAGTTATTTTTGTCGCAGTTGGCGTAGGCCTTTAGAGCAGAGTTATAGTATGTCAGCTTGTGGGTGGAACCAAGTGCACTCCTAGCTTATTTTATTAGTAGACTTAGTTTAGTGGCGGGAAACTAGTCTCCGCCTCTCCAGCTGTTTATTTCCTTCTATTCTATAAAAATTCTGAAGATACTTTATTTAATGTAATGATTGCATAAAGTGACTAGCCGATCTATTCTTTTGTGCCTGTCCCGCTGGCCAGAGAAGCTTTTCTTCGGTCAGCTTAGGACGTCCATGTACTTTGATTTGGGGATCTTGGGGAATTTAAGGAAACTACAGTGGAATCTGCTTGAAGCCGACTCGCTTAAAGTAAACTTTCGCTTGAAGTCAACACCACACAGCAGTCCCATTTTTTTCACTCTTTGTTTATGTAACTGATTTTCTGATAAAATCAACGGCTTCTGGAACATTTTTGCTTTAACTTTTTAAGTCAACACCTCGTGGTGAATGGGAAAAGGTGAAACCCAGAGAAACAGGATGCATGGGCTGGATTTAGCTCATTGTGAACCCAATACAGACAGTAAGTCTCTATGTTTTAATAGCATGCTTGACAAGGCCTAGCTAAGTTAGTGCGGTCTTGCACGATTGTTACAGCAAGTAGTAACAAAGAAGGATGCGTAGGGCGTGGGCAGGATGGAGGCTGGGTGTGTCTAGATCTAGACCTAACTTATCATTCGAGGCAAACACTGAAACAGTGTATCGTTTTCTCCACAACACCGCTCGCCTTAAACAATGGCATTCTTTTCAGAGCCTCCGATAATACTAAACAATTTTTTTTAATCAAGCCATTATTTTTTTTACTTGTGAAAACAGAACAAAAGTAAAGATGAATCTAGTCCCAAGATCATACTAAAAGAGGGTAAAGCTGAAAAAAAAATATAGTAGGAATTGTAAGTATGTAGGCATATTTTTTTGTGTTTTTTGTGTGCAATGCTACAAGCAGTTTAATTAAACAGACTTGGTGTGCTTTCCTTTTTGCCTCAATAACTACATTATAACTACATGTATGAGAAACGAAATAGAGACACTGCAAAGGTAGAACTTTATCCTAAGTAAACAAAGTGAGACAACCTTTTTTGGACTCGTTTCCTCGACATGGATCAAGTTAACCTTTGCTTAAAAAGTCAACACTTCTTTTTGGCCTCAAGGTGTTGACTAAAAGCGGATTCCACTGTACTTGATAAATTGAGATGCTTTGATCGGGAGATACTAGATGTAGCGATGTATTTCATAGTTTCTATGATCTCGGTCGGGTAATGTTTTATTTGGAGAAACAGGTTGTTCCGTTGGAAGGAGTAGAATTCTTTTCGGTCGCCGTTGGTCCTTATTCTAGGGAAGTTGGACGATGAATTGGGAAACCAGGGAAGTCTGACGTGGGACAATGCCGACTGCGTCTATTGTATAAATGTAGAGCTCGGAAAGACTCGTTGTCAGTGCATTTTTGGAGTACCTGGAGGCCATATTGGTTAGAATTGTTGTCAACCGATGTGCACTATTTTGTAGAGCAGAACGTTACATTGCGGTAACATTCCTCTTTGTCTCTGTTCCGTGCACATCCACAAGGCGGCCGCCATTGTTCAATCTCTGTCAACATTTACCAGTTATTTCATTACCCTACTGTTGTGTGACAAAACAAACTGATTTATATTTATATCTGTCATTTCTTTGATTTCTAGGACTCAGTTGTGTTTAGAGCTCGATTTATTTAACCTGTTCACATTCAGATTCAGTGTGAGTGTCATTCAATGGCCGACAAAGAGGACTTAAAGTTAAAAGCTATTTTAGTACAGGTGGGGAAACTCCAACTTTCCATTGAACAGGTTAACTACAAAATTGATAAACTTGAACATAATAATCATCCTGCTACTGCTGAAGGCGTGAACGCATCTGCGACTATTAATAACACGCCAGACCAAAGGTCGATTGACAATCCCAACCTAATCGGTCCCAGTGACAGGACCACTGCAGCCGATATCCAGGCAGAATTCAACAGAATTAGAGACAGCCTTCTTCGCACGCCCCGCCCGTACCTGATGGTTTCAAAGTGCACAATAGTCAGGTGGGCACCAAACAGGAGGCAAAAGGAGCAAATGTGTAAGATATGGAGAGACCGCTCTTAAAATTGTTAATTAAGCGAAATTCGATGACAATTCCGGTACAGTGACTATTTCTGAAGGAGGAAATAATTGCATATTTACCTGTGTGGCAGCACAATTAATTTTTTTGCAGAGCGAATATACCAATTTAGTGGTCAAATCAACATTCGATGAAGAGACAGCTCGTATCTTTAAACAATTCGAGAACAATATATTATTCCACTACGTTTAGCGAGGGTTCGTTAAGAAATATTCGTGTTGCCGCGGGGCTATCTACTCTGAATTCCCGTAACTCACAAGCCAGACGAGGAACAGCACAGCGTGTGAGTGCGAGATCCACTAGGGGATTCCACCGTTGCCATAACCGGGAGAGTGATTTCGGAGGAAGATATTTTAATTGAAGGCCTCCCGTTGGCCGATCCCCTGACTACACGTCACAGCCTGACACTACGTCATATAGTGCAAATTAGGTGGAGGCCATGAGCGTAATAATTTCTGTAGAAACTTTGTGAAACGTTTCATTGGACGATCAACGCTTAGCATCTACGTCATTATTACTCAATTCTTATGCAAATCAGATGTGACAGTTTTGTGCTCATGTCAAAATTCAAGGCTAATACCCTTCAGGACAAAATTAATTATTGGCAGGAAGTTTCAGATAATGCTATTGTGCTAAAATGGACACGAGAAGATGTCAGATTGCCATTTAACAATAAGCCTTAGAGTTTTATGTTCTATAATAGAAAGTTTAGTGAATTGGAAGCTGAATTTATCGACAGTGAAGTTAGTTGATTATTAAAATCGGGATGCATTGTTCACCAAAGGACAGTAAATCAACTTTTATATCAAGAATAAATGTGGTGCCAAAGAAAAAAGGATTTAGACTTGTAATAGACCTAAAACATTTGAACAAACGTATCAACCCACCGTCGTTCATGCACGAAACAATTGATGATTTACTAAAAATTACAAACGGGGTAACATGGGATTTAGAACAAGGTTTTCATCATATTCCAGTACATCCTGAACATTCAGACTATTTTTGTTTTAAGTGGAAAAATGCATATTACAAATGGATGGTGACCCATACTTTTTTCTGTAAGACTGTTCGTGAAGTAGTCCGACATTTTAGGCAAATTGATTTAAAGACGGTTTCTTATGTGGATAACTTTTATTTATGTGATAATAAGGAAAATGTAGAAAGTAAAACCAATTGGGCTGTACAGGAGTTGGGCAAGCTTGGCTGGCATATTAATTTTGAAAAGTCTTGTTTCAATCACAAGATTGAATGCAAATTCATAGGTTTTTTTATTCAGACAGCAATGGATAATGACGCAGTTTGGTTAAAATTACCTGAATGCAGAATAGCTGCTGTGATCAAAGATATCAAAAAAGTACTCAAAAAGGTTCAAGTCATAGCATTTGCTAGCATAGCTGGTCAGATAGTGTCAATGACCAAAGCAGTCACACCGGCCAAACTCCTGTTACGCAAACTATAAAGGTGTCTAAGGTCAAGGAAATCCTGGTAGGATTTGTTGACGTTGGACTCCGAATCAAGCTTTAATTTTAAAATGGTGGTTACAGGCTTTTGAATCTTGGAACGGTAAAGCAATAAAACCTCGAGGCGCTGCTATTAAAATTGCAACAGATGCGTCTGCTGAGGGATGGGGAGCTCCCATACCTACAAACGGGCTAAAAGCCCAAGGTTATTGGACCAAAGAATAATCTTACTAAAGTTCCAATTTTCGAGAGACACTTGCAGTGCTCAAGTCTTTTGACCTTTCTACCCAAAATAAAAAATAAACCACTTACTATTTTCAGCGACAATGTGTCAGCAGCGTGTTACATAAACATGCAAGGGGGGCCTGCAATGAAATTGTCCCGTATTGCAACAGCAATATGGTCTTTAGCCCTTACTCACAATGTTCAGTTAAAGGCACAGCATCTGAAAGAGACATCAAATGTTCAGGCAGACACATTGAGTCGGCTGAGTTTCAAATACGAATGGAGCCTAAATAAAAAAATTTACGACTATTTCAATGTGCTGTGGGGGCCTCACACAATAGACAGGTTTGCCACTATGGCAACAACCAAGTGCGCAAAATGCAACAGCCGATTTCTGGATCCAGATCCGGTGGGAGTAGATGCCCTACTCTAGGGAGATTGAGGCTTAGAAAACAATTATGTCAATCCACCAGTGAGGCTGTTGGATCAGGTTCTAGATATTATTTGCCAGCAAAGGGCAACAGCAGCAATCATTGCACTAGAGTGGAAGGCCCAGTGCTTTTATCAAAGACTAAAACAATTATCAGTGGTCCCGCCAATAAAACTACCCAAAACCAAACTGTTTTGTGTTCAAATGGGACTCCAGATGCCAGAGCCACTGAAGAACCACAAGTGGTCTTGGTTCGCCTGGAGGATCTTTGGAGACGCAAACTATTAGACCCAGGTTGGTCTCAGAGTTGCATTAATACACTGCTTGGCTACTTCCACTCTGGAACAAAACAATAATTGTTTGAAAAAGTTTCATAAATTATGCATTTTTAATGATCATATTTTCCCTCCAGAAAATGAAAATTTACTGGCAATAATTGTAACCTTTCTGAATCATGAGGTTGAGAAGTCATCCAGACCTGAATCAATGCTGAAGTCTTTATGTTCTGCGTTAAAACACTGATTAAAGGCACATGAGTTATAAAATAATACACTTTGGGTTAATGGACAATTTTTGGAAAGCATTGATTAGAGTGAATACTTTATGCCCTAAAGGTCGTACAAACATATTGCCTAGCCAATTGTTTATGTTTATGTTTAGGAAACGGGGTCATAATGATCGATTGACACTGTCACAACTAAGACAGAAAACAATTCCACTTCTTGCTTTCGCGGCTATATGTCGTCCATCGAAAATAGCTCCGAAGATAGGATTTCAAAGAAAACAAATTGAATTCTAAGAAGACGGTTCTATGGTGATTCAATTCTTTGGGACAAAAACTGATTCTTCTCGTACAGGTCACGAGGTACTGATAAAAAAGGGAACAGAAGAAATTATTGACCCAGTTCAATCTATGAAAGATTATTTATCACGTGCACATTCTTTGATCACTCAAGGTCGGGATTCCCCGTTCTTTTCTCACTCTCAGTTCCACTTTCGGCTGCTGGTGCAGCTTAATGAACCGGGATATTTGGCTCGTTCGTTCAGACCAACTGAAGCCACAGCTTATGTCGCGTCTGGCGTCGAAACGCATGTTACGAGATCACTGAGGCGATGGAGATCAGAAGAATGTTTTAATGAACGCTATGTTTACCCACTATCATCTACATCCGCTACTGATAAAATGTTAAACACAACTCTACACTCATAGGTTGTTTGTTTGATATTACAGTACCTTGTTTAAGGTAGATCTACTCATTTGTTTGTGATTTGACAATTTTGGTAAAGCCTTTTATTTTTTTTTTTTTTTTTGCATACATACATACTTTATTTTTATTCTATTTAAGCAATGTATCCAACTCTCTAATAAAGCAACCTTTGTTAATTTTGATTTTATTCCAAAAATAAAAATATCAAGTGTCAGTGCTCACTGGAGTGACTTTGGTTATTCATGAGTATTGTTGAGAGTTCTTGTGATCATATTCATAGTGTGGAAATTGTTGAAGTATTGTGTGGAACTCCTGAGAAGTTCTTGTGTTGGATTACCAGTTCTACTAATTCTACGTGAATATCACCGTGACTCGGGCGATGGCTCAGCATTTTGTGTACGCTTCTGTTTTAGTATCTTCTTCTTATTACTCTGACCATTTTGTTCCGGTTTTTTTCTATTCTGACCATTTTGTGTACACATTCTGTTTTGGTATCTTCTGTTTATTATCCTGACCATTTTATTTCGCTCTCTTCTTGACATTTCTTATCTTCTAATATCTTTATGCATTCTGTTTTGGTATCTTCTACTGATCATTTGGTTTAGTATCTTTTAGTGAGCACTGGGTTTGGTATCTTTTCTTTAGTTTGTTTTTTTTTTTTGTTTGTTTTTTTTTTTGAGAATTGATTTCATTCATCGTGTAATAAAATGATTTCACATGTGTTGGTAACTTAAATTTCCTCTTGTTGTGTTCTTCCTTTTTTGAGTGTAGCTTTTTTGTTCTTGTTCCGACTCGACACTCGCTGATCTTTAGTTTGGGAACAGTGGCATTTGTACTCCACTTATACAAGGACCCATGAGTGTCAAACATGTTCTAATAATAGCTATCAGTGCTATTATTAGAACATCTGTGTGAGTGTGAACTATGTAGTAATGCACAGCTGCTAGGCACGCCACCATTATCAGTTAGGGCCAGCAATTACTTAGACTAGGAAGAAGCACTGAGCTTCTTTAGATAACTGGTGGGTCCTATTGTAGTAGGAATAAGGGATCGCAGAATCGTGTTGAACGGCACTCGGCATGTATGTACATATACTTGCTTTTTTTTTTAATAGAGTGGCTCTACGGTACTTAATTTATATCATCTTGCCTGTGCCCTCCCCTAACTCTGCTCTCGCTGTTGGGCTACCTGTACCTTCCAGTTCCATTCTCAAGGCCTATCGCCAATCCCATGTGCACAGGGCAGTACCATCTATCTTGATAAATGGTCCTCCTTCCCTCTCCTTTGTGTGTGTGTGTTTTATGCTTGCAAAGCTTTCTAAGAGACAGCTATTTCTCCACTAAGAGTGATTATCTCTTTCATTTTACTGGTAATCACTACTGATTTCAAAGCGTAGTGTGTGTTCAGAGTACAAGTTAACTGATTACAAAGTAAAAAAAAATCTGCCAGACCACTACAGTATGTATTTAGTCGAAGGTAGCCTTTATCTGGTGTGTTTTTAACCAGAGACTACTGTAATTTCGATCTAATGTGAAAAGTTGCATCTGAAATCCCTTGGTACCCTTAAACTGATTGCTCTTAAATCTAAGGGTTGTCAACAGTTTCCAATCTGTATTAGCAAAAATTAGACCTTTAGCTTTTTTGCTCTTTTTTTTTCTCATACAATCATATTTGCTCGTATGCAAAACAATTTAACGATATCGTTAGGCGGTCGGTAACTGGCTAACGCATGCGTTAATTTAACGACGCATGCAAAAGATAAAATTTTCGCTAACGACAGGTCGTTAGGTCATTGTTAGGGGGCACTTTTTAAAGAGAACTAACGATCTGGCATTGGCACACATATTGAAGTATTGAAGAACGATAGATTCAGGCCTACCCTAAAATTTTCAAGATCGCTTTAATGGACTTAGGTGACGAACACTTTCGAATCGATTTGGTAACCAAGGAATTGTTTTTCTCTCCAGATATGGTGGCTTTGGGAGCGTTTGCAAAAGAAAGACCTAATGCACTATTTTTCATTCTTTAAATATACTTTGTAACAGATCTAGATCTAGAAAAAAAGTTGAATAAAATCTGATGTCTATTTTTTACTCAGCTGTAATTAACGGAAAATGATCAACTGTGAGTGAATGGTGAAATTGAAAAAGAAAAAAAAAAAAAAAAAAGGATGAAAAGAAAAAAAAAATCTATCGACAATACCATTACTTACATGCTTCTTTTAATTGTAAAAATAATGAATCTTAAACAGCCCAGCATAAAATGGGGAATCCACATTCCCGAGGCAATATGAACCGTTTAATCTGATCAAGTTCTTGGGAGCAGCTGTAGGGCTTTTGACAATTTAAAGGTTGCCATTTAGAGTATTTGGTGACACATCTCAACTAGGTTCTATGAAAATGTGAGGACGACAGAAGTACAATAAACCTAGAAACAAAATCAGGAGTCTTTAACCTAAACATGTCACCCAATTTTTCATAAATGCTGGCTATATCACATAGGCTTACTACATTCAAGAATTACATTGTGCATGTTAAAATATTTTTCATATAAAGAAACTTAGATATGCTAGTTCTATTCCGTCTCCAGAGAAATTTCTCTGCACTAACCTTTTCATCTTTGAAAACTTCTCTATGAATATAAGATACCATTTCTGTGTGGAGGAATTCAAACACAGCCTCATCTGCCATGGTTGTTAGGATCGAGTCTAACTATGGACTTCTTTAATTGCCTGTGTGAAAGAATAGAATTAAGCTTTTTCTAGGCATCAACAATACATTATATTTTCATATATATAATTATATACGTCAAAATTTACTTCTTTTGTCTCCAAAGTTGATTGAATGGGTACAATGATGAATAATAAAAGTTTTTAAGTACTGGTACCACTAGTAACAGGCTGTAATCGAATTGAAGTGATTTCATAAGTGCACAAGTCAGAATGTGTCTAGTATTGCCCTGCAGTGTGCACCCAAAGCAATGCACTAAAGAATGGCTCAATGTTTAATCGAAAAGGGAGGAGAGGAATGAGATAGCCCATTATTACCAGTAGTAAAATTATTGCAAAACAATTAAACTACATGTAAATTCTACAGACTGCAAAAATGTTTCGTTTCTTTAAACACATACTTAGGGCCCAGTTCAAATGAGTTGCAAGTCACCCAAATCATATTGGTAAGTTCATGAACTTATCAGTGTTATGGTGGACACTAAATCTTTAGATATAGTAAAGAAAAAGAGAAATATATATTTTCAAAAGATTTTTTTTTGTTTATCAAATTCAAGTTTTTGACATCTGACTCGTTTGGACTGGTTCTGACTCTGAAACATTATAAGATCCAACCATGGTAAATCATTAGTTTTTCCATGTATTTTGGTTTAACAGTATTTTACTATATTATGCCAGAACAAAGAATGATAACACAGATGAAACAGAAAGCCTCCAAGAAATTTATACATAGGAGAGTCTTTTATCCTTATAATATATATGATGGTCCTCATCTGAATAGAATAATAATTATAATTTTCCTTTTAAAAATTATGACTGAATCTGCAAAGAGTGAGTGATCCCAGATAAGATGCAAATATTTTGCAGCATCTCATAAACAAGCAATTGATAGATCAGATAGGTAAAATAGTGTACCAAGTCCTATAAACTTTCCAAGAAAAGTGAAAGAATTGACTAGAATTAAGGGACTAAATTTTGTTTACAGTATTTGTGCATGAGAGCATGCAATAGAACAGGCATGGACATTGATATTCTACAACAATTATTATTAATTATATTTTCAAAAAAATGTATAGTTGGCAATAAAAATGAGATTGCTGAAATTGTCTGAAGTCTGAGAATACTGATATAGAATTTGCCATAGCATGGGTCATGTAACGAACATTCAATCATCATGACATTGGTTAGATAGCCCTAGTTATTTTATTATCACAAAGTCAAGGAGATCGCAAAGTCTTGTTGTTCTGTATGCTACAAGTTTTTTTAGAGAAGTAAGAAAGACTGACTTGGTATGAAATTGACTAAAGTTTGTGAAGAGGACATTGCTGTGAATGAGATATGTAGCAGGACAAAGAATAAGAAGATGTAGGAGTTGTGCATTGTACATTATTCTCCAACTTTCCAAAAAATTGCACAATTGGCAATTGTAAAATGAGATTGATGAAGTTGTCTTTGGATCTCATGAAATTAACCCTTGGGTTGCAGCAGATATGAAAATATAACTTACATCAATACAGTCACATCTGGCATTGGCACACATATTGAAGTACTAATCATGAACCCAAAATTCAACCACATTATAAAAGTGGCAAGACAATCCTGATTATTTTACTATTAGTATTATGTTGATTTTGTCAGAACAATGCCCTTTTCAGTAAATGGAAATCTGAGAAGTAAGTTCAAGTCTGAAATAATTTACATTCTAAAAGGTTCATTTAAAAAATTGCTTCTCTTCAATTCTAGATTGCAAACTTTATGCGGGTATTTTCTCTCCAAATCAGCATTTTCTTCAACTATTTGTTGCATTACTGTATATTAAAGGTAGAAGAATGTCAGCGAATGACTTTAATATATGAAATGTTGATAATATTTGATTAATTGATACCAATGAAAACCTTCTGAGAGATCACAACGAAGATTCATTTGACTCAAAGCCCAACAAACTCTGTTACACCAAAACGGATAGAGATTTTAGAAATAATCTTACCAGTAGCTATGCTGTACTCACCTATGCAGCAGACTGTGACTGTGAGCTTGAGGTGTTTGACTGAAGTCACTGATCAATGATTACGTCCTCAACCAATCTTAGTACTTGTTTTGTTTATCTGCAGGAGAACTCTGAATGCAAAAAGATATTACCCTGTAAACTATGTACTGCTAGGTATGAGTACTGATGTGGGCATATCTCAAAATATCCATTTACGAACCTGCTTGAGCTAACAAATCATGTTAGCCTCCACAACAAAACCTACCTAATATTACACTGGAGATGTCCTTAGATCTAGAGGAGGCAAACCACTGGGTAAGAATTATAAGAGCTAGAATTTTAGGTAGTGCTTGGCAGTGGTTAGGGTAAAGCTTTTAAGTGAAAATGACCAAAAATGCTTGAATTGGTGGGGCTAGAACCATCGATTTATAGGGAAAGCTCCAATGATAGATCTGGAGAGTTGAAATTGTTACTTCAGCAAATTGGCGAATAAGAACCTCTATCAATCATGCTTACTAATATTAGCCAAGAAATAGATCATGAAGCTTATGCTTCAAACATCACCCCCTACACTGCCTTTTGTTCCAAAAGGAAATTTACGTACACTCTGCAACTCAAACTTTGGGG
Source organism: Elysia crispata (assembly GCA_033675545.1). Classification (NCBI taxonomy): domain Eukaryota; kingdom Metazoa; phylum Mollusca; class Gastropoda; family Plakobranchidae; genus Elysia; species Elysia crispata. Next base: position 1,007,998 of record JAWDGP010006562.1, read on the forward strand.
TAGATGACATCCAGGATATCAGACACCTGTACATCATATTTTCAGACAAAGATCTTGACATTCTTTGCTTTTAAAAAATTTGCATGAGGCATTTATTTAGATAAAATGACATGAACATCACTTACAGAGAGAGTGCAAAGCATCTGGAACAGACTTTTGCTCTATGGCCACATAATTTACAATGTTTTTTATTACAAGTTTACTATAAAAGCCTGGGTAAACTGACACAGTGACAGCCTTAACCGTGCACTACACGGCCAAGGAAATCGAGGCCTGAATTAAAAAAGGCAAGAAATGCTTCGTTCAAATTACTCATAAGTATGAAGACATCAAGAGCGTAGATGACTCAATTGTTAACTATGCAGAGGCCACTGCTCTTGAAATTCCTGGAACAAATCCTATTGCCAAGATGCCATCAATAATTTGCACAAAAGCCTTTTGTAACAAATGAAATTCAATATACTACTACTGTCTCTTCCTGTTAAAAAAAAAATTGGATTTGCAACAAAAGTAAAGCACTTCAAATTCAATGAGAGTTTGTAAAGTAACATAAGTGATGTAAGCCTGGTCAAGCATCTCATATCAAAACAGCTATTTGTTGTGTCTAGCCTAGGATGCAGATGAATTAGATGGAAGTCCATCCCTCAAATAGGCAATCTAATCAAGAACTCCAATCTTGAAATTCCGCAATGTTAATCCAATGTTGTACCTGCTGAATACCAACCACCCCTTGATGTAAGAATTCAGGATTTAAAAATTTACTGACCATATTTTTTAATTTTCTGCCTGAACCCCATATTTAGTTACTGAGTGAACAAGATATATGGCTTGACAGAATTTGTTTGGGACTGAACCCTTTGGGGTCTAGGCCTTATCAATGTAGGCAAATGCTGTATCTGTTGAACTGGAATCCCAACCATCAGTTTGTATGTACATTTAGGATTACGCTTCATCCTTCCCCCCTCCTCCATTTTTTTATGCAAGAACCACTTACTGATTGACAGATTGGGCTCAAACAGGTTCAGCTGTATATTGATCAGCCCTCTTATTTTGCACATGTGAGCCACAAAGAATTTGTTTGCAATGGACCCTTTGAAGTTTATGCTGGTAGACCTGGCAGCCCTTCCAGTTGCATCACATACATTAAGCTAAGCATTTTTTTTTAAAGTCAAATCAAGGGCTGTGAATGGGGTGAACATGTTTAGGCGTATGTTAACAAATTTTGCCTTCTCAGGCGCAGTTAAGTTTGGTAAAAAAAAATGTGTACAAATGGTGTTGAAGTCATTTTAAACCATGGTGGTGACCTATTTTATTTCTTAATCCTATGGATACACATGTAGTGAATGTGGCATTGGCATCATCTAAGTAAAGGGTATGGTAGCAGGCAGCAACATCTAGGGAAGGGCAACTGAAGTGTGAAAAGGTTATCTGATCTGTACATTATCTGGTTGGGAGTGGAGAGGGCAACAGAGGAGGTAAGGAGGCTGCAAATTCTGGGAACAACAAGATGGTTTTGGATCTTGACAGGCAGTGGACACATAATTCCCACTGCTCCTGCCACAGCCAAGACACCCAACTTCAAGTTTAAAGAAAGCTACAGACTAAGGTGAGTATATTTTTGACTATTTTACTTAGATCCAAATCTAGATTTCGTTATATCTATTTTGTGAGAACACTATATAATTTAAATTTAGATCTAGAGGCCTAGATCTAAATTTTGTATTATTTTTTTTTCAGTAGGGCCTAATTTCTTTCTCAGGAAAGGGGAGGGGGAGAGTGATCTGTAAATGAGATTGATCTTTCTAATCGGTAATATATATAGATCTAGTTCTAGATCTGTAATTTTTTTTAACATTTTAATTAATGCTCGACTTTCAATACTCTGAGATTTTTTTTCAAAGTCTATTTGGTACACTGAGAAAAAGTTTTAAAAGCTCATTGTGGTCTTAAATACACTGGATCGAAGGTTATAAAAATAGATTAGATTGCTAAGTTGTTCTAAGTTTTTTGTTTTTTTATCCTTACTTATCCAGTTGTTAAGAGGTAGATCTAGATCTACCTCCTTTTCTGCAATTAATACATAAGTCAAGAATATAGAGATCTATGCGTTGGATGAACAACTTGATCAAGTCAAAGAAATGTCTTTTTTTCCGGCCTCAACTCTGATTTTCACCCACGATTCGCATGAACATCTTTGCAAAAACTTATCCTAGATATAGGAGATCTGTTCTTCTGAAGTAGAAGGTAAAAAGGCGGTATTGACAATTAAATTGACCGTGTATGAGCGATATTGACCACTTGCATAATATTATTGAGTCAAAGTCGATTTCATATTTTATTGCGTAATACTCAAGTCTACGATATAATTGACCGTACATGGCGTCCACAAATTAAGGAAAAACGGACAGATACACAAACAGGCCCTTCAGCGGGTATTTTCGTAATTTTCCGGAGCAGCCATAACTGTTTTGGTCTACGAGGGTGGAAATTTTACTTATCCTTTGTTATAAACAATAGTGTTCTAGTGGAACATTGTGTTGAAAAGTTTCGTAAAATATTATTTTCAACATAATTGTACATCTTTAAAAACTTTGCAAACTTTTTTTTTTTTAAGTATTACTCTTTGCAAGGTTAATCTACATTACAAGTAGGATCTAATCTAGAAAAAAAAAAAATATATATATATATATATATATTATATTTTTTTCGGTTGTTCTTCTGTTCCGAAAATTGTTCGAGGTACTGAATTTCTTACAGTAAATATTGTATTATTTGTCTGCTTATTCTTTAAAAGTTAGAAAAGGTTTGGAGTAAATATATATATATATATATATATATATATATATATATATATATATATATATGTCCTCATTAACCTGTGGTGGCGACCGTCAATGATATTGTGCAATTGTTATTTTTCTTTCAGATTTCGTACCGCCATCATGTTTGGTGTCTGAGAAAAGAGTAGACAGGGCATTTCGATTGGAGTGTATTGAGGTTTATAAAAGTTTGCCAGCCCTTTGGAAAGTTAAATATGACGATAACAGAAATAGACAAAAAAAAAAAAAAAAAAAAAAAAGATGCAGCTTACCGAGTATTGGTTGAAAATTTTTTGGAAAAGTACACAATTTATACCGTACAAGAGAAGGTGTAAAAAAAAAAATGAAAAAAGGATCAATACCTACAGAACAAATTATCGTCAGCAATTAAAGAAAGTGCTTGATTCTGAAAAACAGGTGCAGGGATGGACCAGGTTTATGAACCGACTTTGTGGTATTTCAATGCCCTCGCCTTTCTCAACGACCAAAAAATCCCAGCAAAATCCCAGAGTACACCAAATCTGCTTTCTGACCAGGGGCTTGACCATTCGCAAAAGCTCATTGTAGGGTTCGAAATCCATGCAGAGCAAGTATTAAAAATCCTGTGGCTCATTATGTCTCAGTTCACGTAGTAATTCTGTGTGTCCAAATTTTCAACGCTGAGGAGCCACTTTGTTTTTTTTTTTTTTTTTTTTTTTAATCACTTCGCACGTTTCCTTCATGGAAAATCCGTTTCGGTCTCTGTAACAAAAACAACTGCTACAGCGATTGCTGCGTCAAAATCACCCATCCTATCTCAGCGGGTGCCTGAACCCAAATGAGTCTGGTTTGCGTAATCATATTGTCAACCTAAAATACCTGTATTGCGAAGTATAATTGATCGTCTTTGGGCCACTTTAGTAACAGTATTGGTAAGTCGATTTAACGTTTATTTTTTATTGAAAACATTAATAACATAAACGGTTTGCCTTACTTCGGCCTAGTACAAATCAGCCATATCACACCAATAATATTAACAGTGTGCACATAGACAGGTAACCTAGTTCATATGTATAGTCATGAATGAGCTTGGGATCTCAACAGCTACGGTACCCATGTTGAGATATTCTCTTGGCCTTAGTCTTGTTAGTTTCATTAGATCTACTATCCATGAGAAATCTAATCTAGATTTAAATTTAGGCAACAAAGTTTATTGTGTCTAGAAATTCCACGAAGAGTTTCAACATATTCGCTCAATAGGAAAGCTAAAGATTATGTGCTTCTTTAGATTTACAATGGTAGGCATTACATTACATTTTACAAAGCTGGGTTAATCACAGGGGACCATTTAATTTAATTTAATTTAAGGAGCGGGTATTCTGGCCATGTAACCAAAATAACCTTGAAAGGTAAACTTACAAAGGAAAAGAGGGAGACAGAACACTACTTTATTCTGGCTACATGGCCATTTTACACACTTAAATTTAATGGACAAGGTGTAAGTCGGACAGCTATCACACTACCCCTCTGACTCTGTATGACTATCTCTCTCTCTCTCTTCCCCTCGACAGATCCTTTGTCTCGAAATTTGCATAGAGGAAATAATGTAGAAAACGGAGCCGTTTAGCTGAAAGAAAACAAGATTTTTTTAAAGATCTAACCCAATTATTCACCTCAGGTACTTACAGTACTTTGAGATTCTTTTATAGGTAAGTTAGGTAAGTCTTTTTCAAATTTAAAGCTAGATTTATATTCCATGTTAAATCTTACCAGGATTTAGACAATACAGTCTACGCATATGTAGGGAGGCTACATATTTCTTTGTGGCAGTTGCAGTAGGCCTTTAGGGCAGATCTATTGTATGTCGATTATCAGCTTGTGGGTGGAGCCAAGATTACTTTTTAATATTAATAGACTTAGTTTAATGGCGGCAAACTAGTCTCCACCCCTCTAGCGGTTTATTTCTATATCTATAATAATTCGGAAGATACTTTGTTGTAATGATTACATTGACTAGCCGATCTATTCTTTTGTTCCTGTCCAGCTGGCCAGAGAAGCTTTTCTTCGGTCGGCTTTGGACGTACTTTGATTCGGGGAACTTGGGGAATTTAGGAAAACCACTACTAGTACTATTCGTACTAAGTTTATGTGATGCTTTGATCGGGAGATGCTAAATATCGTACGTGGATGTAACGACGGGTTTCGTAGATTTTAAGATCTCTGTCGGGTGGTGTTTTAGTTGGGGAAACGGGTTGTCCGTTCGACGGAGTAAATTCTCCTCGGTCGGCATGGGCCCTTGTTTTAGGGAAGTTGGACGACGAACTGGGAAACCAGGGAATCTTTGACCGGGGACTATGCCGACTGAGTTTGTACTATAAATGTAGAGCTCGGAAAGACTCGTTGTCAGTACCTGTTTGGAATATCTGGCGGCCACGTCGGTTAGAAGTATTGTTTGGATTTACTGAGACAGTGAGAAGTTATTGTGACCATTCCTAGTGGGTAGTATTGAAGTATTTGGAAACGACTACTACTACTACTACTACTACTACTACTACTACTACTACTACTACTACTACTACTACTACTACTACTACTACTACTACTACTACTACTACTACTACTACTACTACTACTACTGAAAGCTATTGTGGGAGGGGCGAGGATGGCACGGTGGCTTTCAATGCTCAACGACAGAGCTTAGGGTTCTTATTTTGGATGGTTAAGTGTTCTTTCACTCTCTATCTTCTCATCTCTCATGGAATGAAGGCAGGAGGCAGTGTCTATAGCTTTATTCATTCATTCATTATAGGCAAATGCTCAAGAAGGTACAGGAAGACTCAGGAAGGCTCAGGAAGACTCCGGAAGGCTCCTGAGATGATCATTAAACACAGACATAAGCAATGTATTTTAACATATTCACATGATAATGAAATCAGTTGCGACATAGTTTTACTATCTTCGTTATGTTTAGAAATGCAATGCGATTCAGTGAAACAAATTACTACAAGGAACATAATGGATAATATTAATACAACATAACAGGACTCATTCCTCCATTAATGTATGGAATTATACACTGATAAACAGACGGACGTAAATTGGTAAGTAGGTTAGTGAATATACTATTTTTCCGTCTCTTGTTTCTCTCTCTCTCTCTCTCTCTCTCTCTCTCTCTCTCTCTCTATCTATCTATCTATCTATCTATCTATCTATCTATCTATCTATCTATCTATCTATCTATCTATCTATCTATCTATCTATCTATCTATCTATCCATCTAATGCCTGTATTCTATATACAAAATACAGCGCTTTACCGGTTTAAGAATGAAACTCGGCCTCATTCTGCCTCTCGATCTAATATCAGTTTCCAGGGCACCTCAAGCCACGAGAATGAGCAAAGCAATATAAAATGCATAACCTCAAAGTCAGAACTTGTTTTACTAACTAATCAAACTATAACGGAATATTCTTATAGACTTTTAATCAAATAAATTAAAGCCAATAGTTCGCATAAATGTCGGATGATCTCCTCCAGAGTTTGGTTTAGCATCCTATTGATATATGCAATGAATTATCTAAATAAAAAGATGCTACCAGATCTAGATCACTAAGTATGCTACATTACATATTTGGACATACCCCCAGCACCGACAGCCTCTGGATGTTGGTCAAACTGACGGTCGTTCGTTAGATGGTCGAATGCAAAGTTAGTTTGAGGGATACCCCTTTTTATGTAATTTACGGAGGGCCTACTACGTGTTGAACTCCACTCTAAAATTAGTATAAATTGCGGGCGTCATTGGTGACTCATATGGAAGGATGGAGACTTGGGACCAATTCTGGCATTGTCTTCAGGTGGGTACGATCCTCCTACTGACTTATCTAATGCATAACTGAGCTGATTCATTCGGTTTTGACGTCAGGGATTTCCCAAGCGTTTCCGCTCCCACTCTTGCACACGTTGACTCAAGGTTGCTGGGGATCATTGAGTACAACTTTATACCTTTACCTCAAGACTTAATGACGAGAACGGGTGGACTTAAAGAAGTAATGAGGGGAATTAACAGAGGAATAAAGCAATTAATAAAACTATTAACTGTGAAATACTATCATCATTGTTTTATCAATAAACCAAAGGTACCTATCCCATACTACTACTACTACTACTACTACTACTACTACTACTACTACTACTACTACTACTACTACTACTACTACTACTACTACTACTACTACTACTACTACTACTACTATACTACGACTACTACGAGTGCTACTACTTCTACTACTGCTACTACTACTACTACTACTACTACTACTACTACTACTACTACTACTACTACTACTACTACTACTACTACTACTGCTACTACTTCTACTACTACTACTACTACTACTACTACTACTACTACTACTACTACTACTACTACTACTACTACTACTACTACTACTACCGCTACTACTGCTACTACCGCTACTACCGCTACTACCTTTTGACTATAGACTATTAGGCATTTTCATTCGGCATTTTGTTTAGTTCTTAGTACCTTCTATTCTGACCATTTTGTTAGCATCTTCTACTTAGTATTCTGGCCATTTTGTTTTAGTATCTGATCTTAGTTATATATGCACTTTATCTTGAGTATCTTCTTGGCGCTTATTAGTACCTTTTATCACGTAATTGCCTTTGGATCGTCTTTGTATTTTGTATTTTATTCTTTGAGAATTGTTTCCATTGATAATTGAGTATTCGTGGAATAAACTTATTGTAGGTGTTGGTAATTTTAACCTTCTTCTCTTTTGTGTTCTTTTCTTGAGTGTAGCTATTCTGTTCTTGTGAAGTCTCGACACCCACTCATATTAGTTAGGGAACAGTGGCCTTAGTACTCCACTGATACTCAAGGACCCAAGAGTGTGACCTCTGTAGAATTGCACGGCTGCTAGGCACGCTACCATAACCAGTTAGGGCCTGCAATTACTTAGAGTAGGAAGAAGCACTGAGCTTCTATAAATAACTAGTGGGTCCTATTGCAGTAGTAACGAAGTAAGTTTAGGAATCGCACCCAGCTTAGTTACATTTGGTGGCAGCGGTGGGATATTTTTAGTATATCCCTAGAGTGGTGTCAAAGTTGAAGTCTTTAGATGTTTTCCTATTCAGTTGTCTTTCCTTGTTTGGAACACCGATCTCCTCCCTCTTGCTCCTTGTCTCCTAATCCTGTACAATGCCTAAGTGTCAGCCAGCCCCGAGTGCTGCAAACGGAGAGATGATGGTCATCTACGCGCCAAGAGAAGTAACGTTGTCTAAGCTCTACGGGAATGGAGGAGTTGGGGAGACAACCAGATTCCTCGCACGCATGGAAAGAGCGTGGGAATTCCTACACCTCGGCACAGAGAAGGAAAAGATTTCGTTCTTATATGAGAATATCGGAGAAGAGGTGGAGAGTGAGATAGATCGCCACCTCGAAGGAAAACCAGCCACATCTCAAGAGATTTTGGACATAATCAAAAGGTGGTTCGGCGAGAAAAGAACTATTCCTGCCCCTAAATAGGGCTTTCTCGAATACCAAGCAGAGAAAGGATGAGGGAGCTCGTGCCTTTTCCCATAGGCTGAAAGAGGCTTTCGATGCCGTGACTTCGCGACAAAGAGACAGCGATATCGATCTGTGCCCAATCAGTGAACTGCGTGATACTTTCATTGAAAACTTAAGAGACAGGCAGACAAGGCGGCATCTACGGGATCATCTCACCTCGTTGCCAAATGCTACCTTCATTGAAATACGCCTCCAAGCAGAAAGGATGGAGGAGGATGACGACAGTGACAGTGAGGGGGAAGAGGCGAGAGCAGGCTTACGCCAGGCCACCGCGTTGAGTTCAGAAGAGAGCAATGACTACAATGAGGCGGTCAAACTTTTAACCAAGCAAGTGGCTAAACTTACAGGCCTCCTAATCGAACAGCAACATCAAAGGATTAGCCAGTCTCGCTACGATGGTGATAGGCCGCGCCCCCACGCTCACTGACATTAGCAGAACACGCTTTCATCAGCGGGGCGGGACCAACGCGTGACAGGCGCTGTCTGCCTCAGATGTGGTAGACAAGGCCATTTTGCCAGAGTTTGCGCCCAGGAGTCGAACTCGGACTTTTCTGTAAGCCCCACCTTCCGTAGAGGCATGGAGCGACATGTTACGCAAGGAGTGACACCATGAGGTCAAGCCCATTCCATGAGTATATTTACTGATGATGAAGCAAAAAGTGACAGAAAGTAATCGGTTCCAGAGTTACAGGAACAGTAAAGTGGTTCAACGTCAAACGTGGCTTTGGATTTATTACCACTGATGACACCAGAGACGACATTTTTGTACACCATTCGTCCATAGTGAGAAACAATCCCAGGAAATATCGTAGAGGTCTTGGGGATGGAGAGAGGGTTGAGTTTGATGCTGTTGAAGGTAGAAAGATTGTCATGGCAATTCACGTGACCCGACCACGTGGCACAAATGTTGTAGGTAGCAGATATGCTGCAAACATAGATGAACTGAATCCACGTCATCATGCGGGCAGACCTGGTGATAATCAACAGAGATCACGCAGTGGAGATGCCCGGACCATGGATTATCAGTCTTCTAACAGTCGTGGTGGTGCCGGCAGGAAACATTCTCAGGATCAAGGATATCAACCAAGAAAAACCAGTGTTGGAGCATCTTATGGATCACCAAAGGACTACCGTCATAACACCAGTGGTCGTGAGGGCAACCGTCGTAGACAACATGCCACAGTTGTGACCCGAAACCAAAGTTCTCTATCAGCTACTACCTCCTGCGTAGCTGGAAGCCCCATAGTCACCAATCATCGCAGCAATGATCAGCATCAAAGGAGAGTGAGCTTCCGTGAGCCCAGGACGCTGATTGGTCCGTCAACACTGACACAGGAGTATTACGACACTTCGTTACCTGTGTTACCCGATGAGCAGCAGCCTCTTCGTGAATCAAGGCAGATGTGCTGCGGGCCAGACCGCTTTGGTCTTTACTAATACTGGACTGTGCTGTACTGTTTATCGGACTATGGACTGGAGCCTGGAGGACTATATGTATAATGATGAGTGAAGACCATGTGACTGTAGTGTTATCTGTTATGACTGGACTGAGGCTCTGGCGTGCCATTGGATGACCTATAGTGTTACGCTTATGGATTACAAACTATGTGTTGGAACACAGGGATTTATTAATTTTAACATCAAGAAAACTTTGTAACGGTCTTTTAATTTTCATTGTTTTTTTCTCTGTCTTTTCATCCTGCCTACAATACTGGTAACTGCTCTTTTGTTGTTCTTCAAGTTACAATTTATATGGAATATGATGGTTTATGCGATGTTTAACTATGTTTTAAATTACAGTTGTACTGATTAACAATGTATTATTTTACGATTTTGAGTTGAGGGATGAAGGAGTAATCGAATGCAATTTATGTTAGTAAGCCTATCTCTATTTCTAATTTTCTACACCCGTGTGATCCCGGGGCCCGCTATTCGGAACGGGGAGCTAAGAATAGGATCACTGGTTTGCCCATTTCACCAGATCGTATGAGGCGAGTAAAGAATGGTTTTGGGAGAGATTCGAACCCTATCCCATGTAATAGTAGGGTTGGTGTAGAAACCGAGTCTCGGACTCGATGAGATTTTTCTTAGGTCCGCTCTGGTAGTTGCGTGATTATCCCGACTGTTGAGAGCTGGACGCACTATACTGTATACCTGCATTATCTATTGACGTGTTTCTGTTAACTACTAAAATTGTATCCTGATGTTCAGTATGGACTTTAATTATCTACTGCACATGGTAACTAGAGAAAAAAGGATTTTTTCGTTCAAGTAGATGTGGGAAAAGCTCTTGAGAATGATTCTGAATTTAATAAGTATCATAATTCATAATCTGTGTTGTGTGGATCAGATCTACATGCAACTAATTCGGTAATAATATCCTCTCTGGAGGACGATGCCTAAGGAAAGTATTTACTGATCATTACCATTTCTTTTCCCTCTATTGCTGACCATCTTGTTTTTCTAATGCTTTGAGCACTGATGACTTATAATGTTGAATGTTTTATTGTGCCTGTGTCGTTCTGGAGCTCCACGTCCTATGTGTTGTGTTTTCCACAATTTTGTGTATTTTTGCCTACATTGTTTTGCCTTTTTGTTTTCCCTGCTTCTTTTTTTGCAACGCTCTCTTTTAATCCATTTGTAACCATGCATATTCTAACGTCAATTTACTATATTTGCTTTGTCCATGTTCACTGTGTGGCTTATGGGGTGTTTTTCAATTGTATGCCGTTTAGATGCATTTATATACGTCTCTTTGCAAAGTAGCTATTCCATGACTGCGCTAATTTTATCATGACATGTCATTTTTTTTCGCCACATCTATGCATGCCTCCAGAGTCACATGTTGTAACATACATAATGCAAATCTGTGTAACTTGCTTGCGGTTGATTTGTAAGATATAAGATATTCCTACCGAGAGAGGATGTTGCACTTGTTGAGTGTATTTTAGCACAGTACTTAATCTTGTCATCAGTTTGTTCTAATTATTCACACTATGTAATGATGATATTTTGAACGATCTAAATCTTTTGTATCGGTTTTATTTTGCATAGGCCAATAGTAATGACGTTTGGGATGACCTCATTTTTTATCATTGACTGGACAGTCGACTGACCCTACCTTTACCTTCTGCTTCTCGCATTATGTTCCGCACTGCCGCACACCGTTCTATTACATCAGTAGTGCTGTCTGTCTCGTAGCGTCAGTCTTTGGGTTATGTAATGATGGCCGTGTCCTGGCAGGGGAGTATCGTTTGCTATGTTTATTTACTTTGGTGGTACTGCTGATCTTAGCTTAGGGTGGAGGTTAAGATCAGTTCGTCGGAGCCGAACAATTTTTTGTAGGGCGAGTGTAGGGAGGCTGGTACAGTTTAGGAATCGCACCCAGCTTAGTTACACATATGTGGCTTGAAATTGCACAAAGAGGTTCAAGATTTTGCCCTTCTTATCCTCACGTCAAAGCTATAATGGGTGCGCACTACTAGGAAAGAACATAGCAAACGCTGCAGCGCGACAGAAAAGCTAAGCCCAGGGACAGGCGCTTTAAATTCTACTATGAAATGATATAAGGTGCACCAAAAGAATGCTCTTACTTCCAAGTTTAACATTTTCCACCGCAATCAGGTGCCACCCACAGTTTCTTGACGTGCATACAGAGCGGAGTCACCTTTCAGGGCCTAGCACCACAGAGGATGCTAGCAGCAAGGACTCTTCGACCTATTTGGGAAAGGAAAGTGCGGGCGTTGTCGGCGACAGAGTGAAAACCTCTCCCTTTGGAGGAGTGTTATTTGAGACAACTCTCTCTTTAACCATTGTGGTTAGTGGTTGTACTTTTAATGCTCTACGAAGACTGACTTGTCACATCAATCTACACGATTTGCACAATTGTATATGGAAACTTGCAATAGAACGATGTGCCTGAAGTCATTTTGCTCAACGATTGTTTTGTACGCCAATTAAAGGAAAATGCCTTGATTGTTTTTGTTTCCTTATATTCGAGTATTTTTAATCTTTATCCTGTTTGTGCAAGATGGATGAGAAATACTTCTGTGGATAATGTTATATTGGTTGAGAAAACGAATCTGAACAGACGCCGTTCCTGGGATCATAAATTTCACTAGCGATATCCAAAATGGCAATAATTTAATGTCTGTAGACACCGTACGTAACGAGAAAGTAAAGGTCTTACTGGACGAAGCCATTTTGGTATTCTTTAAGCGGATGGGCACACGCTGTTAACGTGCAGACAGAGTGAAGACACTCAGCACCATGCCCATTTAGGACGAACACGGGGTGAATTAAGTGTGTTACTCTCGGCGACAAAGCGAAAACATCTCCCTATCATGGGGTTTTATTCGAGGCAACAGTCTTTGGAACCATTGAGGTGCTCACTGAAGGCTGGCCTGCCACATTCAAGTCACACGATTTGTTCAGCTGTATGGAAACGCTTACAATAAAATGATGGCCTGCAGCCACCGCATTCATTCATCATTTTTGTACGTCGACGAAAGGAAAAAAATATTTATCTTTCCTTTTGGTTCGATTAAATTGTTTCTCTTAATTTATCTCGTCGTGTCTTTAGTCTCTCTTTTCTTTCCGTCGATCTCTCTCTTCTATCTTTCCATCTGTCTCTCTCTTTGTCCGTCTCTCTTTCTGTGCCTGTCGGACTCTCTTTCTCCGTCTCTGTCTCTCGTTATTTCTCTCTTTCTCTCTCTTCTCTCCCTCCTACCCCTCCTTTTATCCGTAAAAGACTTTGCCAATCATTTACCATTTGCGATCGGGATTATGAAATTTAGAACAATTCTTGGCTACTTCAATATCTTAACATTCTTTTAGCTCACATCTGCCAACCGCTAGGTCATAAGAGGTTTCCATCTCAAGATAAAAATACAAAATTCATTTTATTTCAATAAATCGGACATATTCATTGAGAATTCTGTTTTGCGAATTAAAAATCTATTGATATATTCTATTTTTCATTTTCAACTAGAATGTAGAGGGAAGGAATAGACAGAGGGAGAGAGAGAGAGAGAGAGAGAGAGAGAGAGAGAGAGAGAGAGAGAGAGAGAGAGAGAGAGAGAGAGAGAAAGTGAGAGAAAGGGAGAGAGAGAGAGAAAGAGGAAGGGATAGAGAGAGAGAGAGAGAGAGAGAGAGAGAGAGAGAGAGAGAGAGAGAGAGAGAGAGAGAACATAGTTAAACACGAACCTAGGTTTAAATGAATATTGAAAGATAATACTATTTCCAGAATAAGGGAAAAATCAACAGATTGTGGAGAGAAACCGCAATCCTAAACGTCTTCAGTACTTTTTTTTCCAGATTCAAACCTTTATATATATTGATATATATTCTGTTCTTATCAGCATGGTAGGCTTTAAAAAAGATTCGTGTTTGGGACTCTCTTTTTTTTTTAATTTAATTTAATCTATTGTATTTTCAAATCATAGAAGGTGTGTGCGAGAGCGTGTTTTTTTATGTAGTGAGTGAGAGAGAGATAGATAGAGAGAGAGAGAGAGAGAGAGAGAGAGAGAGAGAGAGAGAGAGAGAGAGAGAGAGAGAGAGAGAGAGAGAGAGAGAGAGAGGCAGGCAGATAGAGTGCTTCCTGGAAATATAATGAAGCAAAACAGTATGGCTATGAGAGAAAGGAGGGCGTAAATAGGATGACGATTTGACAGACAGGGAAGGAATATTGATTAGAAAGCATGAGACAAAATGGACAAATAGAATAGCAAAAAGACCAAGCGCAGAAAACATGATATTGATAAAGGGACCAAATAGGTAGAAAGTGTTTAAAACAGTATGAATAAAAAATCTTAATGGGTACAGGGAGAGAGAGATGGAGAGAGAAAACGTGAGAGACAGAGAGAGTCGGAGGAAGGGAGAGAGAGAGAGAGAGAGAGAGAGAGAGAGAGAGAGAGAGAGAGAGAGAGAGAGAGAGAGAGAGAGAGAGAGAGAGAGAGAGAGAAAGAGAGAGAGAGAGGAAGGGTGGGTGGGTAGAGGGACGGTGGTTTTTTGTTTTCTTTGGGGGAGAGAGAGAGAGAGAGAGAGAGAGAGAGAGAGAGAGAGAGAGAGAGAGAGAGAGAGAGAGAGAGAGAGAGAGAGAGAGAGAGAGAGAGAGAGAGAGAGAGAGAGAGAGAGAGAGAGAGAAGAACGAAGGAACGAGTCGGGAATAAATAGCTAAATAAAACTCTTAAGACATCTTCGGTCCTCATATCTTTCGCTTACTTAGTTTCTCTCTACACCACATCTGCAATTGCTAGGTCCCTTTTTTTTTTCAGCCCAAACTGATGGTCTTGAACACTCAGTTATTTATGTACCAATACTTATTTTTATCAAAAGAGGTCTAGACTGCCACTATGTCAGCTGGGCCATCGGAGCACCGAGTGGCCTAGTGCACACTCTGGTCATTGGCCTCGAACAAACAACGGGAGCCAGAAAAAGAATGAGATATCAATTCTTTAAAAATGAAGCCGCCGGGGAAGCTTGGTTTTCAAGCTTTGAGAGAAGGATTTTGCGTAGCCTATGATCAATAAGATTATTTAGTTCAGCTATCACTTTAAACGCGCAGCTCAAAAAAGAGCCAGTTCTCTTAAGCCTCTATAGTGGGTCAGGGATACTGCTCCGCTAGTAGTACTGTAATAATTATCCATGCCAAATTTACTCTCTAACCCCATATGGAAAAAAAAAGCACGTAAAAAAAATACTAAGCATTGCAATAGGAAATAAGAAAAAATGCGAAGAAGACAAGGAGATATGGATCAATGACAAGTGCAGAAAATCGATGTATCCCACAGAAGTATTGCGCATACAATATAAAGAAACATTTAAGATAGCTCGGGAAGGAAAACCTGTTGATTCCAAGAATGCTTTAATTAAAAAAAAAGTGACATCAAAAAGAAAAAAAATCCTAGGTAGATAGGCAGGATTTATAAGTGAAGACCACATGAAGGATTACAAAGTAATGAAGCGCAATTTTGCAGGTCCAGTTACTATGAAAAATGACATCCGCGCAGTATTAAGAAAAATTAAATCAGGCAAAGCAACAGGCCTAAACAGTATACATCAGTGGAACTTTTAGAAGCGCTTGAAGACTTATAGAATTGATAAGATCCCACCTCAGATTCCACCAAATATTTCCAAATCTATATTTATACTTATAGCACTGCCAAAGAAACCAGGGGCAACAGAGCGTGAATTACATAGAGCGACCAGTTTTATGTGTCATATCACCAAAAATACTTTTAAGAATCATCATGATGCGAGTCAGAAACAAAATACAAACCAGAAATAAAAGAGGAACAGTGTGGCTTGGTGGAAGGAAAAAATATAAAAAAAAATGCTATCTAAATCCTTCGAACTATAATAACTAGAATGAGCTCTGGAAGTTTAAAAAGAGGTATTACCTGTGCTTCATTGACCACACAAAGGCGTTTAAGAGAGTAAGACATGATGAGATAATCACACAACTTACACAGTTTAAGGTAGATAGAAAAGGTCTTCGAGTGATCAAAAACATGCACTGGGAACTCTCAAAAGCAAAAAAGTTGAAGGGGGAAATCAGCTCATTAAACAAAAAAAAAAACAAAAAAAAATAAAGCATGACGTCAGCTAAGTTTATGCTTTCCCCATCCCAGACCTTTCCTTTCTCCACAGTAAAATAATTATGTGAAACTTAGAAGGATAACCAGGAATTTAAGTAGGACACAGAGAGAACAACTTGAGATATGCTCACACTGTTAATTGCAGAAAATACGGAAAATTTGAACCTATTATTATAGAAATAAAGAAAGCAGTCAAACAGAAGATCCGTAGATCTTGCTTCGTCTGTCTCAGCCTCTAACGTTGTTTGACTGCTTTCTTTATTTCTATATTCATTTATGCTTTTCAGTCAAATGTGCATCTTTCTAAGATCCGTTAGAGGCTAGTTTGTTTATGTCCTGTAAAAATATGGACTTGATCGTTCTTAGCGATTCAACTTCTTAGTCTATTCAAGCCAGCATGAAAGTCAGTGTTCCTGTAGTATCTATTTTTTGTAGATGCGGATAGCTCAGTGGTTAAGTGCCTGGTCTTGTCTCAGCAAGGCGATGGGTGCCGTATCGAGGTGCAGGTTCGATCCCTGTTCATTCCATCTGTTCTTATGTTTTCCTGTCTTTCGTCTTATTTGTCGGTCTCGAGCTAGATCTAGGTTTGTAGTTGATTTTTCTATACAACCTATTATTAGACATTGTTGAAGAAGAAATCAGAAAGTAAACGTTGGAATTGAATAGCAAAAAGGGATCAGCAATGGTATTCAGACGAAACAATGAGTGTCCAACGATCAACATCTTTATCAACGAGAATAAATTCAAGCAAAGAAATCGATTCAAAATCTTGGTTCCATAATATCAAGCGATATATTATTAGAACATCTTTGAGTTTCTAGAGAATGAAATCGAGAGTCTGTCTAATTGGCACCTGAAACATTTCTATTTATAGAATTCATGGAAGGGCTACTCTTTTTGCACAAGCTACTTTGAGACAACAGATTACCCTTTTCTTGAAAAATGTTTCCGTGGAACCTGAAACATTATGACGTAAAGTAGAAAATGTAACTCTTAATTTAAAAACTCAAAGTTCATCTCTTGTAAGTAAGGAGTATTTGTTTGACCTCTGTTGCGATAGTAAACAATTCGCTATAAACCAATGATCTAAGAAAATGATACATAGTCTGAACAACCGGTAACTTTATAGAAATGACAACGAAAGTTAAAAAAAGGAGATGTTTAAGTATATAGTGTCACGATGGATAACACTCCAACGTTGCATTTTTAAGCGGATCAGTGATATGTATTGTAATCTGAAACGACAAGATCTAGATCTAGATCTAGATAGATAGTATAGCCCAATAAAGACTGAACAAAATGTCGGCAGGGCGAGATCTATCTTTAGATCTATGTTACAGACATGTTTTCAAGAAGTGCATCTCTTGTAAACCATTTCAGTGCACCAAATAATTATTATGAAACATAACAGTTCTTTCCTTGTAACCTGAAAGAACATTATTATGTTCAGAGCGCCTTTAATTTTCAAAACCACTTGCCATTTCACAATCAGCTATTGCATTTGTCTGGATAGATGTAAGTAATGAGAGTGAAATTTTGTAAATGCAAATACATTTAATTGCAAGCACAATCACATAAATCCTAAGCTGATCAGTTATAAATCAATAAACAATTATAAATCAAATCCTTAAGAAATAGTAACAACTGCTGAAGTCCAGCACCACTATGGTTTTAGATAGTTACTTGGGGCTGAGTAATTCAATCTAGAATGATCATATTTTATTTATTTATCTAGATGTAATAGATATAATCGAGTGTTACTAGATCTAGTAGATTACAATTTAGATGCAATTGTGACAGGAACATAGCTCCAGGATCAACTTTGCATACATGTGTATTGCCAAAGAACACATCTCTTTTGTTACTTCAGAACGTCCAAAATAAAGATCAAATATTCAAATTGAGTCAATTTTGACTTACTCTAAAATGGATCTAGGTATAACTATAACTCCAGATCTAAAACATAGTGCAGCATAAGCATGAGGGGCAGTTTCCTATTTTTTTTCACACATTAAAAGCACTTCTTCAAATAAAACATAAACTAGATCAAGAGTTCGAAATTTAAAACTAGAAGCATTGTATTTTTGTTCTAAATCTAGCTCTTCCAAATAAACAGAGAGAAACCCCCAGCAGTGTGTGCAACTCAAATCTGCTTATATCTCTATATATACTGAAAATAAATATTTTGACAGATATAATTTTGTTCAGCTTTCACTTGTGTTAAATAAAAGGACAGCAGGCAGCTCTAGTAGACAAGAGAAATTAAATTTTGAAAATATTTTCACAAATCAAGATGCACAAGCATTGCTTTATTCAGGTTTAATGTATGTCTTATTTCAATATTTGTATCAAATTTAAATTTTTGAATTTTTGAAGTATTGTTTTTTTTTACGCTTTGAGGATTAATAATTGAAGTTAGATGTAGATACACGGAATACTTGCTAGTTTATCTGTCATAAGGGATGGGCATCAATGGTATGACATTTTTGACCCCTGTAGCAACTGTAAAACAGTTGGCTTTCTCATTTTAGATACTATGAAATATTGTGTCCAGAACTGCAGACTCAATTGACTATAGGCTTTGCAATGCAAACCAAAATCCAAAGGAAACTAAACAATAGGAGCAACTTTTTAATAAAGCTCCAGCATTTCAGAGCAGGTCTAAGGCATATTTCATTTAAAAAGTCTTTGTACTTAGATCCAGAAAGATCATCCAGTAGATTATTTTGATATATTGGGTTTTTGGTGTATTTCAATAAATTTTTTTTTAAATCTTCTAGTGTAAGTAATGATATTTTGAACATAAAAGATAATAACTTGTAATGGTGAAGCAGATCATATTATAAAAAAAACATTACAGGGTTATCTTAAATTACATGTACCTATTAGGCTAAATTGTTACACAATCATTCTTTAATATTGCACCAAAAAATTCAATTCCACCATTAATTATGAGATTTTTTTAAAGTTTTGAACCTTTTCAGGCTGGTTTGGTGTAAAATTTATCTTCACCGTCATCATGACTAACTTTGATTACCGAGTTAAAATAAAAGAGATCAATACATCTTTTAATAATTTTTTCATTTTTTTTAGATGACTTGATGGAAGATAATGTTCAGGTATCATGAAAGATAAAAACTTTTTTTGTTGTTTTTTTTTTTTTCAAAGTAATTTTAACAACCTATTAAAAACTGTAATAAGACTTAAAAGGAAACATCAGAATATATCAAAAGAGTGAAATTATCACACACAAAAAAAAAGCAGACAAAATCTGAAAAAGAAAGGAAAATGCAGTAATTTTGAAAGAAAAGGTTTTATTTCATATCTTCGTTTAATTTATCTGAAAAACACTGAGAAACATTTTTGAAAATTGCTTGCTATAATTCCACAGAACATAACATTTTCCAGACAAATAAAAGGAGTGTGATATGTAACGAGTATTTGTTTAATGATCAGAATTACAAAAAGTTATAAATGTGTAGATATAAATACAAATCCAGTAAATTTATACAGCTACATTTAATTTCAAAAAGTTGGTCAAACAGATAGTATTTAGTATTAGTATTAGTTAGAAGACTAAGTCAATTGCACATTAGGAGATTCCTTGATAAAGTTTTCTTTAAATGAATGATGTATAATTATATCTTAATTGAAATGTTACTCTACAATATCCATTAGTTCTTTTCCTTTTTAGTTTTATTCATCATCATCCATTAACCAAAAAAAAAAAAAAAAGAAAAAAGAAACATTACCCGTATATGTATCTTCTTATTCATATTATTAATGATGCAAAATGAATAATATGGAAATAAACTTTGAAATGTTATTTAAATATACATGTATCTTCATTTTGTTCACTGATGCTTTTATTTAGGGATCCAAAAAATTCATTCTTACCTTTACATCATGGGTGTGCAAGTTCAGAGATATTAATTCTGTAATCTTAAGTTTCTGGTATTTGATGGATCAGCTGTCAAACTGATAAATGTGCCTTAGACCACTTCGCATGGTGTCATAGGCTTTAGAAAATATATGATTTTTAGGTCACAATTAATCTAATAGCCACAGGCTAGTCTTGTTAGTCTATGTACCGATAGCAGGCTTATAAGGTGACACTGCAACAGATTTCTAAACTGGCATCAGTTCCCTAAACTTTTTACTTTTAAGGCCCAAAAGGTCTCAGCATCTTCCATATGCGAAGGCTTTGCTTAAAAGTGAAATAATTTTTTACTTTAAGTGAACAAACCATTTTAAATCAATCAACTATCTGTCAAGTATGGGTAATATTTAAGAGAAATAATGGATTGAAATAAGTAACATTTTCTGGAAATACAAGATACTGGTAATATAATTGGGTTTGACAATGAAGTTATGACAGAATAGTTTAAAGAAATAACGTGTATTTAGATTATAATAATCATATGATTATGTTCATGAAATTTATATAAAAGAAACAACATATATGTCATTTATGAAAAGCATAGGCCTACTAGTTAAAAATGACAGTAACGAATAGGGTATTGACTGGACAAAACATCGTCTTGTTTTCCCTCAAAAATGATAGTTCCATATTGATTATGATATACATGTAGTCATAATTTTTGTTTTGATAGACAATTTAACCTCCATGGAAACAAGTGAGGCAATGTATCTCTTCTTAGCCGTTTTGTGTAATATCTACACTTAACTTTTCATCCCTCAGTTTGAGTTCTTTATGAATTGTTTTATATACTTCTGCATGATTAAATTGTCCCTGTCAATGTTTGAAATTACATTATGATTTATGTTATTATATCCAATACCTTAGCTGGCTTTATGCCATGAGAAAGCTTTCAAGCAACATCATATCTTGTTACTTCTGAATCGCTCAGGTGGACAAAATCAATTGAATGATCTATTGTGATCTAAACAGTAGTCTATTGTTACGAGATTTTTTTTTTTACAAATATCACTACTCACTTTCAATAAAGAAGTACAATGGTTATCTAATTCGCCATTGCCCAAGTATTTTCTAGGCTTTTTAGGCTTTGAGCCTTCACTTTTTTTACCTGGACAATTACATAATGACAAATAATATGGACAGCTTTGTTGCTAGCTGGTATTGCAGTTCTCTTGCATACATATTCTGCCAAACATAATTTTAAACTAAAATTGTTCAGATTTAAGTTCCTCTTCATTCTTAAATGTTTTATGGCATATTGTTATTGGTTTATAATAAGTTTATAATTAAAATAGAATATGAGCACAGGGAGCTATAACAACAATTTCTAATAAGGTGATTTACTTTGTACTCACACTTTTTTCTGTTAAAAGTATTAATGGATAACATAATAAAAGTAATAAACAATGACTGCCCCTCTAATTGAAGGTTCTGTCTGCATCCATACCAAAAAAGTTTAATATCCAATGTTCTCTCTAATTCTTTCTTTCATGCTTTGAAAATTATTGTTGTTGCAAAAGTCCCAGACAACACTGAAGACTTTATTTTAAAGTTGTCAGCATGGATCAGGTCCATCTGACTGGTGAGGAGCCAGCTCTGTCTGAAAAAATCAGTCAATAGTTAAATACCATGAGAATATTATTTTCAATGCAGGAAGGAGATATTTTCTTTTGTATTTCGTTTTTATTTTCAAATAATTTTTTCAGTTTCATGTGTTTGCGAGTTATGAGTCCATGTGATAGAAAATGTAACATTATGGGTAACTGTTCTGTATTTATACGTAACTAGTGACGGGTGCAGAGTCCCAATGACACGGACAAATAGACACCTAAATTCATTCTTTCCAATATCTATCATCTTATACTATGAGGAGATTAAAAGGATAACTAAATCATAATTATACTTTGCTTTCCAGTCTGATGTTGTAATTCTAGAAACGCCAAAATGATATGCTCCCCTTTTCTTTACTATTTTTTTTATCACTTTTTTAATACTCCTTATATATATGTATAGACTTATATCTCCATAAATTTATGTCACCTGTATACTCATACTGTGATACTAGAAAATCTATGTAATTATTGCATGTCCTGAGAGTGAGAGCATGCCATTTTTAATTTCCCTTTGTTGAATTAATAAAGTTATCTTATCTTATCTTAATTTCTTATATCATGTTTTAACTTCAATAAAAAATATTTATGGGTACCTGACACTCCCTATGAGGGAGTTTATATATATATATATATATATATATATATATATATATATATATATATATATATATATATATATATGCTAAATGTAGTGGTATTTAAATTGGTATACATGAGGTGAAATTCTAAAAAAAAAATTTAGGTTAAATAATCCAATGATCTTTGTAAAAGAAATACAAAATACATGTTATGATTTGCCCGGTACAATATTTCTTGTGTTGAATTGGAAACAACCAAGTTAAATCATCTCTTTTTACATGCAGAACATTTTTTTATTAGAGAAGTTAATTTTTATTTATTTATTTACTTTTTACAAGGCAATGGCACAATTTAGAAATAATAATGTTTGCATTCAGGTGATAATTAAAAACATTTGGAAATTGCAAGAGCAGTTGTACGTAGAGAGAGTAAAGAGTATAGGTTTATAGGTGCCTATAGTACATTTTTAAACACAGTAGTAAAAGAATAAATGTTTATATAACTATACTCACCATGAGGTTAGCTAGGTTTTCCCATATTATTGCCACAAAGTTATCCAAACTGATAGGGCTGCCATGTTCTTAGGAGTGCCTTGGACCATCCACTATCTCTCTTTCTAAATTTCGGCTGGCTTTGCCCTATTCCTTGGTAATGCACTTCCTACTGAAAAAAAAAAACAAAAAAAAACCAGTCATATGAATACATTGTACATGTATCATGTGGAATTTTATTAAGATGATTGTGTGATTCCTTTATCAGTGTTCCTCCACAAGGTCAAAGAGTGCTCAAAATTGGGCCTATAAAAATAGAGGAGTAGTTGCATGAAAATGATTATTACTTTGCAAGATAGTCATTTGTTTCCTCTTCAGGAAAGTTATTAAATTCAAACTTGATTGTAATGCCTGTAATAAAAAAAAATATTGTCTAAATACTGAGATTTTTTTTACCCCACAACAGACAACCCCCTTTTTTTTTCTTTTTAAAATTCTGAAGGCAAGCAGATTATTCCTAGTTATGTACAGAAAGATCATGTGTTTATTAGTTTAACTTAACAATCAAATATGATTATGGAGTGTGATAAAAGTTTAAAACAAAAAAAAGAAAATTAAAAAACTTAAATGAATAGCAGAATACCTTTCTTTCAGGCTGGGTTTAGCACACAGTTTAAAAAACAAGTAATGCCAAAAAAGCATTATTAACATAAAAAAAATGGGCCAATGTCATTTTCTTTACATCTTTTATCAGGGTATGATTTTTTGTGGGTTATAAAAAAAAGAGATCAAAATATGCAAAAATGTTAAAACTGGTTGAAAAAAATAAAAATAAAAAATTTCGGCAGTATTATCTTTACATTATAATTATTTAACATCTCCTATTTGTACTATTGAGAGAAGAGTGGGATACTTTTCATGAATAGTTTCTAGAGCTAGGTGCTCTACTTTTTTTTAGTTTATTCAATATTATGAAGAAACAAAATAAAAAATCAGTCTCATATTTATATCTATATCTTAAACTGTAAGTATGTTATCTGCTCTGCAGATTTGCCCATGCCAGGCCAAATAAATGTCTTACTCTTTACTCGCAATGAACTTGAAGTTCAGACCTGACATAAGTTTCATTTGAAAAATATAAAGTGTAAAAATAAGGCATTTTGAACATTTGAAGTAAATTTTTTTTCACAAATATACAGGTCCAAATTCTTTTGTTCATTGAGAAAAAACAAACAAAAAACAGCATAAATTGAATGTCAAAGTTTGACTGAGTATCAATCACGCATTACCTGAAAATTGTTGAGAGACTAGTCAACATCCCATACTTTGCAGAGTTTTAGATTATCTAAATTGAGAGTAACTGTTCGACAGCTTGGACTAAATCATTTCCCGTAGTTTCTCAAAAATGCATTTTTAAATGATAAACAAGAACAAAGAATTTTAAGGCTATTCTAAGGACAAAGAAAATTCAGGCCTGAAATTTGTTTACAATCAATTTTTGCTTTTTATTCAGTTATTGTTTTATTTTTTAGTCAAAAAAAACGGCGAAAAGTGTGGTATCTAGAGGTCTGAATTTCGAGATCTAGTCTGCAAAACTCTAATAGCCTAGGTCATAGCCAGAATCCAAACTCACCGTTAATCTCACATTGTTTAGCATGGGTATTGTTCTCCTTCATTTTTGATCAAGAATAGAGCGCAAGTGCTGGATCCAGCTAAATTTTTCTAGTCTTAATCTAATACAGATCTTTCTAGGTCTGATTAATTATGCTCTACTCAAATTTTTAATTAAAATCATTGTAAATTTGTATAGTTTTACATAGATCTGGGTCTAGATCTAGTATCAAGCTCTGTTGAGTCATAATCTGCATCTTACGGGTAAAATAGATTGAATTCATTTAATGGCTTTCTGTAATGTTATGTAGAACTAGATTTAGATCTCCATCCACCAAATATTTAGACCATTGACCAAGAATAGATCTAGAGTCTACATCTATGTAGAACTGTATCAATCCATATCTTGGGGAGAGGAATTGAGATCTATATCTGTGCATGGATTAATTGGATAGTAAAAATCTCCTTTGTTAGCTGATTCCATGTGGACTTAACAATATATAACTTTTATAAGGGTGGATAAATAAAATATAAAGACATTAGAACGGCCTACTCTCTTTGTTATTAAAGCAAGGATTGAAATCGTCTGCTGATTGATGAGTTGTTTACATTCGCCGCTCCTGCGCCGGAAGCTACGCATGGTCGAAAAAAAATAACGCTAAGAGGAGGTGACGTAGTTGCTATAAATAAAAATGTTTCAGGTGCCATTTAGCCGCTCCCGAAATGGATACCGGGGTACTTTATATTAAATATCTTTTCATCCACACAAGAAGAAGAGCTCTTGAGTGCTATATTGAGCCCGTTGTGATACATGTATGGAAGCGAGACCTAGACATTTTCAAAACAGCTCCAAAGAAACTAGAGGCAACAGAAATGTGGTTCTTTCCACAAAATAAGGAACCACCGAGGGCACTTCGGGATGTCCTGGGTATTTTCTTAATTTTCCGGTGCCGCGATAATTGTTTTATCAAATAAGGTGAGAATTTTATGTATCCTATGTTGCAAACAATAGTGCTCTGGTGTAATATTGTGTAGAAAAGTTTCCTAAAAATTGACATTTTCATTATAATTTTACATGTTTGAAAGTTTGAAGGAATGTTTTTTTAAAGTGTTATTTTTTATACAAGGTTAAAATAAATAAGAAATTAGATCATTGTGTATGTGTATGTGTGTGCTAATGCTTATTGGTTTTATTTTATTAATTTTTTTTTGTTTCGAAATTTTGTCGAGGTGCTGAACTCTTTTTTCTATAACTTACAGTAAAATTTTTACACTTTTTTTTCATAACTTATAAGTTGAAAAAGGTTTGAAATCAAACTATATAAACACAATTCAATTCGTAAAATATCATGTGCAGAAGACGCGAGGTTTCGACTGCCCTTCAGTTAACTTAAGTGTACTCTACTGTACTCTACAACTAATGACTTTAAATTTTCAATATATTTAAAATTAGGTGAGTGATCTGCCACAGGCTAGAAATAGATCTACGATATCGTGCCACTTATGCATGGGATAGGCTAGGCATCGATGAGTATGGTGTCGCTAAATAATTATTGCTTCACAATATTAAGATTATACTTTGTAAACCTCTGGATAGTTTCTCCATTTTTGTGTATTAAGAAACCTATAAAAAGTTATTTTAAACTTCAAATTTTTGTGAAATAATTTAAAATTATTTACCCCCCTACACACGTCTTGCCCAAGCTGGCATGAACCACCAAATAATGAGACGGAGAATCCATCACTGGATTTTTCACTCTATTGATTTGAGAGGCAACATTCGGTGCCGAAAGACATTTCTGTGTTGAAATGCGTTCACATCCTGTGACGCACTTCCTCAATCTGGACTTAAACGCTGGCTCGCCTGAATCGTCTCTTGGTTAGCTCAGTGGATAGATTCAGTTGATTTTAATTTAAGATTACTTATTAGTTTAGTTCATGAAAGGCAGAATATGGCAGAGCTTAGAGGTGTAGATGTGTTACAAAATGAAATTGAAAAATCGAAAGATAAGCTCAAAGGATTTAACGAGAATATAAAGAAACTGACTGGGAGAGATCCGAATCGTCCTGGGTAATTTTTTTTTTTCATGCTTTTTTCCCCTAGGTCTAATCTAGGCCTAGACTAGATCGAGAACTTACATCTAGATCTAGATCTCATCTAGATTCTAGGAAAGAGTTCCTTTTAGGTTCGGACGGTTTTTTACATAGAAGAAAGCCCGGAGAAGGGAATTAGTCAGATAAGAGATAGAGCTGAAATAAATTAATTTTTCTTCTTTGTGTAACCCCAAGTAAAAACCAAGCCCAATCTTTTTCTATGGTCCCGATGAAACGAAGCCCTCTTTGGTGTGTAAATTAGTCCTTACCTAAAAGGAACTCTTTCCAGATTCTATATGACTCATTCTCAAAAGGTACCTTTTTTCAACCATAGTCACAACATGTCAGAATTTGAAAAGACAATGCAGCTTTAAGACATTTTTTAATTCCTACACTTTGCACATAGATCTATATATATATGACCCATTGCCAAATACAGGTAGCTTAGATCTATCATGATTTTACACACAGATGGCATGCCTTTATCTTGAAAGTTATAGACATTTCTATATAACTCAAAGAAGCAAAGTTGTAGTAAAGACCTTTGTTGAAGATATCATATAATTTTTTATATAAGCACTTCAGTATTGACAGAGCTATTGCCCTTGATTGATCACGCAATATTTATACGGAGTTATTGATATTTTACTCTAAAAATAATCATATTTTGGATACATTTAAAGGGAAAAAAAACGTTGCAATAATCTTTTAATTTAGGATAAAAGCTTAAGTAAGATGTATATTCTTCATTCTCTAGCCAGAAATTGCCCTTGATGCGTAAAATAACACGAAAAAAATATCTTTTTCAATCGCTCATAGTCAAAACATTCATTATTGAACAAATATTTTTTTTTCCTTAAAGTAGCAATGCCAATCTGACGTCCGCAGGCTAGACAACTCTAGCTAAAATTCAGTGCGCCGCGGCCCGTAGACCTAGGCAAAAAAATGGACCGCGATTAAACAACGTTTGCCGTTTTATAATTTTAACTACAGTGTCATTTTATAATGTATCGCGATGAAACTTGGTGTACAATCAGAAAAGATATTCTATACTTCTGCGGTAAAACGGTATTGATCGGCCGTCTAGAAGTGTTGTTTCTGAACGAGTTTTTTCTTTTCGTTCGCTGCTCTCTAAAACTACTGGGACTACGCATTTCGTCTTTGGACAGATAATTTTTTAACATTTCTTGTGCAATTTTTACTTACTTACATTACTTTTTGTCCGCGTATTTGCTCGTATTCGTCTTTGAAAGACACCCACCCTCTCAAAATAATGACACTTGACATTCAAGACGAGCCGGCCTGCTAAGCCTTTGGTGTAGCGCACAAACTGACGTTTGGTTTGTGACGTCACATGGCTAAGAGCGCTTCTCTCATTGGTCGAGAGCATGTGAACTGGGTTAGGCGAGTTTATGTTATTGGATTGTCACTATTCTAATAATGGCTTGCAAAGGGGTGCTTAGGGTAGATCTACGTAAATAAAATAGATAGCTATTGGATTTTGAAACATAGAAATGCTATTAAAACAAAGTATTCATTCTATTTTTAATAAATTTGTAGCACTTTAGAAACATGACTTTCTTTCAAACAATTTTTAATCAAAGCGCTTGGAGTAGTATGTTGACTTAACTTACACCCTCTATAGTATTCAGTTTAAAATAATCCATTAGCGCATCTATAATATGGGGACTGTTCTCCACTTTTAAAACGAATAGTTTGTTTTCTTTTAAGAAAAAAAAAAAATAGTGGTACATTTGCAGTTGCCTGTACATCTATAAAGAGTTTTTGTTTCTTTAGTATGCTTTTCGTATGAAGATAACATCTTATGTACAAAGTTAGCTTATATTTAATTGGTGGTTTCTAACTATTCGTGTGAGATCTAGATCTAGATCTAGCTCTTGCGGGGAGGTTGGGCATTGAGTCTGATCTATTAAATCCTATTAAATGTGAAATGAGCGTTCTGTATGACTGATTCAGTAACCTAATACAATATTGTAACTCAAAATAACTAACTCATTGAGGCTGGGGTGATTCCATGAGCAGTCACGCTATTATTACTATTCTAATTAGGTAAGTGTACCAAGTCCCACGAATGTAGGAAGTTGAAGGATAAGAAACGCTCAATGAACATTGTATTATCTCTCAGTATCTGAAGCGAGCTTCTATATATTTTCTCCTTTTTTTTTTAAAACATCCTCAATATGGATAAAGAAGCTCTTGTTGAAAAATATAGATGTCCTGATTCCACGAATAATGGATTCAGATGTGCAAGGATGGCTCTAGACTAACGTTACCTGCAGGGGTTTGGGTCACAAATTATGGCACTTATTTCTACAAGTGTAGACTGGAAGATAATTTATGCCATCAGCGTAATTTATGCATTAACTTACCATGCTGATTTTAACAAATTAAGAAACAAAACAAAAATACAATTTAACCACATTGGTTGATACTTATGATAAGAACATTTTGGAGGTGGTAACTTCTGAAATTACATAAAGAAATGATAAAACGGTAATTTATGCTAATTTATGGATAAATTAACTAATGCATATGAATGCTGTATTTCTTTTAACGAAGTAAGAAACTAAATGATACATGTATTATACGTCTGCCTGCAAAATTTTATTGCAATATCTTGGTAAATATGGGAATTAGGGAGGTTTTACATTCTAAATAAAGGAACGCGAGTTTGGATTAGGGGGTAATTTATGTTAATTTATGCAAAAATTGACCCTGGCCTTAGAAACAAAACTGTCAAAATTATCTCTGACAAATTATGATTCTATATAAAAAAATACACTTAAATGTCAAGTTTCATGGAAATATATTGCTAAATAAAGAAATTAGGAGGTTTTAACTTCCTTCACAACACAAAAACAAAGCACCAAAAAGGTCCATTTTTTGGACCATTTATTTCTCTTTAAACCTATATACATTTTTGGCTTACTTAAATCCTCATAACTTTTTTTTTCTGGACCTATTCTCAAAATTTTAAAAGTTTTCTTCTTTTGAGAGCAAGCTTTATAACTTCCAATCATTAGTAGGTAAATGTTACAGCTTTGAAATTTTGGATTGGCATTGCTACTTAAAGGATTATACGTTGTAAGAGTATATTATGAAAAATATCACATCCAGTACTATTTGGAAGTACTCCACAGACTCATAAATGTATCAAGAACTACATGTAATGTTTCTTTAGTCTAAAATTGCCTATCCATCAGGGTTATTGTTTGGGAATGTGTTCAAAATTATTTGTATCCTTCTATTCATTATACTGTACCATTATGAAAACTATATAAACACAAAAATATATGTAAAAAAAAACAACAAAATGTAAAGAAGTCACGCCACTCTCTGCTAATAAGTTCAACTACTCAAGAATGAGACTTGTGAATGAATTAAAAAAAAATTAACGTAAGAGGTTCTATTTTCTTTTCGATATCTTTGTTAAGTTTTCATTTTCATGAAAAATTGTCAAGTCAAAAATAAGCAAAGGAAAGAACTGATAAACAAACAATAAACTGCAACTATTTAACAAATTCCATAACACTGATCATGTCAAAGATTTAAAAAAATAAAGAACTATGCAAAGAAAGTTTATTGAAATTATGTTGCATCATGAAAATCAAAATAAATTCATGGTATACTCTATTTTTAGACAATATTGCTCTTTTATCTAAAAACAAGCATTTTGCGCATATTAGTACTTTCCAAGCAGTGGACATAGAATTCAAACAAGAGGGAATGTATGTCATACAGAAATAAAAAGCTAGAAATCATAATGATAATCCTTTCATCCAATTTAATATTTCCTCTTCATTTAAAAAAAATTCAAAGAATGGGCCTTTTTGTAAACACATACATTTGCTAGGATTATAGCATGAAAATTTACAACTCCTATTTAAAATATGATTGTATGAAGTACACATTTATTTAAATCAACTGTGATTGAACTATGCATACACCAAACTCGTCACTTAAGTATTTTTTCATACAATTTGCATCCACCAAGAATAAATTTCATTCATGATATAAAGCATCAGATGCATTTCAACTGACCTTTCATCATTCTAATGTGCATTGATATAAGTTGTGTTTAAATTGGGCTTTTCATTTACACCTAAACATGTAATATGTCTTGCATCCCAGATGAAATGAGAAGCCTGGTAGCAACTACTATTTGATGATAAGTCTTTAAAAACTCAAATCATATGCATAAAAGTCAAAAGTGTTAACAGAACTGAAAAAGAATTTTTCTTTAGGTATCAGGGCACCACCTTAAATTTGAATCATATACCATGCATTTCTGTAAACAATATCAACAAACATACCGTATTCCCTCCATTAGTAGCGCCATCTCTAATAACCCCCCCCCCTTTCCCTTCCAGGCAACACTTAAAAAACACCACTTTCGAGAACAAAAGATTCTTATTAAACTGAAACTCAAAACATTTATTAAGCGATAGATCTGATGATAACAACAGACAACACATGTAAACAATGAATGACTATGATACTGCAATTGTCATCTCAAATTGGGGATGTAAAGGCGTCTGAGGTTAATGTCCTGGACTATTGCAGTCCTTGTAGTCTGACTCGAATGACACCCAACCATGGCACTCTAAAACTAAGTAGAGAGGGGGGGGGGGGCGACGGCAGAAACGGCGGCACTTTGTCTTTGAAGAAAGTCATCCAAAACATTCCATTAGACGAACCCCCCCTCTTCATTTTCAGGCGCCCGGCGCTACTATTGGAGCGAATACGGTATTTTGTAGATTCAACTAAGGAAAAATCGAACAAATAAAATTAAAATTTCAGCTTCACAACTACAATGTAAATAATTTGTAATAATATATTCAAGCTGAATATTTTCAGCTTCAGGCACAATCTTGTACTTTAGTAGAGTCATTGACTTTTTCAATTTGTATCTCATACTGCTTTTTATCTTTTGCTCCTCCTCCTGCTCCTGCTGTAAGTTGTTCGAGCAATTCTTTACCAGTAATTTCTGCTTCAAGCAATAGGCTGCCCATTTTCAGCATCTGTCTTTAGCCTGGCACGGTATTCTGCCTTGGCTTTTGGATGTTTTCTTTGGACAAACAAGCCTCTTTTTCTTTGGCCATAAATTCATGAAAAACTGTTCACTGAAAAAGAAAAAAAAAGTGACGATTGAAGGGTACCATTCTAAATGGCTTAAATTGTATTCTAAAGACAAATCTAAAATCATGCAATAGCAATTCTAGAGATGAAAATCAGGATTAGATTCTTTTTAGCCTGTTGACTAATAACACTTGAGCAGAAACTGAAACAATGACAAAAAAGGAGGAGTCAAGTCTACATAATTTTCTGTGTGCTCTTACTATAGGTGGAGTAGAGCTGTTTTGATTGTGAAACTTCTGAAATGGATAACTATCATACATGATGCTAACAAATACCAGTAATAACTGCTACACTTAACAAGAATAGATGGAAGTGAAAAAATCCTTGACCTCTTGATTATTTGTGCTAAAGACAAAAAATTTTGTTTGTCAAAAAGACAAATGTACTAGTCTTCATAATATCTAGACAAAAAAAAAAATGCTGAATGATTATTCAAGAGAAAAATTTGAATAAAATTCTTACCAGCACTGGTAACCGCATTAAAGGGTTTGTATTATTGTCTGCTGCATGCATGATTGATGTCATCTGCCATCTGGATAATAGAAATAAAAAAAAAAATGTTCAAATTCCCCTTCTACTTTGGTAAAAGTTGTCCTGAGTGATAAACCATTATTATTAAACATATTGTCTAATTAAGAGGTAGCTGCATAGATTTCATCTTGTGAAACAGTGTGAATGGCTTAATGTAAACTACAAACAGTATCCGGTGTGTGTTTTTTATTAAATTTATAAAAAGCATTTCATTCTATCCATAGAAATCAAAACTAGACTGTGAAATAAGCATACAACTGGACCGCTACTCCCAAAAATTTTTATTTCCTTACAGAAACTTAAGGAAATATCTCTTAATACTTGTACTTAAAATATTGCAAATCTCTCACTGTTTAATTCCAACAACTAATATAATAAACTTTAGGAAATAATATTTGAAAGTAATGACTTAATTTCCAGAAATAGGAACTTGCACTACTTTCAGGAATGGTGGCTATCTGAGATGATGAAACAGTGCTCTATAGATTAAATCCTTTGAAAGTTTGCACCTAGATCTAGATATAGGTTGTTGAAAACCCTCTTTAAGTTTTCAATATTTAAACATTAAAATTAAGTTGCTGTTAATGGCACTCTTTATAAAAATGAAGCAGGAGAGAAAATATAATAATTTATTTACTATTCTTGGGATTGGTTCACTTACACAAAAAGACAAGCACATTTTCCTGCCCCTTATATTTTTTTTTGCACAATCTTACCCTTGAAGGAGTTAAAAACAAATTCTTTCCTGTCATAAACTGATACAATTTTCTCATATATGGATTTTGCATTAATATCTAAATCTAGATATTTATAATTTTCATTTTGCTTAATTTAGCCAAATCAGTTTCAAAGAAAACAATGTCCTGTAGCAATCCTGGGAAAGTTTGTCAGCATATTCTCTTTAAACCTTTGACTACTGTAACATATGTAGATTTAAAAGCCACATAGTTTCATTTGTAGAACGTTTCAAAAGAAAACAAAATGAAAAATGCAGGTTTCCTGCACTTCTCTAAAAACTAGATCTAGATCTATCAAACTTGCACAAATTGACAAAGAAAATATTCCTGTTCAATTTTGTAAAATTTATCTCACAGCTCTAATAAATGCACAAAACATGTTGGCTCTAAAACTAAATATAAATTTCAAACGATTAGAACTGTCCTAGCTTTATTGTCTACTCTTCTTAAAAAAGACATGACTTTTCTTTAAATCTGAACCTTTTCATAACTTTTCCGAAAAATATGGTTTGACAGGAAAACAGTCATGTCAAGGTTTTTTTTTTTAAAGTGAAAGTAGATCAATGACCTAAAAATTACACAATACGACATTTAAAAACTTTTTTGATCACTTGAATAGTGGTAGTAAGTAAAATAATATTTTATGAAAACATAAAAAAGAAATATTAATGAACCATTCCCATGTCTCATTTTACATTCCCAACTAACACAAAAATTTTAACTTGAGACAGCACTGGGAAGTTTCCGTTTTGATTTCAATCTTGTCAAATCATTCTAAGTGAGAGACAATCCTAATATTTGATAGAGAACAATAAGAAAAACTGAAAATTTATATTAATACTTTCCAAGTTACAAAGAATACGATTATGCAGAACTTGATGGATGCCTTTTCTTGAAATGAATTATCTAGATCTACATTTTCCAAGTAACTTAAGACGCCATGAAAGTATAGTCAATTCCTTGACTCTTAAGTAAGTTAACCAAAAACAAGTTAATGTTATGAAAAGAGAAAAGAAGTCATAGCAAAATAAGAAACTATCGTTAAACAAAACTCACCAGTAAAGATAGATTTTAGTGACTTTGAATGCGATGTTATGCAGGGTAGATCTACTGGTCGGACTAACTCTCAAGAGCTGTTCTTAGTTTGACACGAAAAATGCGAAAGGTCATCTTGTCTCGCGAGATCTTTTTTCGAAAGTAAAATATGACAAGGCGAACGAACGTTCAAAACAACTTTTCTATTTTTCAAATAACTTTCAAATCGTAAAATTAGAAAATATCCAGAGATTTATAATTTAAAAAATGAGGTTGTTAATATTGTGTCTGCTTTGTGTTTTTTTTTTAACTTTCGTCACGGTTTTTGACACGAAAATGTACTTTGGCGATATTAAGACTCAACCTCCGACTACTTATTTTTTGGGGCTTTAAGATTATTTTTCAACCCAACTGAATTCCTCGACATGGTTTAAAAAAAAAAATAGCTAGTGTCTTGGACATATATTAGATTTTGGTAGATTCAAACACCTAGGTGTATTTGACGAGCAAATCTTATAAGTTAGGAATTTTTAAAACACCCGTAAGACATATTCAACGATTTTTTTCAGTAAAAAAGCATTGGAACCCATGGCTGCACTCCTTCCAATGTATCAGGAGAGAAAAGTAACCTTTGAAGCCTTCTTTAAATGATTTTGCAGTGCAGTTTCCGTTACGTTTATTTCATGATAGATTTTCAAGGTCAATTTTAGTATCAATTTCATAGTTTGGAAGTCTGTAAAATAAAAACCAATTGATCAATCAAAATAAAGTTTTGCATGTATGTTGATTAGTTACATTTTAATAAATGTGGCAAATTATAAATAGAAACGTAGTTTAGACATAACGTTATGACTCAAGTACTGCAGTGACGTATACAGATGTGCCTTATTTGGCAATGAGTCATATATATATATATATATATATATATATATATATATATATATATATATATATATATATATATATATAATAAAGAGATATTTGTAACAATATCACATTGAAAAATTTCTGAAATTTTAAAAAACGAAAAAAAACCCACAGTTTTTCTTTCGGATTTTTTGTTGCATTTTTGGATGGTGATTTTCCCTGACTTTCAGCTTTTGCCTAGTTCGTTTTCAGAGTAAAATGATTATTGATTTTTACAAAAGGAATGATTAAAGATCATAATTCTTTATTCATCATTGAGGACAAAAACACTATTCTGCAATGACAAACATATTTTCCTGCTCTACTTAGAAGACATATTATTGCATTGTGTCATCATGACCCATTTAAATAAAAGCCTTTAACACTGAACGAGATATGATGATTGATTCAATATGATTCACCAGCATTGCCATGCATCAAACTTTATTTTAGAAGCTACCTTGGCATAATGTTATTTCAACTGAGCTGAAAATAAAGGTCTATTCCTGAGTAGTCCATGCCTGTGACATTGCGATTTGTCTAAGATCGCAGCTGTCACTGATTCACCAGGGCATATTTTGATTCTCTGACACTGTCAGAACTTTCTCCTTTTGGATAGATAATTCAATAAAGCCCACTTCAGCTAAAGCATTTTTCAAAGAATTTTCCAAGAAGAAGATTTTTTTGTGTCATTCTGTTTAAATACACTGACACATGATATGTCTAAGACGAGCGATATTTCTGAGATATGAATGTGATAGATACATTGATATTTTGGTGTGATTTATTTTTGTACTGAATCATATTGTTTAAATATTCAAATCTTTAATAGGACTTGTATTTAAAACTACATATATTTAATTGGACACCATCAAAGCAAAATGTGTATGTGTGGCACAAGCCAGGTTTCAGTCATTGGTATGTCTGAGTACCCTAGAACTATTTCATCCATTTCATCATTAGGAGACTTATCTAAAAAGCAATATTGAAGTTTTGAGAGCTTTTGTTTTGGATAATAACTAGTTTGAATACATGTGTATGAGGCAGATTTGATCAACATATCTACTAGATCTAGATCCATGTTACAAATACTGTAATAGAAATAGGTTTTTCTCCATTTGGTACATGTTATAACTAGATCTATGTTAAATTATACCTAGTAAGGGCAATTTTAAGTGATAAAGTTCTATATTTTGTCTTAGTCAGTACTTAGATTTAATGATGACACAATTTATGTCATCAATACGTCTGAGAACAATTTTTCTTTAGTTTATTTATTTTTAGTTTTCAATAAGAATTTTGTTTGATGTGAACAGACATTGAAAATAAGTACTCAAAATAAGCATTTATTAATGAATTAATATGACTTAAAAAAAAACAAAAACTTCTATGGCAATGATTGACTTAGATGTAACAGTGACACAAAGTTTGCTTTCTCTACAAAAGTATTTTAATTTTCACTTCAATATTTAAGCATTATAACACAGTATTTTACTCAATTTATCTTTTGAAAAATCAAGTAGGGACAAAATTCGTAAAACAAAGTTATGAAATATGGCAAAATTTGTATCATTATTACGCCTAAGTATTTATGACAATATTGGAAAAATATAGCTTTCTTTCCAAAATAAGATACTCAACTATCTTTAGAATAATTTTATTCCATCCATAGGATTCTTACACTATTAGAAACATACATTTTATGTTTTAAAAATACAAAATGAAGATAAAGTCCCAAGTTCAAAAATTGACACAACCTTTTGAGAATGAGTCATATGTCTTTGTAAAACCACCATATTTCTTTCTCGAAACTTATACATGATGCCAATTAACTAAGCCCTTATATTCAAAACATTTTGAAGTTAACGCATGCCTAAAATTAGCGAACTATCTTTATGACGACATCGTTAATGACTCGACGAAGAGATTTTTTAACGATATCGTTAATAAATTCGCATCTAAAAGTAAAACATTTTCTAATTATAGCGATAAAAATAATGTCCGAGATAAGTAATTTATCGCTTACTTATTGTGTGTTTAGCAAAAATTTGTCTGTTTTTACCTGGAAGTCAGGCTGGTCTTCTTCAAAGACACCCATTTATGTTTTGTTCTGTTTTGGCTCATTTTGTCTATGGTGGCCACCATGTACATTGTTAACATTGCGTTTTTTAACTTTTAATTGAAAGTTTGTTAAGCTTGAAATGAAGTAAATAATTTGTTGGTATTTCATTATTGTGACATTTGCAGATCTAGATCTACACTAAACAATTATCTTTGGTGTACATTATCTTCAGGCCCAAGATCTTAGATTCAGAAGATGAAGTATATTCAGACTTGCATGCCTTGGATCTATTCAATGTTTGAATTATTATTGGCAGTAATTATTAAGGAGTTCTTCCAGTTTTCAGCATTTCTGCGCATTTCCACGGCTATAATTTTCCCTAATCTGTATCAGAATAATTGTGAGAGGAATACAGCTCTTGGCCTACATGTTATTGGATTGCAAAATAGACTATTAGTGCATTAAATGCTTCTAATTTTTTTTGTAATTTTTACCACCTATATAACATTTAGGGTTTTAATTGAAAGTTTAAATGAATTGTCTCTAATTTAAAAAAAATTTATGGGAGAGCATGCTCCCAGAACCCCCTTGGTTGAGTCTCGCCTTGGGCGGCCGCACTACCAATCCTCTCTTACTACCAAAAATTCCTCCTTTTCATCGTTTCTCACTAGAAGCACTGATTAAACCTACTTTTGGTTTGCTCAGCTGAATTTTAATCTAAGTTATGAACTACCCAGCACCTTGTTTATAAATTGCCCATTTGTAAATGTATGAACTTTGAAGTCAGCTTACCTTTAACACATCCACCACCCACCTGGATTTTCACCGCTGGACCCCACTGTGTAAATTCTTCGTTTATGAATTTACTATTGTGCTTTTATAATTACAATGATAAAGTACACATGTTGATCAAAATGTTTATCTTTGAAAGGAGCACCAAACCACACTAAGTGAAGTATGTTTTTGATAAACATTAAAAAAAAAATAAAAATAGACATGCCCTAAAAAAATTGAAAAAAAAATTCAGTCTATTTTTTCAACCTATGTGTAGTGCCTGTATGATACTCCAGGGTAATATCCTTTAGTGTCATTATTTGTAATCCAATTATAAGTCAACACAGAAAATTTCACATAAGTATCTATAAAACTTTCAAAGTTATTACAGTATTACTTTTCCATTCTCCTTCACCACCACTACCTAGACTTGATGAATGTTTGCCTAGATCTGGATCTAGATCTGAAACTTGTCTTCCATCTACTTCTCTGTCAACACTAGATCTAGAACTATGCCTATCATTTGCTGAACTCACAGTGATAGTAGATCTAGAACTAGCACCACCAACTGGAAATTTCTTGCCCTTTGAGGAGGGCCCTTTGCCTCAAGATCTAGACTAAGCCAATCAGACTCAGATCTGTAACTATCACTGGTGGTCTTACTAGATCTAGAGTCAGCATACGATAAATCACTATCTTCGCCTGATAAGATTCCACAATTTTCCTCCTCTGCCCAGTTCCCCTGATGACATTTTGTTTACGTACACATATCCCGAACTAGTTCAAACTGTGACGATCAACCAAACAAAATTACTACCAACATGTATTGATCGAAAGTGAAAAAAAGAAGGAATCTAGGCCAAAAGACGTGCGCATATTTAATTATTTCCATTTCTTCAGATTTTCATTCACCTTGTAGAATAAGTTCTTAATCGTGAGTTGGCCCACCCAGCTTAGGGTTTTGAAATATATTCAAATCCGAGCTGGGCCACCCTTCTTGGGGTACAGACAATGTGTTTGAAAAAGTGTTTAGCGTTTACAAACAACTTGCAAAACCATTATTTTCAGAAAATATCAAACACCATTGTTGTTCACACTTCACAGATCTATGAAGTTCTCTAAGAGACAAAGAAGTGAACTGCTCTTTTTTTTTTCAAATTTATTGTGATCCAAAAGGAAATCAAATGGTAAATTTACAAATTACACAGCAAGTCCAAACTTCATTAGTTAAAACACTCTTTAGTGTTTATACACTGGCTAAAGCCAGCTTTATTCTATTTTTAGGATTCATGGGACAAAAATTTCTTTGTTGAACAGCCCTTTCAGGTGTCTATTTGATTGGAATTACAAAAACATTAAAATGGTCATAACTTAACCAATTAATATCTTAACCAAGTAGACAATTTCCCTAATAAATTTCACTGAGAATTACCTTCTTTGAAAGCGAGATTTATAACCACCACCTAGGCATTTATAAGCTTACTAGTTTGCTTTTAATGCAGAGACAGAAAAAAAATGTTTTATATATTGACTTTCAACAAATAACAGAAGTACATGTAGATTAAATCTAGACATTATCTAGACCTGAATAGATAAAGGAATAATTAAAAAAAATATTTTAACTGGTGTATGATTTTTCTTGGTTGACAAGAAGAACAAGAAATGTGTCTATGGCCCACCATGACAACAGTGCTTTTTAGGTGCAATTACCTGTGTTCTGAGATTTCTTGACTGGCGAAGATAAACTGCACAAACTAGTAGAATATCTCTTCCTCTCTTTTTCTCTCTGTTAATCCTTATCTGTCTCTAGCTATCCCTGATTTTCTGTTACCCTTATTTCTCTGCGCTCAATCTCTTCCAGTCTCCATATTTGTCTTGAGCTAAATCCCTCTTTATCTCTCTCTGTCCCCTCACTCAGTCTCTGTCTGTATGTCTCTCATTCCCTGGTTGTTGTTCTTGTATTTGTCTGTTAATTTTTTATATCTTTCTAAGTTCCTGCCTGTTTGTCTTGGTATTTAAGATTTTCAGATGCACTCTACAAACCTTCTCCTCCTCTCTCTATCACTCTCCCTCTTTGTCTCTATTTGCCCCTGCACCCTCTATCTCCCATCTCCCTCTCTCAGTCTCTGTATCACTCCCCCCTCTCTCTTATTCCCCCTTCTCTTTTATCTTGTCTCACTTTCTTCCTCTCTCCCACTTCCTCTATGTCTCTTATTCCCCCCCTTTTTTTCCCTTTCTGTCTGCTACCTCCCCTCTGTATTCCTCTTTGTCTCACTCCTCTCTCTGTTACACTTCTTATGTCTCTCTCACTCTTGTTTGTTTTTCTGCCCTTGTTTGCTCCTATTTTTCTCTCTCTACCCCATCTTTTGTCTGAGAATTCGCTCTCTCTCTTTCTCTCCATGGTCATCGTATTGCAATATTATTTTGCAGACGTCTTGAAGTATTAACACTTAAAAATTGGCTCAGTTAAAGTGCTAACAGGTTTGCCTGGGCGAGGGTGCCAAGCCAATAGGAGTTGTGAGAGCGTGTGCTTGGAACATTTACAGGTCTGCTTGTGTGAAAATCAAACACTTAGGAGCTAATACGTTTTTTACGCTCTAAAGTTTATAGACACCTATAAAGGTATACATGCTCTGAAACTTTACTGTGTACCGTTTGTGCCCGTGTTATTTATTTATTTTTTTAATATTACACTTTTTTCATAAATTTAGGACACATCTATCTATCTATCTATCTATCTATCTATCTATCTATCTATCTATATATATATATATAATTTTGCAAAGGAAGTCAGATTGTCAGGGTCTATCTTTAAGCAAAAGCAAGGAAAATCACAGCATCCAAAGCTGTTGACTTGGTGTAATAGCTTAAGTATAGAGGGAAACCAAAATCCCAAGCGACCCAGTAAATCTGGAAGAATTTGAAATCTACGGACGTTTCATGATTAGTGAGGTCTCACTGTATTAGATCCTTCTTTGACATTGAAACAGAGAGCAGCTAGACAAAGTAAAAATGCCAATTAAACACTTTTCCACAATTTGTCAATTTTGACAGACCATTTGAAAAAAAAAAAAGCCAGCAGTAATTAAGCGGTTAAGTCTGTGATATCTTTGAGATTTTTATAAATTGTAGCTGAGAGGAGAAACAAACGCATAATTTGATGTTTGTTTGGCAATAAATTGGTATATTATAGATTTATGATTATGATTACTATGTCGGTGATATTTCAGGTGTATTTGATACTTTGCTCTCCATGAATTAGGCATGTCTTTCTTATAGCCACTGTTGCTGCACAATGGCTCAGATGGATGTCATTTTGAATAATTTGGCATTTTCAATCTTCTTTCTGAAAAATTCTTGTCCATTTTGTATTATATTTTGATTCATATTTTCCCCAGTGTAAGAAGAATTCTCAGTAGTGAGAGACTATGTGAAGAAGATGGTTTTCAAAACAGAATGGCTAGAGGTAGAGGCAGATTGTTTGGTCTGGCACGGTGAGTCAATCGTAATATGAGAAACCTACAGGTATTTAACCTGGTAATTAGATTTGATTAAAACAATATCATGTGCTTTAGACACCGGTAAGAAATTGGTACCTTTCACTAGAATTTTTTATTACATATCTTAGCAACATCTTTCATAAGTGTTTCTTGTAAGAGTTATATATATATATATATATATATATATATATATATATATATATATATATATATATATATATATATATATATATATATATATATATATATATATATATATATATATTTGAAGTAAAGTTTGAGCATGATGATAAGAGATTATTATTTGATTTTTGAATCTATTTGTGACCAAAGTACAAGTGCTCACTTTGGTTTTACTGCATCTTGATTAACTTACGGCTTGCATTTCTAAATTTAAAAAAGTTCAGAGGCAAGGGCCAGATTGATCTGTGAAAAAAAATATGAAAGTGCAACTCCTCTCCTAATGCACTTAAGTAAAACATTGTTTTTTAAAGATCAGTTTTAGTGTTCAAATGACTGAATGAAAATGCTCCAAAAATCTGATAGCTCTGAGCTACATGTTGCCTTTCAAAACACAAGATCAGAAAATGATAGCTAGCTGAAATGGGATGTATGTATATCATCAGATAAAAGGATATTTAGGCACTTCACTGCCAGAGTTTGTAGTTACATTTCTATTGCATTGATATACACGAAAGCTAAATCCTAGAATTAAGTAAAATATTCAAGACACCAACTATGGATTTTTTCAAGATACAAATAACTATTTATTATTTATAAATATATGGAAATTGGACACATGATGTCCTAGATTACATTTTTTCACCATTTTCCATCTCAGTTGTCCAGCCTTTGTCAGTCTCATAGTCTATGATCACTTTTTTTGCAAATACTTATTGTTTCTTTTGTTTGATGTAAACTTAAGCCATGCCCCTCATGCCTATCAATGATCAGTATGAAACTGCCAGACGGCAGCTGTTATCCTTTCCCTTGTCCTTGTGTTTTTCCCTTAGGTCAACAGGAGATATTTGTAAATCTTCATAGCAATGTCTTATTAAAGCTCCACAGACCCTGCATCAGCTTATGAATATTTACGTTCCCAAACTAATATGCAGCTGTATGGCAGTAAAAATTTATGTATGTAAAGACTTACTCGGATAATTTTTAGGAAAGAGTCCCACAGATACCTAGCCTTTAAGTTTGAATATGATCAAGTACCGACAGAATCATTCCTTTAAATAGTAGAAATATGTCCTTATAGTTGCCATTCTGGATAGGTTCCTTGCTGCTCGATGGATTACTGTATCAGTGTATGATAATCAATGTAAGTTAGATTTGGAGTAGAATTGAGCAACAAAGTTGTCTAGAAGTTGAGAGGTGAAAGTTACACCTGTGGATTATTGTCTTAATTTGGTTCCTTGTTGAAGATTTTTAGCAATTAAGGCCAGACTAAAGCTACAGTTATTTCAGTTTATTGGTCTAATTATTATTGGTTTTACTTTCTATTGAGGGGAGAGCAATGGTCATGTGGCTGAGTTGTATGTATTTATCACTCACTTAACTAAATCGTATTCTTTGCCAAACCATGCTGTCCTATTATGTATATGATTGCCGGTTTGAATGAGCAGCTTTGGAAGACAAATACTTTAAAGAAATGCAATCTTCACAAAAATAAGACTTATATCCTTCAGTGTCATACAATTGCACTGAAGAAAAGCAAACTTTACAACCATGATCAGGTGGGGAAGAGTAACACAATGAAGAGAAACAAAGTTTACACCAATAACAAATATATCTCCTCCAGAGCCATACAACTGCCCTGAAGAAAATCAAACATTATAACAATGATCTGGTAGAGAAGACTACTACAATAAAGAAAACAAAATCGCATCAACGTATCTCCTCCAAAGCCATATAATAACACTAAAGAAAAGCAAACTTTCCAACAATAACAGCTATATATCTCCTCTAGTGCCACTCATAGCACACTTTTAAAATATTTTTTGTATAGAACCTTGAGACATGAAAGGATCTCAAGTTGGCTTATCTTGAATGTTTTTATGCTTCCTTTTTTACAATGAGTGGATTGTAATATCTTAGATATGAAACAGGTGCAGTATAGGTGTACGCAAGGTGTTCAAAAGAAGTAGAATTAGTGTTTACATTCACAACAGCCGCTCCGGAAGAAAAGGCGGTGATGACAGTTCTTAAAATACTGACCAATCTAATTGTTTTAAAAGGGCCGTCTGCTTTGAAAATTGTAAACTGATGAGAACAGCCTTTTGTTTTTGGTTCATCGTAACAAATTTGGCCCCCCAAAAATTGAAGAATCAATTAAATAAAAAATATAATGAGCTCTTTATGTGTTTTCTTAATTTTTTTTTTTTTACCGCCTGGGAATTCAAAATTCAGTAAACTTTATCATTGTACGTTGAGTGCTTTTGGAGACGTTAGCGGAGAAAAAAAATAGAAGTTGCCTTTTATAATACAGGTAAAGATAAGTTTAAATAATTGATGAGTGCTCAACTGTGGGAGCATTTCATAGATCTTCTATATCTATCTATCTATCTATCTATCTATCTATCTATCTATCTATCTATCTATCTATATATATATAGATATAGAAGATCTTACCTTAAATTCTCTGCATACTACTCTTGTGACTCAAGCGGAGGACAAAGGTGTCGCCTGTCCTCCGCTCTCTTCGGGTATGACTGAGATGTGTTCGGTTGCCGTTCCGACCTTGTGTGGTTGTTTATTTTCGTTTCCGGGCCACTGGTAGTTTTGTAGTAAATGTATCCTTCTGTGGGGGCACGATGAAAATATTTCCCTTCTTTTGTTGAGGCTTGGTTTTGTTTTTAGAATGAAATATTTCTCTGCTATGCAAAGGTTGCATCTGTTTGTTGCTGCTGAGTATGGCTGCGCTCTTTCAATTACATCCCATGATAAGTGGTATTCGGTTTTTGATTCCTTAAGTTTCCATATGAATTCACTTAAAGTTGTGGCTGATTTTTTTTGTGGTTGAGTCTAAAGCTCGATGTATGCTGATTGTATCTGATAAACAATCTTGCCCACTCAAAGGCCAGTGCCTCCAAAAGGGAGTGGTA
This sequence comes from Elysia crispata, assembly GCA_033675545.1. Classification (NCBI taxonomy): domain Eukaryota; kingdom Metazoa; phylum Mollusca; class Gastropoda; family Plakobranchidae; genus Elysia; species Elysia crispata. The sequence continues at coordinate 1,052,127 of JAWDGP010006562.1, forward strand.
TACAAGGCAACCCTCGAAAAAACAAGACACTTATATAGGAATAACAGAAAATGAGTTCAAAACCAGATACAATCAGCATACATCGAGGACACCTTTGTCCTCCGCTTGAAACACAAGTGTAGTATGCAGAGAATTTAAGGTAAGATCTTCTATATCTATGAAATGCTCCCACAGTTGAGCACTCTTATCAATTATTCCAACTTATCTTCAAACTATATATATATATATATATATATATATATATATATATATATATATATATATTTTTATATAGAGAGAGAGAGAGAGAGAGAGAGAGAGAGAGAGAGAGAGAGAGAGAGAGAGAGAGAGAGAGAGAGAGAGAGAGAGAGAGAGAGAGAGAGAGAGAGAGACAAATAATATTATTTTAACACATATATATATATATATATATATATATATATATATATATATATATATATATATATTATGAATTTTTTTTAACAAGCTGATTCATTAACATTTTAATAAATATTCTGTATTTCTCGTTAGTATTATGAACACTTTCTTATACTAGACGCACACACACACATATGTTTGGTCAAATGATATTACATTTTTTTCTTAATTCCACTCCATGACCATATGTTTTCTTTATGATTCAAAAACGATTTTGGGAAGTGGGCAAGAATAGGGAAGGGAAGAGTGACATGATTCAATCACCACTATTTATTCCTTTTGTTTGCTCTTATTGAACTCAATGTGTTCCACCATGGAACAATGTCTTCAAGTAAGTAGTTAGTACCATCAACATTGTATAAAACAACATGACTTAATCAAATTTGTTCTTCACACCTCAGAGCTTTCGGCTTTGCTTAAAGAGAGAGAAATAACCACCTTTTGGATTAAGATTTTGTTAGCAAAAGCGAATCCTGAATCACTTAATCACTATGATAAAACATTCGTGATATATTCATTGCTCATAGATCATAGAAGCAACGAAAATTTTGCATTGCAATCCCCACGGTCCAGCATCTGGCCAAAGGCAGAAGATTATCTTCTCTGCCAAGCCCACATCTGAGTACTTAGCATGAGCAGCAGCAAAGTTGGGAAGACTGTGCAAGAAATTTTCAACTGATGACAGCAATTTTTTATGCCAAGTTTCAAAGGTTTTACAAAGCTTTAACTTGGACAGAATCATTATTCTTCAGTCTGCTATTATACAAAGGAATATGGCAGGATGAAGTTAAAAAAAGGGAAGAAGCCATTTAAATTCAAGAGAATTCTTAGTGAATTGCAATGAAATATCTCGTACACCTTTATTCAGACGCAGTATCATGGATGATAGTGGACCCCCTTTAAAGCGGAGAATAATAGGAGGAGCTTTTTCAAGGTATGTATTTATAGAGAATTCTGTTGTGACAAATTCAAGTATGCTAGAAATCTTTTGCCATAGAGGAATCTGGATCTTACTGAAACCATGAGGTGCCAACATGTGATAGGCGATGATTAATTCACTCCCATTTTTCTGTAATAAGAAGAGACATGTAATTCTTGTGAGTTTGTGTCAGTTTTTAGATGCAACAATTTTTTTCCTACATTTTATTTAAGGCTGCTTGCTGATTAATCTGGAACTGAACCAATTGCAAAGTGTGTATTTAACAATCTTTTGGAGGTCAAGCTTTTTTTCTTTTTAATTTATCGATGTGGAAATCAAATCTGTGATGGGTGTTCAAGTAAATATCACATGATCAACCTACAAATATTAACAGAAAAGGCATACAGTTAAAAACTTTTAAGCAGGAAGTTTAAGATTTTCTGAGATGGGATCCTGATTCATTCGGTGGAAAGATAATTTTTTTTCTTATTGCGTTTTTTTTTTTTAAACCCAATATGTCATATTATTTTATACAAACTCCATGGCTTTTTTTCCTTAATCCCCAAACATGCAATATCTGCAATTAAAAACCTCTAAGACTGGGTCCAATGCCAGTGCGTGCAATGGAGCAAGATGACAGCCCTTATGAAGAGGAATTACCCCATAAGGTAAAGAGTTAAGAAGGATGTTTGAGCTTAATGTAAAGGCAGTGCTTATCAGTGGTTTGAGGTTGGAGAAAAATGCAAGCTCTTTGTAAGACTCTAATCTTAGACTTACAGTTGTTGGCACATAATACCTTGCCACTCAGAGAAGCATAGTTTATACTATTTACTAGAGTGTCCTTATTGCCTAGCGTACCTAAATGGGCCCAAACACACTGTAAAGCAAACATCACATTTTGTAAACATTTTTCCTAAGATAACGGCATAATATTCTGCTAAGTGCTTTTTTTTTTTGAAAATTATACCATTGGAATGTAAGTAAGGATCCAACTTATCACATAGATCAGACTTTGGACAACTATAATTGGTCTCTGATGTGGGTGCTGAGATAATTGAACTTAACTAGTGATATGAAAATGAGACTTATAGGTGTCTTAAACGCTGTTTATGAGCTCAAATAAATGTTTTATAAATTCTTTATTCATCCTGTATGTCCACTGAAATGTTTTCTCTCTGTCTCCCTCCCTCACTGTCTTTCTCTCAGTGATTTGTTGTCATAGAATACTAAGATTTATATTCACCGAACTGCCCAGCAAAAATCATCTGTTAATGTCTTGTTTATTATAATTTGCAAACTTTATCTCATTGGAATATTTTCCTACGTTACAGTCTCAGAAATCATTAACTGAACTGGAAGAAAATTTGCAGAAATTGGAACTACTATTGTCTCAAAAGTAGTCAATAAAAAAGGGAAAAATCAAAGATTCATTTCGCCTTACACTAGTAACGCCAGGGGAGCAGCTTGTTCAAAAGTTGTTGCTCCAATATTGCTATTGTGGCAATATATACAGGTTGAATCAATTTCGTCTCTTCAGAATGAAATGGCATTATTGTTATTAGATTATAATCATACAGCCCTATATATCTTGAATATGCCTGTCATTATTGAGCACATAAGTCTTATGTTACCAGTTATCCAATACAAAATTATAAAAATTTCTAACTTGTGAATTTATTCCATTTCATCCTTTGTTACTCCTCTCTGAAAAGCAGAGGTGCGCTTATGTATTTAAAGCATATGATGATATTTGAAATTTTGTAGCCTCCAATTGACTCAACCTTGATGGATTTTGATGGAGACTCATGAAAATCTTTTCTGCTCATACTTATATGGGACCATAACTTACAGAACATAATGAGATCTATTTATCCTTATCTTCTTGAATGACCAGTACTTTCTTAAAATTCCCAAGTCCAGTTTGTATTTATGCCTTTCTTTTTCTTTTGTGATTAAATATGGTTAACCAGTAAAAAATTCTTTCCTTTTCAGCTATCTGTTCATTCCTCAGTAGTTGCTACCTCAAGAGATGCTAAAAATCGAGATGAGATCATGCAGGAGCAAACCAAGGACAAGGAGGGCATGCAAAGGTCAGTGTTTTAGTGTCCAAATCATATTTTAAAGGCAAGATGTATGCAAATATATATGGCTGTCTTTCCTCTTACATTTTATTAGATTGAGATCCAAAACTGAAACTGCACCGTTTAAAATCAAATACAGCTTAAAATTAAGCTAATTAGTCCCCCTCCTTGAAAACTGAAGAGCTTCTCTAGCAAACTTTACAGTGTCCATCTAGGAAAGTAGGTTTCTATTGGGATCTTCTAGTTCATTGATTGGCTTGGAATTCACTTTTAATTACCTTATGGCTCTTCAAATGGTGAGATTTCCTGCACTTTAGTTGGGTAGAATTGGGGTCAGGCCTGAGCCTGATCATCATAAAATACCCACAAGATACTAGCTCCAGAAGTCTAATTAAGCAGCGTTAGAGGCAATTTGTCGACTTTCAGAGAAAGAGGCCACGGATTATGATAGTGTCAAGGAAGTCCTACAAAAGAGATATAACCTGACAAAAGACAGCTATAGGCAGCGATTCCGCACTTGTTCACCAGAGGAGGGAGAGAATCCCAGCATGTTCATCGTCCGTCTCAAGACATACTTGGAATGATGGATGAAACTGGCGGAAGCACCACAGACATATGAGGCTCTCAGAGACTTGTTTGTGAAAGAGCAATTCCTAGACTCAAGTCCGGCTGATTTGTCTACATACCTGCGTCAAAGGAGACTAGCTGACCTTGGTGAAGGTGGCGAGATCAGCTGAGCTGTTCCTCACGGCCCGCAAGAGACAGCTGAGCGACCGAGCGAGGCAAGATGCTACTCATGGTTAAAACAAGCCTCCCATTTTCAAGAAGGAAGAACTTATATATCACATTTGTCGAAAGCCTGGTCACACTACCCAGAATTATAGGAATAAAGCGACTCAAGGTAGAGGCTGTTATCACTGTGGAGAGTTGACTCACATGAGGAAGGACTGTCCGAAGCTGAGGATGAATAACAATCAGGTTACGTCATCCAAGAGACCAGGATCGGCAGCCATGCGGGTTATGGAAACCCAAGGATCAGCATCAGGAGAGGATGCGGGAAAAGTGGACACCAGATATGACGTCAGTACCGAAGACCAAGACGGGTTGCTGCAGTTGACGAGTGGGAAGAGAGTTCCAGCCATGATAGATGTGGAGCCTGTGGTGGTAAGGGGTCAGCCAGGGTACTGAACTTACCGATCGTCAAGGGCCTTGTTGGAGACAAGACAGTCGACGTATTAAGGGACACAGGTTGTGAGGGCGTCGTGGTTCGTCGCGGGTTAGTTGTTGATGATCAGCTAACAGGAAAGTGCTGTTTGATTGTCAGGATCGATAATAGAGTACTGCTGGCGGAAAAGGTCAGGATCCAAGCCAAGACACCTTATCTGTCCAGAGAAGTGGAGGCGTTATGCATACCGGAGGCTATATGCGATCTTGTTGTGGGAAACGTTCGGGAACCCAGATGACCCTGATATGACAGCCATGGTTGGTGCTGTAATGGCAAGGGCCCAAGCAAGACAGGAAGTCAGGCATAAGCCACTTACAGTATCAGATACACCGAAGCACACAGGAGTGGATCGGGGGGAGCTGATCCGATTCCAGCAAGATGATGAAGCCATCAAGAGGATGGGCGAGACTGCTATATCTGAAAATCGTGTGGGAAGAACATAATTCTTCGAGAAAAGAGACGGGATCGTGTACAGAGTCTATAATGACGCGACCCGCGGAGGGGCTAATGTACGACAAGTCGTTCTCCCAGAAAGCCTGAGAAAGTACGTTATGTCAGTAGCCCATGTTACGATCACTGGAGGTCACCTTGGAATAAAGAAGACCAGGGAGAAGATAATGAGTAACTTCTAATGGCCTGGCATTTACGAGGACGTGGCCAGATACTGCCGCTCGTGTGATGTATGTCAGCAGACGTTGAGCAAGGGAACAATGTAGAAGGTCCCAATGGAGAACATACAAGTGGTGGATGTCCCTTTCAAACGTGTCGCTGTGGATCTAATTGGACCGATAGGACTATCAAGGGAAGCGGGACACCGTTACATTTTGACGCTTGTAGACTATGCTACAGGGTATCCAGAAGCTGTCCCGTTGAAGAGAATCGACACCGAGATAGTAGCTGAGGCGCTCAGTCGCCTCGGTGTCCTAGAAGAAATACTTAGTGATCAGGGAACACAGTTTATCTCAATTTGCATGAAGGAAGTATGCAGGCTTCTTGGTGTGACACAGTCTACGACTACACCATATCACCCGATGTGTAATGGCCTGGTCGAGAAGTTCAACAGCACTTTAAGGAAGATGTTGAAGAGGCTGTGCAATGAGAAGCCAAAACAGTGGCACCGATACATCAACGTTCTACTTTTTGCCTCAGGATTCAACTCATTTTGCCCCGTTCGAGCTTATGTATGGCAGGACAGTGAGAGGATCCATACACATACAACGGGAATTATGGACCCAAGAAATTGATGAACAAGATGTGAAGTCAAGCCATCAATATGTGCTGGACTTACGGGAGCGTCTTAACGATACATTAAAACAAGCTAAGGAACAGCTTGAATCGTCTCAAACGAGGCAGAAGAAATATTTCGGCAAGAAGACAAAGGCTAGGCGTTTCAGTCCTGGCGATAAGGTGTTAGTCCTCCTCCCGACTGACACAAACAAGTTGTTGGTACAGTGGAAAAGACCCTATGATATTATCATGATCTCAATGTTCCGTCGTGTGTGGCCGTGGTTGAGGACTACGGCTATGAGGCAGATAATGATCACAATTTGACCGGTGATGAACAAGCCTCCAAAGATCTGCCCGAGATTGGTACTTGGGGACAGAAGGAAGATGCTGCGGATGTCAAGTTCGGTGAAGCCCTGACGTATGACCAAAATCGGGAGTTTATGGTCCAGAGGTTCAACGAGATATTCTCAGATCGCCCAGGCGACACTAATCTGGCTGAACACCGGATTGACCTGACTTCCGACGTACCTGTACGTCAGACGTCGTATCCTCTACCATTCGGCCTGCAGCTTCACCCAAGAAAGAGCTACAGCAGATGGAGGACCTAGGTATCATACGGAAGAGTGACTCACCATACGCATCGCCTGTGGTCGTTATGAAGAAGATGGACGGGAGTAATCGCATCTGCATTGATTTCCAACGTCTCAACAAGATTACGGTCACCGACCCTCAGCCCGTTCCTTCGCCAGCCGAGTCTTTCCTTGTATGGGCGAAGACAAGTACTTCTCCAAGCTCGACTTGACCAAGTGTTATCACCAGATACGTGTGAGGCCCTCAAATGTCCACAAGACTGCTTTCTCACGATGGCTCGACACTACGAGTTCCTACGGATGCCGTTCGGGATGGTTAACTCCGGCTTGACCATGACAAGAGCAGTGCGACTTCTGGAGAGAATGGACAACGTGGTAGACTACATCGATGATCTGCTGGTGCATACCAAGACGTGGGAGGAACACGTGCAAGTCTTGGAGGAACTCTTCAAGAGGTTGAAAGCGGCCAACCTAGTTGCGAGACGAACAAAGTGTGAACTGGGAGCAACACAAGTCGACTTCCTAGGACACCGATTGGAAGGGGGACAGTTGGACTTCAGGACTACAATGTTGAGAAAGTGAAAGACGCCCCGAGACCGACCGCCAAGAAAGAGATTAGATCCTTTTTAGGTTTAGTTGGTTATTATCAACCATTCATACCTAACTTTGCTGCTATTGCTGCCCCTCTGTCAGATCTAACTCGTAAAGATCAGCCTAACAAAGTTGTGTGGGGAGAGCCCAAGGAGAGAGCGTATGCTGCATTGAAGAAAGCTGTAATTAGCAAACACATACTGATACTCCCTGACGTTAGTAAAGTGTTTGTTTTGAGAACAGACGCATCTGATATAGGGTTAGGTGCCACCCTGTTACAGAATAGGGATAGACACATTTTTCCTCTCGCTTATGCAAGCATGAAGCTTTTAGATAGGGAGAAGAGATATTCTGTGATGGAAAGAGAATGTCTCGGGATTGTTTGGGGTTTAAAGAAATGTGCTTTGTATCTTTATGGTATGCAATTCACGCTTCAGACAGACCACCGACCACTCGAATTCATAAACGTTTCTAAATTTTATATCTCTCATATCATGCGTTGGCTCTGCAGAGTTTTGTTTTTAGAGTAGAACACATTAAAGGCAAATACAATGTGGGAGCTGACTTTCTTAGCAGAGTTCCTATATAATATTTTGATTACATTGTTAACGTTGTGAGATAGGCAACTTCTGATATGCTTGTACTTATTGTTATACATGTATTGTATTTTGTATTTTTCTTTCTTCCAAGTAACACTTCTATTGTTTGTATAGCCAGTATTTTCGTGGTTATACTTAACGTATAGCATGACTGCCAGAATGCCCAAACCAAGTAAAAGTTTTGTGATGTATGCATTTTATTGATGCTACGTGTATCAAATGGAGAGCGCTATAGAATGCTTTGGACGAATGTGGGAATGAATTTTTAGGAAAAATTATTTGAAGTGGGGGGATGTGTAACGCATTGTGCTGTAATTTGATCTATTGCTATTGCTTTCCTCACCCTGCGTAGGTGCGTAATTTTGGGTAGCGGATCGACATTGTTTTATTTAGTTGGATAATGTTTGTATTTCATGTCTAAGAACTTGAAGTGAACACAGCCCGCCTGTATGGCCTGGATTCTTCTGGAAGCTTCGACTTGATTCTAGCAAAGTAATGATCTCGTCGCTCCTTGTTAACTTTGTTTTGATTGGTTGCTATTATACAGCGCATTACTCATGACGTGTACCAAGAATATTCTTGTACGATTTATGTAATTCCGTTTCTGGATGATATGACGAGATTTTGTGTAAATAAGTGTCGAAATTATGTTCAGTCAGTCAACATCAAGTTAATCTACAGTGAGTTTAAGAGTGTACAGTGATTGTAGAGTCAAGCTCTTGTGTTGGATTAAACAGTTTGCAATTTTTACTTGCGGACTTCAGACTTATTTTCTACTGAAGAGTGGTATGATTGGCTGTGTATATTTTCATACCCCTAGACAAGCAGAGCCTAACAGATCACCCCCTTGAAATCTGTTACACTTATTATGCAGTAAAATATCGAAAAGAAAAAAGAAAAAGTTATAAGTGAAGAAAATCAATGCAATGAAATACAGCATCTGTATAGGTCTTAAGCTCAAGATTCTTTAGTTTTTCAGGCCACTGTAATACCTGTGCTTTGCAGATAACTAAAAATACAATATTACTGCTTGAGATTTTGCTTTCATTGAGGCCACTCAGCTAAGCATACAGAAAATTAGTTATGTGCATGTGGATTGATATGACAGGTGAAAAGCGTCATGTCCATTGAGATCTGATGGTAGGCTTAAAAGATCAAAGTAGTATTCCTGAACTGAAACTGACTTTTCTGCCAATTTGCTTGAATTTTTCAATCCTTAAGGGACTTATCTTTCATTTGATGTTTGATGCCAAGATGTTAAAGGATGAATTAGTCCCTTAGAAGATGAAAACTTAATGGCTATGAGGAAGCAAAACAAACTATTTGAAAAAAGAGGCCAAGATATAAAATGATCTTAGATACTCTTTAACTATTAATTTACTTCATTTTGAAAATACCATCTGACCTCATCGCTCCTCCCTACCATGATATTCTCCCAGGCATCATTTTGAAATAGCACCATACTCTTGATCTCAGATTAAACTGAGAACCAGATGCATATATCAGCTGTATATTCTAACCTCACACGAGCAGTTATCAAACAGTCATAAGTGTGCATGAGATGCCCTTAATATTGCACGAATGCTTTAATTTTTACAGATCACTTCTGCTATGCACTCTCACACTCTTAAAACTTCATCTGAACATGCTTGGAGGGACACAAGCATAGAATGTAACCTCCAAGATATTAAAAACCACAAAAATAGCCTGTGGTAACTGAAAATTGAAAGGGCAGAGTTTTATCATTTTACATAACGATTAACCTCATCTTCAATTTTACACCAAGCAAAGAGGAGCCAAGACTACTGGATTAAAATAGGCAAGCATTTTGAACACATAATAACGATTCTAGAAATAGTTTGTAAACCAAATTATATCCATATTAATCTCCTTTAAAAGCATGCAATGCTATATCGTTGAATTTTCCATGATGAGTAATAAAATTTAAGTACTTTAACTGTCGTTAAAAGCGTGATCATAAGTTTGCAAGTGTGCAATTATCAGCCAAATCCTCCAATAGCATGCTTCTATCCCTCATAACATCAGAAGTAGTCCGTGAATGTACTATATTTGGTGTAGAGTTAAGATGAAATTCTAATCCTAATATAATTTTGTTAAAATTCATCATTTCAATTACTGTCTTTTTAAGTGCACACTAAACCTCTTTTTGGACCCACTTTAGCATTGATCGCATAATTATTTAATCATTAGACTTAAAGACAACGCCCTTTTTTTTTTTTGTTTTTCAAAACTCAGTTTTTGTGCTTGTCTACCTATTTTCAAATGATTAATATAGCATTGGAAAAGGTTCACATGCCACTAATTTCAAGGTACCTGAATCAAAGCATAAGCCTCCATCGTCTCAGGTGGCAGACAGGTAAAATCATAAAATGACCTTCCTGATCTCATTAAATTAAGTCAGTTACAACCAAATATCCAAGCAGTTTCCAAGTATCTTTCAGACGACACATACGTAACAACACGCATATACAAGAGTAAAGCCTAGTAGTAGTGCACTTTTATGACGTCATACTGTTGGATGATGATAAAAATTTCCTCCTGAATCGATGCTTATCGCTGTAGGCAACAACCTCTATTCTATGCTGAGAAGACAGTTATGGCCTATGCCACTGTGCACCTCAGTAGTACATGTCATAAGACTCTTTTAATTGAATTTGACTCACTATTGTATCATCCCGTGAAAATCTAAAGTGAGCGCCATTTAACGGTTGTCATTTCATTGTATCAGAGACATAGACCAAGATAATCAAAGTATGGATAATGCAATTCCCACATAGGGTTTACTTCTTCATAACCTTTCTACTGTGAGGGTGGAAACTTCAAAAAGGGAAAGAAAACAACTGCAAAATTACTTGCTACTTTTACAGAATCACAAAAGATGAATTATTTATTTATTTTTTTAAATAAAAGAGACGACCGCTTTATTTATCTAGAACCGTCACTCTTCTCGTTGGCAATTGTTTGATTCTTAGATATCTGAAACTGGAAATATCCTGAAAAATGCGTAGATAGACAACAATAGATTTTCTCGTTTTTTTTTTAAGAATTGTTCCTAAGCAAGGCCATAATTATATTTATCAACTTGCAGTCCGATCCTTTCCACTTGTTTCGCATTCATAGTTTTTTCTAGAATAAATTAATGAGCATCGAATAAATTGTCGCCCTGGCCGTTATGCATGGGCTGTCAGCGCTTTTTAGTCTATTCTCAATTTCGGACGAAACAGAAGTAGAGGAAAATTAGTGTGTTCTTATCGTTCCTGTGCGACCGACACAAACGCGGCTAATTCTTTACTATAACTTGAGTTTTGAGTTAAGGGTCTATACTTAAAACTCGGCGATCAGTGATGTGTCAGCAATCTTCTCTGTGATACATGGTATACTCAAATGTGAACACTCGTCAGTTTCTCGATGAATGAAAATGATTTTCAATGAAAGTCCTAGGTATGAAATAAAACTACGAAACTTTTCATTTTAAAGTTAAGCGGGTATCGCTAAAAAGTCAGTTAAGTCTAAAATTATGATTTTTGATGCTGCTTTTAATGGGACAAAGAAGTCAAGATGTTTTTGCTTTCTAAGTGTGAAACTTATCGTTTAAGATTTCAAAAGCCTACAATTCCACGTGTAGACATCGAGATCGAATCCCCCCCCCCCCCCCCCCCCCCCAACCAAAAAAAAAAAAAAAAAAAAAAAAAAAAAGCAGTTGCTTTTCCAGTATCCAGTCATTGAAAAAATGAGGACGCATACGATAAGTTGAACTTTTAAGTTGAATGTCCATACAATACTTAAAAGTTGGTGGATTTGAATAGTCTTACGCTTGTGTAGTAGTGCTTCAAACCTCACTACCAACCCGACTGAACCATGGACAATTTTTCCACATTAACCTTAAAGTGGCTATACACGGCTCATAGGTTTTCGCGATTCGTCTCCTGACGATCATTTTGGCAATAACTTGCCTAGTATATCGTGATGTTGCAGTAATTTATCGACATTGAAAGCTTTTGCAAGCGCAGGAGCTTTTCTTGCGGGCGAGAGATTCGGCTTTCTTGACTGAAAATAATAAGCTAAATATAGATGCTTTTTAATGATGTTTTAGAGATTTAAAATTTAGGAACCGTAATCACCCGTGCGCACGTTATTAAATTTTTGCATGTTAGGTATTTTTAACTTGCAAATAACTGACAATACCAATTTCAGATTTTAGGATTGGATGGCTGGCTGTTAACTAGAAAATGGGGGTCTCGCATGATCTGGATCTCAATGTTGACCAAAACTTTCAAGACTTTTGACAAATGTTTATTGAAGCGTGGAGCGTTTAATGATATGTCCAATAACTGCGGTTTAGATATCTGGACGAAATATTCAAATTTATTTCTTTTTACTATTTGTCTCTGAAAACATGTTAAAGATTGTGTGCACTATTCTCAACTCAAAATTAAAATGCTAAGTAATAGAATCTAGTTTTAGGGAGAGATTTTCAGGTATAGAGAACTGGCATATGAAAGAGTTAAAACTACTCAGAAGTACGAAAGGATTATTTCTTTGGAACTAGAGGAGAGACTCTCTTGACAAACCTTCACATAAAAACTAAATTGTAATGTTTTAGCATGCACTTAAATATTAAGGCGTGGATATTTTGGAATATATTTTATAATGTAGTCTTCCACTCTTTATTTCTTTATTTTTCTTTTTTTTTAAAGCATAAAGCAAACAATTGGTGAAAGAGAAAAAAAATTGCAAAATGTCTGTTAATATAACATTGAAAACTTTAGGAAACGAACATATTGAAATAAAGAATGCGATAAAAAATTATCGTTTCCAAGGTCAAGATTTTATGAATGGGATAGGTTTATTTAATGTTTCAGATGTTTTGGGTGTTATCTGCAGGGGAATCTAGAGACAGAGACACTAGATCTTGCGTTTGAGGATGCTGATCAAAGAACGCTGCCGAGGGAAGTACATTTTGTTTTGTTTTTTAACACTCAGGCTAGACTAGGCCGTGGTCTATAAAGTATGCACGGCAGTAGCTGATACACACTACTGAGGTTTCGCAGACAATTTACGAACCACTGATCACAAATCATAACGTAACTAGCACGTGGTTTCGCTTGTGCCTTGTGCAAATCGCTCTGCATTGTTTACACCATAAAGACGCGTTAGTCGGGAAAATACGTAAGCTATCCAGGCGCCACGAACATTGTGTCGGATCATGTAAATGTAACAGAGAACCATGAAGTATAGAGTACATATAGTACTCTGATGTTAGCGGGCTACATTATTACTAAGTAGTGTTAGAGTATCACAAGGTAATCATGTAACTTTTGCAAGGAGTTTCTGCAAATGATGTTGGTCAGTCTAAAAATTTTCTGATCTATTCTAGCTAAGGGCCTGTTAGCCGCGTCTGCGAAAACCTCAAAATTACATGTATTGAGGTTTCAATGCTGCCAGGGCCCTCGATTTATTTCATTGGTAAAAGAAAGAAAACAATTTTCTCATTATACACAAGGATCCGACTAAGCTCAAATCAAATCAAACAACGCAAGTGGATTGTCCCATTTCTCACTTAAGATTTCAAGCCATTTGTTTCACATTATAAGCAATGATATTGAAGAAGTTAAGCCGTTATGCTATATAAGACATTCGTGACACGCAAGTTGTTACAGAAATGGACAGTTTTGGAAACGGATTCAGGTTTTTAACTTCAGGTAAATCGTTTGTGGTCCATTCCAAAATTAGGCAGATTAGACAGGTTTTAAACATTACTATCCTGAATTAATTATTTAATTTATTCAGAACCATGGTTCTATTTCCTGTTTCCATGGCTTTGATGAATTTCATCTTTAGTAAGGAAAGCATCCCGAGGCGTGAAATTATTACTTTATTGTGCTCCTTTTTTCTCTCTTTATTTTCATGAACAGGAACAGGCGAATGTTTGGACTTTTGCTCGGAACACTTAACAGATTTAAAAAAGAGTCCAAGACACTTGAGACAAAGGTATTTTCAATCCCTGATTTTGGCAATATGTTTTGTCATACCCCATGTTCTTTCTGTTGAAAGATTTTCTATAGGCAACCTTTTCTTCAAGCTGACAAACATTAATATTTGTATATATATTTATACTTGTAGGCACATATATATATATATATATATATATATATATATATATATATATATATATATATATATATATATATATATATATGTAAAATTTATAATTGCGTTTTGAGAGTTCAGTTGTGTCTTAACGGTTTTGGGGAAACACCACTATACCTGATGATTCTTTGAGGCTGTATAAATCATTACGTCCATGTCATACTGTATATTTAATGTTTGCTAAGTGTCTAGTAGCTGTGTTAAGGGATGCTCATAGAGCAGTAATGAAAATGTGCCTGAGATTGCAGGGTTTTGCATTCATCAAGGTTGCAAAGGTCTTTAAAAAAACAACAACGTTGAAATGGACATATTGCCAAGGTACCTTAAAAACCTCAGAAATTGTCTTTTAAGTAGGCCTTGCAAGTGCCTGAATTTCCTGGGTTTGAACTTAGAGGTTTGTGACACACACACAAAATGACAATATAGGAATACATGTATTGCGTTCTGCCTTGTATAGAAATTTTTATGATTTTATTTGCTGTATTAAGGATCTCATGCAGATACTTTTTTTCTTTGTATTATATGCCTACATATTGTTTTTTTCAATATATAGTTAGTGTTCTTTTCTGGCCACCTGAGTCTGGAAACCAAACAAAGCCTAGAGTAACTCAGAACTGAGAAGAATTAGACAAAGTGCATTCATCTATTTTATTTCACCCATTACTGCAATTTTTTTTTTTAATCAAAGCTGACAGTGAAAACCAACTTTTAAACCAATCAAAGAACACCAGCATTTTTATACTTTACATCTATATCTGAGGTGACACAATCAATCCCAAGTAACTTTTTACAGCTCTGAAGTCTGTCTTACGTTTAATTTTTTTTCCTAAATGCATATTTGTGTGTGTGTGTTTTCTTTTTCTGCATCTAAAGAATGTTTTGCTCCCTTGGGCTGGGTTGACATCTGTGTATAAAAGTGGATTGCACCATTATTACCCAACCCACACCTTTGAAAGAAGAAAAGCCGTGTTCGAACAATTCTATTTTTAAAACTTGGGCCCTGGATTTGCGTGAAAATTTTGAAGTACGTTAACAACGTAAAGAGAATTCCTGTTTTCTAGACTTTGTCCCCGCAATTCCTCCGACCAAGCGGATCTGTCATTCCCACCTCAATTTATGTCTTCGTGTCTTCAAATCCATGCGCTTATCGGATCTCGAACAGTTACTGTTGATGCTAGATCTAGATTCAAGGTCTAGTTAAAGAACGGGGTCATTAGGGATGAAAGACTAGGCTGCCTGTCCACAAATTGTTTCTACTCGGTGACAGGGAGTTGAGGCGTGCTTGTTTGAAGAATAACAACAGCTGTGTAGAGCACTTGATTGAAATTTAAGATCTGCGAATGGGATGAAAGTCACAATGTCGAATTTTTTTAAAGGCGGACGTTTTCTTTCTCTTATTGAGGACTGCTTGTTCGAAGAAAACGTGATATAACATCGAACAAATTCGAAGAAAACGTAGAAATAAGAAGCGAATCAAAAGGGGAAAACGAACGAGTTCGAGGATTTCGTGATTTCGAGGGATCCGTGTTCCATCTAATCGTTTTTCATTGTAATTGTAATTGTAATTTGATCGGTCAAAACTTTAAGAGTAATAATAACTGTCATCGTCGCCTTTTCTTCCGGAGTCGCGCTTGCGAATGTAAACAACACATCTGCGTCTTTTGCACGCATTTCGTACTTCAATTGTTTTTTTTTTTTTTTTCTCTCTAAAATATCTACCAAATCTATTGTAAACAAGGAACCTTAGAAACATTCAGGTTAAGCTATTTTATTAATTTGCCGCTCTTAATTTGACATGCATGAGTTACACAGATTGTGACTAGATTTAGAACAACTGTAAGCTTCAGCAATCAAGGGTACCCTAATAAATTTTTAAAAATTTGGGACCTTAAAAGTTGTTTTCCCCTTCTTGATATTGCCAAAACAGTTGCACGTTGTTTTCTTTTCTGTTTGTTCCATTTTTTTTTCACTACATCAGATCGAGCACTACACTATATCTGTAATGGGTCATCAGCACCTCATTATGGTCTTGGTGGAGAGATAAACTGAAGGGAAGGCTCCTGAAAAGATAGCACCCAATTTTTTTTTTGCTTAAAATCTCTCCTTCATTTTAAGAACATGTCAACCTAAGACGAATTCCAATGTCTCAAGATTCTATGTATTTTAAAACAACTATGAGTGGAGTAGATATAATCTGTTATTGTTGTAAAGTTTGCTTTTCTTTATTGCAGTAGTCCTCCCCACCTGTTCATTGTTGTAAAGTTTGCTTTTCTTTATTGCAGTAGTCTTCCCCACCTGTTCATTGTTGTAAAGTTTGCTTTTCTTCTGTGCGATGCTATGACTCTGGGGGATATAAGTTGGCTTTTTTTCTCTTCTTAGTTAGCATTTCCTAAACGTCATTGTTTCTCACCTGTTCATTTTAATGGGCGACCATGCATGTTAAATCTAATACACTGAATTAGATCTGCTTACTGTGATCATACGGAATTCAGATACAATGTATTTCCAGACTTACCAGTTTCAAATTCAGCAGCTATAGTATATTTGTTTAATTTAGATCATCAACTATATATTCTAAAATCTACTGTATTGATGTTTCGTATAGACCCGAGACTCGAGAGCTTATTCTGAGCTTCATTAAGATTTCTTTTAGAGTTGTGTTTGGAAAAAAGGCAATATAAGAGTTCTAAACTCCACACCCATGCAGAAATGAATAGATCCATAGCAAGCTTCCTTATCAGTTAGGCTCACAGAATAGTCTTTATATCTGCTAGATTGCTGAGAAAGAGAAAGGGGGTGGCGGTAACCTTAAGATATGTTTCAAAGGGTACCAGTAGTTAGTGAAAATGACAGGTATCTTAGGGTGGTTCATCTAATCAAATTTATCCCATTTGCCATAATTAAAAATATTTAGTAATAATGCAGCATATAGCCTTGGCTTGCTATTTCCTTAAAAGTTGTGTCAAATCGTGTATGACTGTTACCAGGGTGGCTTTGTGAACTTGATACTCAACATCATGCTTTGCTTTTTAATGTAAATTGGTTAAAACGTGGCGACTTAACAGAGTGGCCCATGACAGTTTATGGTTACATTAATTCTAAAAGATTTATTTCTTCCAAGTCTCTTTCAGACATATGAGAATTGATTGAGATCAGATTGTCGCCTCTATGATAGTGAGAACTCTCTCTCTCTCTCTCTCTCTCTCTCTCTCTCTCTCTCTCTCTCTCTCTCTCTCTCTCTCTCTCTCTCTCTCTCTCTCTCTCTCTCTCTCTCACTCACTCACTCCCTCCTCCTCTCCTCTCTCTCTCTCTCTCTCTCTCTCTCTCTCTCTCTCTCTCTCTCTCTCTCTCTCTCTCTCTCCCTCCCCCCCCCCCCCCCCTTTTTTTTTCTTTTGCAAGATTATACATCTTCATTTCTAAAGCATATTTAAGAAAATTATAGTAATTGCATAATATTAAGAGTTAAAAACATTTTAAAGCCATGCTTGATGAGTGCAAGATAGATCTAGCCTAGGTTTAATGGAAATAATTTAAAAGTTAGACCACTGTATCGCTGCTGCCTACTGATTATTAACTTGTATCACCTTTTCAATGTTTTGTTTTATTTTAAAAAATCCATTTTAGATTGTCCATTACAATTTGACTTGCAAAACTTATTTAAATCTATTTTCCATTCGTGCACAATACCTTGGTTTTCAAAGCCATTGGAAATGATATTCACCGATATCCGCCAACGTGATCTTAAAAACTTTGAGGCTAGGCCTTAGGCTCTCTAAAACAGTCTTTAGCTCTCTTTAAAAATCTGCCCATTATAACCTTAACGGCATATCTTGCCTCTGCCTTTTGTACTTTAAATTTAATGTTTGTGTTAAGCAGTTCACAATTTATCATTCTCTTTAAAAGTACATTATTGGTCTACGGACTCGGCTTCCAACATACAAGCACATTTAACACAGTGTCACCCACCTGTTTATTCCGATCAGTTGCTGCTCCCAAAAATTGTTAAAACTTAAATATATGTTATGATTTCATAAAAGCATGACATGTTAGTAGCTGGGTAAAAAGAGCATTATGCAGGAGGGTAAACGTAGACCTTAACTTGACATTGCTCCTCATGTGTTTTTTTTTTCCCTTTTCTGGCCTCACATACTGGTTGGTTACAAATTTCATGTAGAATCACTTCAGAAAAATTGGGACCATGTAGAAGTTAAAGGGATTGTGGGGGCCTCATCCATTAAATGAAATTTGTAAAAATTTGTTGTAGAAATCAAATGTTTGGTTAGGATCTGAGTAATTCAATCAGCACATGAGGATTGGACCACTATGTGGTCGTTTCCCAAAATGTATTGGAAGTTTGTGTCCCCTGATTAACTCACAAAACAAATGTCATTATTGAAGATTGCTAATCTTAGCTCCTAAGTGGGGATATTATCAGTGATGTTTGTTTTATGTGTGATCTAGGATGTAAGGAGGAAGAAGATAGAGGAGAAACTTGAGGAAAAAGCAGAAAAGGAGCGCAAAAAGTTTAAACAAGAAACCAAGCTTTTAATGGAGGAGATGCATTTGGAACAATCGAAAATCTCAAGGTTGGAACAGAAGATGGAAATGGTTCAAGAGGTGAGTATATTTTAGAATTATTGACAAGGAATTTTGATTTAATATTTCGAGCCATGGTCCCGCTTTACAGGATAAAAAAAATACACAAGTCCATTCTTTGTTGCTTTTTGCGATAAAAATGTACGAAATTTAATACATCTCTTTCTGCCATCCTCTCCCCCTCTGAATCTCTTACCATTAGTTCAAAGAGGGAGAAAGTATCACCTTTTCATTGGTTTATAGTCTTAGCAAAGGTGCAAGGCCTCTTGAGTAATTAAAATGGGCGTTTAAAAGAGGATAACAAATTAGCTGGCCAGTGAACGTCTTATATTATGAGCGCTGCAGCACCTCACCCTCCCCTTCTGCCTTTTCTCCTCCTCCTCCTCCTCATCATCATCATCATCATAATCAACATTTTCACCGGTGTGATTAATGTTGCTATGATTGTTTTTATCATCATTATCATCATCACCATAACTATTGTAATTCTTATTTCCTAAACTGTTATTTTAATTATTACATATTTGCAGATGTACTGGTTCCACATTGCCGATAGTTTTTTGTAGGATAATTCTTTTTCCAATGACAGTTGAACTTAAGAAATAGTGCTGGAGTCTACTCGATATCTTACTATCCGTCGAGTATCGAGTCCCGTGGCTCAGGGTGCCGCGGGCACGGCACGTCTCGACCCGAGGGCCTAAAGTTAAGAGACGACTCTTGAGTTACATCGAGTAGCAAGTTACTGAAAGCACCCATAACACTCTTTGGCACCCCTGTAAACGCACATACCCAAACATACCCACATGCCGTCTGTCCACCGTATCACACACGACCCTTGAACAGTGCAGTGTGCGTAGATTGACAGTAGAGGCCTGAAACATTACCTCACATTAATTACGGTGTAGGTCTGTGAGGAGTCTCACTTTTCTTCTGTTGATTTTTTTTTAATTCATCCCATTACTGTATCCTACTCCCCTCCTTTCCTTCCTCCCTCCACTCCACCCCTCTCCCCTAACTTTCCCTTGTGCCTAAGTGGTGCTGAGTGATGTATGGCGGGAAGGTCAATTACAAACATTATCGTCAGGGCAAAGCTTAAATACAATGGGTGCGCACTACTAGGGTTAAATTAACGGTCTACTTGTCTGCAATATAGGGTAACATCGACCAGAATCGTCTCAGACTCACCCATGACATGTGTTAGCCGGCAAGTACGTTTGATATCGTGGATTAAAACAAAACATAACAAAACAAGAAAGCATGGGCATATTAGACTTGCTCCAATGTCAAGTTCATAGAGGTACCACCCAGCTATCATTACCTGAATAAAAAACATAGTAGGGATGTGAGATTGCCGTTGATTGCCTTCTTATCTTAGATCTCCGCATGCAGAAATTTCACCCTATTCGGGATGTTTTATTTTCTTCGCTATAGCTTCGTCATAAAGTTCTACTATCATTCAGAGAACTGGTGTCTTCATTGGGCCATATACATGTATATTTTCCTCCAATGAGCTGGCGTTTGAGAAGTTTGACATCTTGTTGATGGGCTTATTTGCACATCAACCATATAGACAAGCTTTTGAGAATGTATGGCTCCCATTCAAAAGAAAAGAAAAAGGAAAGGGAACAGCAACAGCCACCAAATAAATACAAAGGCTTTTTTATATATATATATATATATATAATTTTTGAAATGCAAATTAAAATAGACTGAAACCTGCATCGAGTCCAAGCAGAGCACTCTACTTCTGAACACAAACACAATGTCCTGGACTAGAAAATGTACCCGTTCATTTTTTATGTAAACTATAAAGTCAATAGGTGAACTATTTTGATCTTTTAAGCATTTAATAGGTGGACCCAATTGCAATAAGCATGCACTGCAAGGCATTTAAAACAAACAATTTAACTTGCCGAACGCCTATGGGAATGAAAATATATTGTACTATATCTACAAAATTTTGGAGGTTTTTTTCGCACAAGGAATTTACTTTTTGACACACGAACTGTAGTTTACTTTGCAACGGAGTAATTTTGTTAATTTTTCATTCAAGGACCAACCATTTTGCTCTGTATTTCAATTCTGTTAAATTTTCTCAATTTTAACGTGTGGATGTACACGATTTTTATAGACCGACCAAGCTTTTAGCTATGTACAATGATGTACGCCCCAGTAATCACCATTATCCTTCAGCCATGGGCGTGCAAACTTTAGGGCCCAAACGCACCAGAACTCTGACTCGGAACATGGATCTAGCCGTCTGACCTGCTGGCCTGAGTTTTGCAAGTGCGGTAACTGCCCTAAGCCTTGCTACTCATAACTGGCCTTCACCTTACTAATCTTGGCTTGTCCGTCTATGTAAATAAAATAGTAGCAGAACTAGGTCTAGCTTTTAATATTATAGGCTTTTAACTCGATTTCAGTCTGACTCTCTTTTGGCAATGCGACTCGAAGTAGATTAGTCTACAATGTAAAATTTCCGGCCATTGTCGGAAATGGAAGAATTTTGATGCTGAGATTAGATATTTAGAGAAATTTCAACCGTATGTTTCTCATACATTCACAACTGGTACTAGGGTTAACCTAGTTGAGATGATAGCAACCATTACACTAAGCTAGGCTACAACATTCACGGATTGGATCCTTGATCATAGCGAATTATTTTTAAATAACTAGATTAAAGCTGTAAAAAATTGAACACCAAATGTGGGACCCCCTTAGCAACCAAGTTTTTATATCAAGTAGTTTATTAATCTTTTTCGTCTCTGTTTCTAGCATGCTGATCGAGAGGCAGAGATCATGAAATTGAAAAACTTCGTTGTGACAAAGGCCAAACCCAAAATCTTTTGGAAACCAGTGCAGATGTCAACAGCTGCTGAAAACAAGATAAAGGATTCTAAGAAATTTGTTGAAGGTAAGCTACAAAATAAACATGCATATGCTCTTTTCTTTTAATGTGAAACTGAAAGCTTCAAAGATGCCCGTATTTTTTTTTTTGTTTTTTTTTTTGTTTTTTTTGTTTTTTTGTTTTTTTTTGTTTGTTGTGAATCATGCCATATTAGGTAATAAGGATCGCAAACCCATACATTATGATCTTACTTTTTAAAACCAAAGTTCAGATTCAGGTCAGCAAACAAACCTCTCTCAGTTTGATTTTATCTCTAGTTGCTGTAATATAACCTAATCACTGGGTAGGTTGGCTTCGGATACCTGATTGTTTGGTCACTTAATCTCTGTGTCTGGGTTGAAAAATAATAGTTGCCTAGAAAAAAGAATGGTTCAGAAAGTATCCAAAAACTCCTGTTAAATACAGGCTTTATTTTGATTTTAGAAGTTAGAGGCTCTGATCAATGATACAGTCATTTTTGTGGGAGAAAAGAATACAAGGACCCTAAGGGGTCATTGCAAACTCCAAAGAGTCTTATGCATTTTGACTGACCTTGGTAACAACACAGTAGAGTATTTTTTTTTTTTTTAAATACATTCTCAAGTTTCAAGTTATTGTGGAGCATTTTTAGATCATGCCTTTTATCACTTCACTATTGTATGTTTTTTTTTCTTATTTTTTTTTTTTTTAATTATGCTGATATCAACCAGATTTTTTTTTCATTTAACTTAATTTAATTTTATTTTTGTTTCCTCTTCTATTCTCAGATTTGTTACAAGAAGGCAAAGATCGTTTAGATAAAGAAATTTTAGAGTTAATGGAAAGAGAAACCAAGCGGGAAGAGAGAATTAAGATGCGATTGAGGGAAGATGGCTTACTTCCTGATGAAGATAGAAAACAAGAGGGTATTGATAGGGATATTATTAAAGATGGGACTTTAGAAAGGGTAGTCGTTGAAACCAAAGATGTTGCAGAAAATGTGACTTTTAGGTTTGATCAATGGGCCTCAAAAGAAAATGAGAATGAAATTCTTGAAGGGATTGAAGCAGAAGGATCAAAGAAGCTTAGAACAGTTGTTGTAGATACTGAAAGCAGGCAAGTTTCTGAAGTAGAAAGGAAGTTAAAGAAAATCAAAGGTAATAATCAGGAAAAAGACAGAGATGCAGATGATATTGAATTTGAATCTTTGCTCCAGCAAAAGGGAAACAAAAGCGAGAAACTAGAATTGTCTGAAGAATATATTGATGAACCTGACAGAGATGATTACAATGGAGAGAAGCGAAGTCAGCAGAAAGGCACTGAAGAAAGAAAAAGAAGTCCAGCTGATAAAATAGAAAGAAAAATAGGTGGAGAGAAAAAAGAGCAGGATGTAGATAGGTTGAGGTATAAAAAAGACAAAAAACAAGCAAGTTCAATGAATACGCTCTTCTCAGAAAGAATTGAAAAGAAAGATAAGTACAGAAACCAGGATAGAACGAATGAAAGGAATGAGGAAATAGAAAAAAGGAAGTACAGATATGACAGCAGGAGGGAATCTTCTTCATGGAATCATAGAGAGAGGCCTCAAAAAGAAGGCCAAGATGAAAAGAGAGACCAAGTAAAAGAGAAAAAGCGAAAGAATAGGAAAGATAGTAGTAGTGATGATTATGGAAGGCCTGTCAGAATAAAACAAGAGCATGAGGAAGAGAATGCAGATTGCTTACTAAAGAAAACAAATAGGATTAGTGGCAGTGGTGATGATGGTGCTAATGATGATTATGATGATGATGATGATGATGATGATGATGTAGTTGTGAAGGATGAGAGGATATTCCCAAAGAGAAGTGAGAAAGCTGAAAATGCTAGCAAAGCAATAAAAAATCTGGAAGATGGTAAGCCTGAAACCTATGATAAGCAAATAGGCCTAGAAGAAAGCAGTTCTGTGTTGGAAAATTAGGGAAGATAAAAAAAAAAAAAGAAAAGAAAAATAAGAAGAAAAAGAGATGTGTCAAATTTACCTCAACATTTTTCTGACTTCTTCCACTAATTTTGTACCTCTCACAATTCGATTTTAATTGAAATGTCTACATTGAATATATTTGTATTATAAATGCAAAACGATGAAAAGGTTATCAGCCAAATCATCTTTATTTAGCCCATTAAATTATGTTCTTTCAGTTTAAGTTTTGGTGATAAATGTTTTTATATCTTCATAAGCACACTTTGCCACTATTGAACAGTGTTTTACCAAAAAAAAAAAAAAAAAAAGAAAAAGCAGTGAACTAGAGATTCATCGACCCAGCTTAGTCTGGTTAAAAAACTGGTTGGATGAAAGGTTCATTAATTTCAAGGAATAAAACAAGGGAAAAATATATATTTCTTACATGTAATTCAATAGCTAGTTTGTTTAAACAGAACATGTCTTGCAAAATGATTTCCTTCCATTGTGCATGTATGTTTTTTGTCTTAATTTCATAATCGAATATAATTGTTTTGTTAAAAAGCAAAAGGATAAACAACACTGTAGTATGAAAAGATTCTTTTCTTTTAAATTAAATTTTTGCTTCGGGATGAGTTTGTTCCATGAGAGGGTTTTTTTGTACTGTGAAAAAGTGAAAAAAAAATATGAGATTATTTCTCAGTTCATTGGAGAAAGGCTTATTTGAGTTTGAGGTCATTAAATGCAAAGTTCACTCAATGTCACTGAAACCAGTAAGGTTTATGCAGTACCTAGAATTTTGGTTTTAACAGTGGCCCACTGTATATATATATATATATATTATTAGTTATTTTGACATAACATTCCCTTCCCCTACTTGTTGACCATCAATGATTTTGTTCCTCAATAAAGTAGAATTACATTTCATTGTGTGAAAGACCAAAGGACATTTTTTTCAAGCATTCAAAGAAAATTAATTGAAACAAAATCATGCTTTCAAAGCACAAAGAAGGTTACATCATGTATGCATAGATACCCTAAATCTAATATGGCATATTCTTTACCTATGTAACCCCTTGCAACAAATGAGCAAGAAGAGAATGAAGGTATTCCAATTCAGTCTTTTCACATACTCATAGTTATTAATTTAATACAATAATAGCTTAACTTCTCTAAATCTCTAGAGAATGCAGAGTGTCACTTGAAGACCGGAATATTGTTTGGCCTCTAAAGACAAAATAAACTAGTGACTTAAAATGCTCAGAAATCAGGAAATGACCTTTTGGCCTGCTGTTGTTTGTTAGTGTTACACATCATATCTCAATTTCTTTTTTCCTTGTCAATTAATTTTACCTATCATTTTCCTCATTGTAATTCTAGCTGATACAAACCAAGTAAAGAAATTGGTAAAAACGATATCTCCCATTTTGTTGATAAGCTGATATAGATTCCATTAAATCTTATGTCAGATTAAACCAAGCCCCTCATATCAAAGTGAAGTAATTTGTCTCTTTTTTGCCATCGACTTTTCAGTTAGAAGTCCATTTAAATATCCGAAGATTCAGGTTTTTTACAACCTTAGCTTTATAATCTAAGCGAGAGATATTGGCACATGTAACCTCAACAACTGCACACAAATATTACACCTAGTTCAGGATTATGAATTGTACTATAAAATTCCAGTTACAGGCCTAGTACTTCAGTGGGATTAGTAGTTGGATAGTGTATGGTCATTTTTTTTTTCATCTTAGGAATCCGCCTGCTGCTACACATGATTTTTTTATCAACAAGCTCAGAGTTCATTTTTTTTGTGAACATGAAAATGAAAAAAAAAACAAAAAAAAAACAACAGAACTGTATTGATCTGGAAGCTTCTTGTCTTACAGTAACTCTGTTGTAATGGAACTTATTTTGAATAAAGATGGTGACTGACTGCTTATTCAATGTTTGGACCATGAAACATTTTAACTTATCACACTTTCCAGTTTGCATTTCCAGGTCTGCCTTGCTGGTAAGTATTTTGAGTAAATAACAATTATTGTCTATTATTTTTTGTTAATTAAAAAAAAAGGTGGAAAATCAATAGTATGTCTTTTATTCTTTACAAATTAATGTAATTTTTTTTAATACTGAGGGCACAAACTGTTCCAAAATAACGTTAAGAATGGAATTACAAATTTGATTTAGTACAGTTATTGGTAAAAAATCTTCATGATTACCACAGCACAGTTTGTTATTTTTTTAAAGAAAGATTATTTATTTACTGAATGTTGTCAATATTTCTTTAAAGCATTGGATAAGTGGAAAATCTCACAAATTATAATTGAAATGAGTTAAAACAATCTTCCTAACAATGCAGTATATCTTTTAATCCAACTTGAAAAATGAATCAATAAAGATTTATGCTTGCGTTTTATAATTTTGTCTCTGTCGTGTGCTTAGAACAAATGGGGTTTGTCTTGCAAATGCAGCTATAATTATTCGATTGAATATTAAAACTGAACCAGTCTTGATGGCAATCAGGGGAGGCTACGCCCTGCAAAGGTTTGAATGGAACGCATTGATGTGATTCAAAAGGTATAAGGTACAAGCGTGATTGCCCATTCAAATGAACAGGTGGGAAGGCAACTACATTGAAGAAATGCAAACTCCACAAAAATAACGGACCATTGTTTTAACAGTAACACATTTGTCATGAAGGCGTTCTTGGAGGGCACTTTTTCACCACATCAAGTGGAGCACTACGTTGTATTTGTAATGGGCCACCAGCACCACAAAATACCTTATACTAAATATATAT
Source organism: Elysia crispata (assembly GCA_033675545.1). Taxonomy (NCBI): domain Eukaryota; kingdom Metazoa; phylum Mollusca; class Gastropoda; family Plakobranchidae; genus Elysia; species Elysia crispata. The sequence goes on from JAWDGP010006562.1 coordinate 1,078,148, forward strand.
ATAATGTGGTGCTGATGACTCATTACAAGTACAATGTACTGCTCGACCTGATGTGGTGAAAAAATGTCCTCCAATACAAAGTAATAACATGTAACAGCTCAGGCAGTAAATGTATTAGAGGGAAAAGAAAATTTAAGGCTCCGGACTTTTAAAAAGCTTTTAACTACATTTATTCTATATCTAGTCACAATCTGTGTCACTCATGCGAGACAAATAAATAGTGGCACATTAATAAGTTTGCATTTCTTCAATGTGCATGTAGTTATCTACTCCGCATGTTCATTTGAGTGGGAAATTATTCTCGTAAGCTATGCTCTAGAGTTTAGACAAAACTTCAAATGAACAGATGGGAAAGACTACCACAAAAATTATTATAAAGACTACCACAATAATTATTAAAGGAAAGCAAATTTGACAATTACATATCTCTTCCAGTCATACTACAGCTATATTAATGGAAAACAACTGGAGACCAAAAACAGATATGGAAGTGATTATCCAGGTGCATTGCTCCAGAATAACCCAAATCTCAAGCCTTTGGGCTATTCTGGTGCAAATATTTTGTGTCACGTGACATTATTCTTAGGTCTTGGGTTCTACTACTACTAGTAGCACTAGGCCTTACTTTGGCTTGCTTTTAATTGTCAATTGATTACCCGGTCATATCACTGTTTTCACCAACTTGTCCATTTCTAAAATACAAGATAGCATTAACAGGTAAATATAATAGAAGAGTAAAGTTATGCTGTAGTAGGTAGAAACCCATTGGGGAGCTAGACAACAGGGAGTCTTCAGAGAAGAAACCCCCCCTTGTAGTAAGTGTTTCGGCCCTGAACTTCTGACACTCTAAGGGGGCCGGGCCACACCCAGGTCATGACTCCCAGGTATCTCCATGTTATCTTTTTTTTTTTTTTTTTCACAGCGAACCCACAACCTCATCTCTTGATGGATTGCTGATCCCGGCGCTCTACCATTTCGCCAACTGGTCCTGCGATGGTTAGAGCATTTTTAATCCTAAAAGAGAAACCTCTCATTTTTTCCTGCTCCAGATCCACCGGGAACTGTTTTCGGCTATTTCCGCTAGTAACTTTAGAGCTTTTGTTCTTTTGTTGCCACATATTGAAAGTTTAGTCAGAAGGTTGTAGACTGATGACCCTACGAATCCTCTGGCACCAAACTCAACAGGCATCACCACAGCTTTGTAGCCGGCATTTTCTAGCTCTTTGATCAGGTTCATGTATTTCTCTCTTTAGTAGATGTGGACCTCTTCCATTCTGTTTTCGTATGGTACTTTTAGCTCCGCCATGATCAATTGTTGTGTGGAAGCTGAATGTTTCACGATATCAGGCCTTATACTTGTTTCTTTGATTATACTGGGGTGATTGTCCCATTCTGGAAGGTCTTCTAAAACATCCCTGTCATCACAACCTTCTAGAAGGCATTTTATCTGGTTTGTTGTCCTCACCGGCCTTCCGTGCCATGACTTAGCGCCTCCCTCTGTTGTGAATATCAACGCGAAGCTATTAGGGAGGGTAGTCTCTCCTACAAGATATCAGATCTTTAATCTTATGTTTTTGTAATAAATCTATAGTGAATAATTATCGGAGTTGAGCCTAGTCAGATTGAGAAACTAAATGCCTGTGTATCTTATCATCCCAGTCATCACAACCGTCTAGAAGGCATTTTATCTGGTTTGTTGTCCTCAATGGCCTTCCGTGCCATGACTTAGCGCATCCCTCTGTTGTGTATATCAACGCGTTGTTATTAGGTAGTCTCTCCTTTAGCCGAGCTTATGATTGCGGCAAGTTCCTGAAGGACTCTATTATGCCTCCATGTGTATCGCCCCTGTGAGAGGGCGATTTTGCAAGAGCTCAAGACATGCTCTTTGGTCTGCCTGCCTTGGCATAGCGGTTAAGAAGGGTCCTGTTTCTTTCGCTACTGTACCAGATTTGCGTTTGAGGGCAGGAGATCGTACACTGATCTGATGAGAAAGCTGATCCGAAGTGGCGCCATGTGCCAGATCTCATTCCATGTGAGGGATTTCTGCAGGGCATTATCCCAATTAGTCCATTGTCCCTGTTGAGGTTGCTGGACTGCTTTCTGAACCCTTCTGGAATCTTCATTGAGCCGTATCTCATTGATGACCATGTCTCTTTTTCTCTTTCCCTTCTGCTTTTGACCACCACTTTGCTGTAGATGATCCTAGCCCTTTGCGGTCAGTTTGAGTTTGCCCAATCACTTCTTTAATCTGAAGGCACTCTTTGGCTTCGTCTACGCCTTCTATAACTTTCCATTTCCTACCCGTCTTTATGTTCGGTTGCACTGTCTTCACAACCGGGTCATCGGAGTCCTCTAACATAGAGAGTTAGCCTGGCTTTGCCACATTTATACTCTTCCAAGATGGATTTTAGTGGGAGTCTCAGCTTTGCTTTACGGCAATACATTGCCACATCTGTGAGTACCCCTAACCACCTCCTGGTGAACTTATTGATCTTAGCTTTTATTGCCTCAACTGTAGTTGAGCAGATTTTATAGACCAGGAGTGGCCAGAGGAGCTTCAGAATTAGCATGAACTGTAGGCACCACACTTTCAGCTTACCCTGAAGACCACATCTGTTGATGGCTAGCAGGCCTTCGTTAGCAAGTTCTACTGTTTCTAATCCTCTTTTGGTATCTTTCATGGATGAATCGTACCATCTCCCAAGGCTCTTAGTCTTAACTGGCCACTGTGAATATCGTCGTCGCATCTATCTTACCTTTCCTTACTGAAAGACTGCGAGACTTCTTTGATTTGAATTTCATCCTGCATCATGCCATTAAGACGTCAAGGCGCTCTAGCATTCGGCGTGTTTCGTCTTCCTTTGAGCAGATTATGGTGGTATCATCCATGAATGCTTTCAAAGGAGGCATGAAGCAACCTCCACCTAGATTGGCTGGGCCTGCACTATCTTCTGCTGCTTTCAAGATGACTTCCATAACCACGACGAACAGGATTGGTGATATGGTACAGCCCATGGCGATTCCAATTTCCAAGTTGATCCAGTCTGTGGTGTAGCTATTGGTGGAGAATCTCATCCGGAAATCGCTGAAATAGTCATCTAGCATCACTTGTATATCCTCCGGAACATGGTACATCCTCAGGGCCAGCTGAATCATTTGAAGTGGTACCGACCCGTAAGCATTTGCCAGGTCCAACCAAATGACGTCAAGGTTAAGTTTCTCCGATTTTGCCCTTTGAATAGCTTCCCAGATCATCGCTGCATGCTCTAAGCATGCAGAAACTCCGGGGATGCCTCCTTTCTGGACTGAGATATTTATGTACACATTTTCAGTGAGATATTTTGTTAAGCGGGATGCCATGACTGAGAAGAATATCTTTCCTTCTACATTCAACAGCGAGATTGGTCGAAACTGATTTATTTCAGTCGAGTTTTGCTCCTTGGCTATATAAACTCCATCAGCAGACATCCACTGCTCACTGATCTTGAGGTTGCTCCATGCTCCTCGGAGAATTTTGTGCAACCGCTTTAGAACGTTTGGACATCTTTTATACAGTAGATAAGGCACGCTATTGGGACCTGGAGCTGTCTTGGCTCTTACTTCCTGCAGTACTGCATTAATTTCTTTCAAGCTTGGTGGTTTGCTATTGAATTCTTCGTTGGGAGCAGCTGGCCACACCAGACCAGCAGGTTCACTTAGAGGCATTTCTCTATTTGGGTCAGAATATGTTTTCCTCAGGTGGGTCTCCAGCTGTTCTTTCTGTACTGAAAGAGAACCTGATCTTGGTTGCTGGAAGAGTTGTATTGCAAACTGCTCTGCTCAGTACTGAGTGTCTCGCCTTCAAACCTCGCCAAAGTTCCTGCAGCCCATTTTCCTCTTTTTTTTCAGTCGCTGATTTCATTTGTTTCCTTAAGTTTTTCTTCTGCTTTCGCAGGGTTTCCATCTCACGTTGCCTTCTACTTTTCTAAGGTTCTCTTTTGGCTTGATGTTGTTTAGGCCCCGAAGGTTTTAAGACATGTCTGGTAGATAATGTCACCGAAAGTGATCCAAAGTGCTCTTCCCGATGAGCTTGTCCAGTTGTAGGATTATTTTGCTATCCAGAGCTTCCCATTGTTCTTTTGCGCTTGCTGGTGGGAAATTGATCTCTGTCGTTTATCGTTGATGAGCCTCGACAGACTCCTCAGCGTGGATTTCCTCAGCACTGTGATTTTGAACCTGGCTTTGGTTTTCCGACGTCTTACCTGCCTGAGCAGTGTGCTACTGTTGACTCGTCGAAGCATCAAGCAGCCCTGAGGATCTTCATCCCTCTTTCGGCGGTACACATACACATGGATAGTCCATTTTCAAATTACTGCGTTGTTCTGATCTCGTAGTCCTTTGGGCGTTTTCAGTCGTGGTCGATTTGTCACCGGTTGATCAATCATTTTCTCCCCCCTTTCGGTGGATCATGGGAGCATCTCTCTTTATTATGACTTGTAGCGATTTATTTTAGAGGCCAAGGGGTTGCCCGCGAGGCCTCGATTCTAGTCTTTCCTAGTGTCTTGTGTCTTTCCAGGAGTCTTCCGGTCTCTCCTGAACGTTGTCCGGCATATTCCCGGAAGTCAATGGACATGCCATGTGTAGAAACTCATTGGGGAGCTAGATGACAGGGAGACTTCAGAGAAGAAACCCCCCCTTGTTCGAACCCACTCCCGCATCTCTTGATGGATTCCTGATCCCGACGTTATACCATTTCGCCAACTGGTCCTGCGATGATTAGAGCATTTTTAATCCTTATGAAGAAACCTCTCATTTCTCCGCATATATATATATATATATATATATATATATATATATATATATATATATATATATATATATACACATACACATACATACACACACATATACATATACACACACACACTTATACATGTATATATCTCTTCCAGAGCCAACCATTGCACAGTTTTAAACATTGCGACATTCTCACGTGATTAATCTTAACCTGGCGTGGTAAAAAAAGTAATCTCCATTCAAAGTAAAAAAAAAAACGCAACAGCTCATATAGATCTAATGTGAATTATTACAGAGAATAAATTTTTAAGGCCCCGGAGTTTAAAAAATGTATGGGTTGCCGTACTCTGGATTGCTGAAGCTTAAGTTCCAAGTTTGTATGGGCGAAGTACAAAAAAATCTCCTAGTCCTATAGTCCCACTCATTAAAACTCACAACACACTCACACCATAAGCAAAATTCGAGTACAATTCACTCAAACTCAAAGTTGACTCTTGCATTCTTTGCAAAAACAAACTAAAATTAACGCTTCAGCACTCAGTCTGAAAACAAACAAGTTGATATATATATATATATATATATATATATATATATATATATATATATATATATATATATATATATATGAGTGTGTGTGTGAGGGGATGTTTCTTCTGATTTTGGTTAATTTTGCACCATTAGAGGCCACAGACTGCGGCATTGTCTCCGTTAGCTCGAGATAAAGACACTAGAGACACTGACAGACTCTTAGTACATGTACAATGCCTACCAAAATTCCTGGTCAGTGTCACAATGCTGAAAATAGTCTCCGGTAACCCCTACACCTTAAATTGCAACCACCATAAAATGATGACCATATTGATGATTTAGTACACGTACATGAAACTCTTACTGTCTTAGTCTTACTACTTACAGACTACAATTGAGTGAATCTACTTGTACTCAGCTCTTGCGAAATGATTGCTTTAGACAAGTTTCGTTGAAAGTTCACCAACTGGTTGGATTGTGTTTTTACCGCATTGTGTCAAATAAGATCAATGAGTCGATCTTCTCAGTCATATTGCACCAATAAGCCAAAACAGCTTTTTTTTTTTTTTTTTAAATTAACCTCTCGGCAGAATAGGAGTTCCAGCCCGCCCTTCTCTAGCGCAAGGTCTAACTTTAAGCTTGCAACTCTTCAGCCTGTTTCTTTCTCTGCTCTATAATTTTTTTTAGTAAGCACTTACCAACAAAAAATTGAAGAACATTATTATCATTGTGAAGCTGTCAAAAAGAGTCAATATAAGGAAAAAAATCATAATAAACAAACGCAGTTAAGAATGAATTGGATTATTTTATCTGAATTTTCAAAAATGTACATAGATGTAGTATACATTTGTACATGGATAACATATTTTTGCAGAGCAAAAATTAAACAATGACTCTACTTTGATAAACTTTAAATTAATATCAAGCATCCTTTTTTTTTTTTGTATTGTCAACCCGAAATCGAAAACTCATCTCTAAATTGCTTAGAATAGATCAGATTAGATGTCTTATCTGCGGACAGTGATTTAAAAGTTACGAGGATATGTTTATCGGAGTAAAATCGATTTTAAGAAAGGATCAGCATTGACGATAGAGATACAACCGTCGGTGTCTTCACTGCGGTGCGGTGGATTTATTCATTCGAGAAAACCGCCCAAAGAATTCTTCTCAATTCTTATACTTGGTGAAAGTGTCGGACCATGACTAGATCTAGGTTTCAAACATTACAATTTACATGTATTAATTATACTATGGGGAAAGCAGCTTAGAATAACCACTATGAAAAGATACCACTTTACTAAGCGAACACTGAAAGTAACAGAATGATGTCCATGGGTTTTCAGCTGCACAATTATCAACTCCAACAAAGTACTGAGTGATAGTACTGATACCTATTACAGCCGAGCCCCCTTTTTGCTCATTTTTAAATTTATATTTCACCAGCACTACCACTATATGTTGTTTTTGAAAAAAAAAAAAAAAAAAAGAAGAGAATCCATATACATGTATACTATTTCTTACAACTACTGCTGCTGATGCTGCTAACTGTTTGTACTAGTAAGTACTACTACTACCACTAGTTTCAAATTTAGATCTTCAGGAGGCAAACCACTGGGTTAATTATAAGTAAGAATTATAAGAGCTAGAATTTTAGGTAGTCCTCAGCAGTGGTTAGGATAAGGCTTCAACCAGTTTAAGTGAAAATGACCGAAAATCCATGAATTGGTGGGGTATAGACGCTTCGGCACCAATTACCTTGAACTCTAAGAGTACATAGCTTTTACCAGTACGCCACTACGCTCCCTAAAGAGAGGGGTTCATGGCTAAAGTATTTACTAAGTAACTAAGCCTCCCTGTGTGACTTGCAATCTTGATTGGGAAAGCCCAAATCGCACCAAAGACAACCATTGAATACGAAAGCACCATACTTGTAGGTGTTGAAACAGAAAAATTCAAAATGAGTCTACCCCTTTGATTTGAATTGCATTTTGTTCCCTTTAATGAATAAAGAAGTTATCAATTTAAATTTTGTAAATAGGACAATAAATAACAATTTTATGCTGATTTTAAAATTAAGGATCCGCGCAATGCGCATAAAACGCGCACGGACCATGTTTTGGGCTTGATTTTTTTTTTTAAACGATAACAGCCACGGCAAAAACATTCAAATTTTCCAACACCCAGTCACACCTTTTATCTGAGAAAGAAAAACCACAGACATCACTTAAACACTTAGCTTCATATAAAGAGATAAAAATGACCAAAAAAAAAACAAAAAAAAAAAAAAACTTTTTGACCATTTAACAATTTTATGCAATTAATTCAATTTTCATCAAAATTACACAAAAAGTTAAAATATGTAACCCAAAAAAATTTCTATACTAGCAGAATGTGATATTGACGATAGCTGTAATTTTTTAAAAAGCTCTAGAATGTCAAATAAACTTTTAATTGAATGACAAAAGATGGTTCAAATAGAAAAATGGCTATTTTCCCAAAAGTTTACCAATTTGCTAGTGTACGCAGGCAGTTGGATTTTTAAAAATTCATATGAAATCACCAAGCATGTTAGAAAGATATATTATATACCAAATTAAAGCTTATCTTTCCATCTTTCCATTTAACAGGGTTTAAATAAAATAAAACAAGTATTACAATTTACATTGCATTACATTACTATATATTAAATTCAACTTATTTTCAAACCAAAATTGATAACCTTTGGCATTTGAGATAAAATAAATGTACATAAAATCAACCAAACATGTCAGGAAGACATATCATATGTCAAAAGAAATGCTATTTTTCTGGCTTTACATTTAAATGGATAAAATGAAATAGAATAATAATATATTAATAAGTATGAATGTCAAGTATTACTTGCCTTTGGACGCACACATATTTAGGACGAACGATGATATAATTATGTATTCCTCAAATATAAAGTGGTTTCAAATTTAGATCTAGCGGAGGCAAACCACTGGGTTAATTATAAGTTAGAATTATAAAAGCTAGAATATATTTGAGACATACATATATTGTTATAGTTCATCCTAGATGACTGGTTAGGTGCCTGATCTTGTCTCGGGAAGGCGATGGGTGCCGTATCGAGGTGCAGGTTCGATCCCTGTCCATTCCATTTATCCTTATTTATCGGCATCGAGCCTAGATCTAGGTTTGTGGTTGATTTCTCTCTCTCTCTCTCTCTCTCACTCATCATTTGATACGCAACGCATCCACTGCAGCTGCTCTTTCCAGTCTTTTATTATTATTATTATTATTATTATTATTATTATTATTATTATTATTATTATTATTATTATTGTTGTTGTTGTTGTTGTTTTCTGTTCTTGCATTGGTTTAGTTGCAAAAGGTATATATCACCGGTTCGCTGCAATTTAGTGTGCAAGTGCAAGCACATCTAGGCATCCGTAAGTCTATTTTTTTTTTTACCTCGCTCGCGGCGAAACATCTCGCCCCCACAAACAGAGTCAGGGTTTTACTTTTACTTAGTTCTAGCATCATTGGTCCTTTCCTTACAATGGCGAACAGAATTTCAAGATCTTAAAATAGATACATTCAATAAGAGGCCTGTGTCAACAAGATACATGGTATTTTAAGAGCATTTAAATAGGCTCAATCCATAACTTTAAAAAAAAAAAAATTGACCACATTTGAGACTGATAGTGATATTGATAGTTCAAAGTTAAGTAAAACTGTATTAGTAGTGGTTTTCATGAAGATAACTTGTAAAGAAATCGGAGTTGGCTTTTAAGATGTTTTGACTCATTCAACTCTGCGATAACATTTCTTAATCTTTTTTGTAAGGCAGAAAAGTGTGAGAATTTAAAATACTACAGTATTTTGTAGCCGTTTGCTGGTGCTGTTAAATTAGTATTAGCTTTTTTTTATTTTATCCCATTTTGCTAAAATTTGGCCGTGTTCAGCTTTAGCCTTTCCTCAAGCCTTTTTCTGCCATTAATTTTCGCTGCGGGATAAAAAGCTTGCAACCAGTTCAATCCTAATAAGTATTATTGACTCTAGCGTAGCCTATCATTTTTAAATGTACACTAATATCATAATTATCTTGCCACAGGACTCTCTACACAACTGAAGAATTCAGTTTGATGAAGGACTTAAGTACTTCTAGTTGAAAAGCATAAACGTATATTTGCCCGTGAATATTACTGTGAAAATGGCTGGAAACAATAGCACGTTTATAAAATTTTTTCAGCCTTTCTTTGTGGATATGGGACTAGATCTATCTGAATGGGCACCGAACCATTCAAATAATGAATGTGAAGAGTTAAGCCGAACTAGACCAGAACCCATGTGTAATGTTATTGTTAATTAACTGTCTGTTTAATAAAGCCCGATCGAGATACGTCGCCACCTGGCGGTTGCAACGCGCGATATTGTTAGTAATGTTACTACTAGTACTAACTTTAGAGTCTACCAATGAACAATCCTGGTGACTCGAACAGTAGTAAATAGTTTTGTATGTCGTCCTAGAACTAGACAAATTTTTAGACCAGTGATTCGTTAGGCCCTTTGCTGTTAGCTGGCTTGTTAGTAAGCCTGTTTCATTCTTAGGTTTGTATTCAGTGTACTATTTTTGCCAGTGAATTATTTTATATCTTTCACTTTTTATAGTTATGTAAATGGAGAAACATTTTAAATTTGGATCTCAGCTTTATTTTTTTTGTTTGTTGCATCATTTTTTCTTTGAGTGGCCACAGTGTGCAAGCAACACTTTCAATTGACGGACGCAACCTGTCAACGGTACTATAACAATTTAAATTACTGTCGACACCCCTACCCTTTAGGATTCAATTTAGTTTTGATGACAGTTTTCAATTCGATGAACCTGAATTCAGATTAAAAAAAATTTATTGTACACCCTTTAAAAAATTTGAACAGAAAATAATGTATGGAAACAAACAACAAACTCAGACTGTGTTTCAAAACTACCTTTTATATCAGGCAAATCCTATGGAGACGCAAATGACTCAATGAGTTAAAATACCTCACAACACTTTTAACAATTCTAAATACACGTAATTAAAACTAATGCAAGATTAAAAGAAAACACACACACACACACAAAGCAACAAACCACAAAAACCAAACGAAAAACTTTTAAATGAAAAAAACAACAACAAACAAACAAATATTTTAATCTGTATAAAATGCTTTCAAAAAATATATCCATAGTTAAAAATCTGTTCAAAACAAATAATAACTGTAACATTTTAAGATTAATTGCTATAAAGGTAATCTCATATCTATATTAAAAAGTTGTTTTTTTTTTTGACGAGAATGTACCATCAATATCATGAAAATGGAACATATATAGAGAATAAAAAAAAATGTTTGCTGCAACCTCTATCAAATTCATAAATCAGAAATTGACTTGCAAAGTTGTTATACGCTCACATATAGAACAACAACAACAACAACAACAACAACAACAACAACAACAACAACAACAACAACAACAACAACAACAACAGCAACGACAACAAGAACAAGAACAAGTAGAAGAACAAAAAAAAAAAAAAAATAAAATAAAATAGGAAAAAATACGTTATGCTCCAGGAGATTTTTTAAAGAATCTGATTGTAAATGTTGGCAGCCTTTTTCTTCTAATGTATCTAACTGTGGATTGTGGAGAACTGCAGTTTTCAACGAAGTACCCTGGGTCATCTTTGGGGTCACCTCTAGTTATAACGAGACACATAAAGTGCATGTTGATTGCAGCTTTCAATAGGAGACATGAATACGGGAATTCATCAATTTTGTAACAACGCACTCTTGGCGTATTTGATAAGTTGTAAATAATTATTAGAGTGCATTCTAATTATCCTCCTACTCCATTCCATCGTGCGCATGACTGTGAGAAGCAAACTAAAGGCCATTTTGAAATACTGCAACCTATTTTATTTTCTTTCATTAATCTCAAACATTACAAAATAATCTAGGAATCTGTTTAAAATGTTTGTGGAGATAAAGAGTTTCAAATATTGCAAGAACATGTTCTGTCTTTTTTAATCTACAGAAAAAAAATATATATATAGAAATAGAAAACGTGGGTTCAGATTTGTCTTGGGTAGCATCCACTAATTTCCAAAACAAATTCCATGTTCACCTATGAAATCAGATATTGGTAAGTAATTTAGACCATGCCCGGTTTGGCATACATAGGCAGATGATAATGGTTATAGCTGATAAAATTGAGCAGACGCGTCTCAACGGCACGCTTTGCGCCTGTCGATACGTAGGCCATCAGAAGTTCCTTCCTCTGTTGCTCGCTCAGCTGAAATAAAATGGTAAAGTGATTTAGTTGAGAGTTATACATGTATTGATCTTATTCTTAATTAAAAATGCATCAGACAAACCCGACAAACCTTCGCCGTAAGTCTCAATAAAAGAAATGTAAAGTACAATTCTGATCTAAAAGATGCGGACAATCTTGGACTGCTGAAATTTAATTTGTATGATATCAATGTTCACAATAGAGTAATTTCAGGCCTTTCCTGCAAATCATATAGGCTCCTGAGGGACAAAGCTGAACAAAAAATGGACATCTAAGATGACGAAGTTTCCCGGAATAGCTTTCTGTATGAGGGTCAATGTTGTGCCAGGACAATAGAGTCTGTAGCTTTCATTCTTTAATCCATCAACGCTCCTGTAGAGAATTATTTTTTTTTTCTAATGAAAATAAGTACAGCACCCACTACTTCAAAGGAAGAAAAGGCCATTATCTCAATTTCCCTTAACTACACTTAATTAATCACTGGAAGCAATCAAAATATATCAACCCTCAACAGCGCAAGAGAAAAGTTTTATCCAGTAACGACACTTCTACTCTGACTGGCTGCGCTGGAAACGTGAAGGCAGTATTATTGTCTATTGTCTCAACCCACCCTTACTGTCATGTGCTATGAGTCAAAACTCACTTTACACTCTATTTGCCAAATTTTATGTCGGGGAATAATTTGAGCCCCACTCAATTGTCGTCACTTTTTCTTTTTCGCCTGTAAAGAAACACTTGCCTCACTTCGACTAAAACTTGTAAAAGGATAATTGTTTTGACAGTCACAATACATTCTTTCATAAAATAGCAACTAAATAAAACAGCATTTTTTTTTTGGTACCGTTCTTCAACAAGTAACTGAAACTCAAAGTTCTTTTTCAAGGTTCACCCACCAAGACGGCTTTCTGAATTGAGGAAGAGCAGCTATTGGAACATAGAGTCTTTCTAGTATACATACTGACAAGATCTTAACTGCCTATAGCCGAATACCCAATTAAGACCTGAATGAGGAGTAGATTATTAGATATATAATGTGTTTCAAGAACCTTACCCAAAGATTCAATATCGTACCTGACCGAGCCAGGAATTTACCCCTGGATCTCCTGTTCCGAAAGCTGAGAGACAGCATTAAAATAATCATAACGCATTCTAAGCAGCTGTGAATAATTTTATTTCTTTCTGCACATCCATTTAGCAAAATTATGATAATTAGAACATCGGATTTTTATCTCAACTGGACAGAAAAATTCATCACATTTATCAAAAGTCAGCCTATACACTGCCGCAGAGTAAGTTTAAGGCCTTGGCTCGCGTTTGATACGCCCAACAGTCCTGAGCTCACCGTATTGTGGACGGAATATATCAAAGAACAAACGAAAAAAATGAACCAATGTAATCTTTAAAATGAAGCTCTGCAATGAAAGGCTTATGCAATAGATGATTAAATTTAAATAACTCTCTCTATATATCTGTATGCCTCTAACTCTGTCTCTGTCTCTCATTCACTTGCTGATTTTTCTCTCTTCCATCATTGGGCGCATTACATTTAAAAGGTTATATCTTTTAATAGAAATATCGCTCCGTTTTGTTTAAAATTTGAAAAAAAAAGTTTGAAATTAGCCTTTGAAATTTCTTTATATAGGCAAAAGGAGGTGATAAATGGTGATAGTTACATTTTATATAAAAGTGCCCCAATGGCCACTTAAGAGCTAAAACAATTTTGAAGAAATAATTAAAAAAAAACTTTCCAATTTTTATCACTCTCTTTAAAAAAACAACAACAAAAAAACTTGTTAAATTCATAAGCTTGCAAACAAACTGTATTAAAAAAAAACCCAAACAAAACCCATTACTCTCTCACTATTATTTCTATGCATTATGATTACATAATGGTCATGTTAAAGGTCAGAGTTTCTCCTTTGAAACATATCAGATTACCCCATCTAGAGCTTGTGGCAGCTCTCTTAAGCGCGACAAGAGACAACTGAAACATGGAAAGACATGGACAGAACAATGCTTGAGGAATTTAGCCCTGACGACACATTTAATGCAGATGAGACGAGCCTATTTTTCAAATGTTTACCCGATCGCACGTTGGCTTTGAAGGAAAAAAAGGCACTGGCGTAAAGGTCCCCAAGGAGCGAATAACTTTACTTGTTGCTGCCAATATGAGCGGCACAGAGAAATTACCTCTCATCATCATTGGAAAATTTAAGAAACCAAGATGTCTGAAGAACATTAAAACACTGCTCACAGAATACAAGGCAAATTCCAAGGCATGGATGGCAGGGTCAATTTTCGAAGACTGTGTCAGGAAGCTGGACAGGTAGAACTGAAAGGTCGCAGCATTGCCCTTGTAATTAATAATTATCCTGAACATCCTGCGATTGAAAGCAATAACTTTGGTGTTCCTCCCGCCAAACACCACTAGCGTGCTACAGCCATGCGACCAGGGAATCATTCAAGCATTAAAAATGCATTATAGGAAACGCGTTTTAAAGAAAGTGATCGCTGCGATAGAGACAGAGAAAACTCCTGACTCTGTGATCAAAGACAGCTGCTTGAGATGACGTCAGTCAGCAGACCATCGCAAACTGTTTCAGACATGCTGGTTTCAAAACCAATCTACAAGCTGCAGAAACAACAAACAGCGAACTGTCACTAGTGTCAGAGCTTCAAGTCGACCTCAACAAGGAGCATGACGAAATAAAAAAGATGTCCAAATTCTCAGAAACATCACAGGAGGGATTCACGACAGTTGAGGATTATGTGAATGTAGGCACAGATCTAATAACAACTGCACCTCTCACTGATGAGGAAATTGTGGCCTCTGTGCAACCAACAGGCTCAGGCAATGCTTCAGACGATGAGGAAGAGGCAGATGAAACGACATGTGTACCAAATGTCCTAAAAACCAGTGCAGTGCAAGCCGTTGCCTGCTTGAGAAACTTTGTTCTTCAGCTTCAGCACATCACCGGCCTTGAAAATTTTGTTGAGGACATTGCCACAAGTAGTCGCAGACAGTGAACAATAACAGAATTCTTCACCTAAAATTGATAGGCCCCTCCCACCTAATATATGTAACTTGTCCTGTCAACAGTAAAGTGTATTGTACTGGTACTCAAAATTATTTTCTTTAATAAAGAAGAAAAACCTACTTAAAGTTACATTGGGACAGGGAATGATAGTACCTTTTGACGGGGGGCATAGACTGCAGTCACTGGTTCTCACCTGTCCTTGTAAATTAATTGAAAAAAAAAAAACCAAAAAAGAACAAAGAAACAACTGAAAATAAATTTGCTTGTTTTTATAGTACAGGTCACGCCCGATAGACATCTAATCAAGGGAAGCAACCTGTGTTATCGTTTAAATATTCTGAGTTAAGTCCCATTTCTGCAATTTTTGTTTTTCTTCTTTACAAATCAGTTGCTTTTAACGATTCTGCTTTAACAGCACCCTAGTATAACATTAACAGCACCACGAAAAAAGTCCCATTTGTGTATTCACAATAAAAATAAATCCAAATAGAACTGTTTTTTTTTAGAGACACTGCATATGGAGATACAAACTCAAATCTTCTAGACCAGAAGACAATAATCAACTTCGCGAATTCGGTTCCAAACAAATGCAAAAGAAATAAAGATGAAACAAAGCTTTATCTATTGATATAAATGGATGCTAAGAGCAAATAATCTATAGAACATTGGTTGAAACGATTTACTTATGTATCTTCCAAACCAAAAAATTGCGATCTCAGCAGTAAAATTTGCGGATCTATTGATGGCCTCTCAAAATTCCAACCATCCATATCGGAGACTGTCGATAAAATTTTGCATCTAAAAGTGCAAACACAATGTTTTCGTCTACCTCCCGTGCATTTAACAAACTCTAATGTACTGATCTTTCAGCGCCTTCAATAATTATATTCAGAAAAAGAAAAAAAAAGAATCGTGCACCTTCCAGGTCGTTTTGTTTTGATGCACTACGGAAAGTATTAACATAATTTTATATATTTTCTCAACCTGTTGGTTGCATGTGATTTGAGAGTAATTCTTAAAAACTGCAGAGATATTTTTGGCCCAGAGAATCAACTTTTTATTAATTTAAAAGACTCACCCCTGTTTCCTCATCTACAAGTTGACGCGATATGTCCTCCAACGTGGCTTCTTTGTCTTTCTGTAAATTATAAGGAAACGAATTATTTCCAAATTTCATTTAAAATCATGTATCATAAATTATGCTCAATTGAAATATACATGATCAGAGGTTGATGTGAAAATATTTAGCAATCATAGTCCAAGAAAGTATCGGGCCTGTGATTGTCTGGCAATTCATTTCCACTGGCATAAATTATTATCCACCCAATCCACCATCGCACCTTTATTGTTTCATTAGTCCGTCTTTATGTGTCTATCTGTCTACCTACCCTCTCTCTCTCTCTCTCTCTCTCTCTCTCTCTCTCCATCTCTCTCTCTCTCTTTCTATCTTCTCTTTATTATATATATATATATATATATATATATATATATATATATATATATATCGCATATAATCTAACAATTACTGACAGTACACGCGATTCTTTTATAAAACCTCTTACCGGGCTAGTGATAAGAAGCTCCCTGATTTCATCGCGTAAGTCGGCGAAGCGATCATGGAAGATGGCGGCTGCCCAGGGCTCAGCCAAATATCTAGAAGGAGTTACGATAGGGCGACAAATTATAGGACCACTAAACTGGTAGGTGCTGCATTGCACTTGTTTTCGCCCAGCAAAATATTTATTACGCCATGTATTTTAAAGATAGTAAGATAGGAATACAACGAAAACTGTAAATTATTATTCTTTGTACTGGATATCAGAAACAGAACACAGGGGCAACTCTTTTTAAAGACAAAAACATGACAACTTTTGTTTTTGAAACCAATGCACAGTGCAAATTCGATGGGCTTTAGCGGTTTCAGTATTGTTAGTTTGTTACTACGTTTAAGCCATCTTGCATTATTTCAGCATGCAACATGGGTTGAAAGTAGTGACAATAGTGACATCAACATTCTAATCCACAAAATAGCTAATGACATAATATTAAATCGTCCCATTGCTGAGATGTCATTGTAACTTTATAAAAATGAACACAGGCAGAAGAAAAAAAAGACAAAAATAATTTGAAAAAACACCAACACCAACAACGCACCTTATAAAAGAGAAAAAGAGAAAACAAAAACAAACAAACAGTACAACAGTTGTCGTTAGCACGACAGCAACATGAAGTAAGAATTTTTTTATGTTTGAGGTCTGTTCCAAAAGTAATACTTAAGTGCCGTGAAATCAAATTTCATTTGGATCGGATTGAAACACACGAACGAGTTTCATACATCTCGCAACTTCTCAATGTAGTCCCTATTGTGATCAATGCATTCTTTTTTTTTTTGCCAGCGAAAGGCTAGAGAATGAATCCCATGAATCTAACGCTAGCGATGAAAACAAGCTCCTCGTTTCTTCATAAGGTTATTTATTTTTTAAAACTTGTTGCCCCCTACATGGAACTTCAGGGGCCTACAAATGATAGTTGGAGCAAAATCAGAACTATGTTTTAAGTAAAGCAAAACCTGTTATCGAAAGCATTAAAGCCAATCCAAAGGGTTTACTTACAAGCGACGGACAGCTTATTTTTTTAGTCAATTTCAATACACTCATGAACATCAAAGATACACTGTCGTTCAGGCAAAATTTTCTGCAAAATGACCTTCCCCAGAATACAATAGTAATAATCGTGCTTTAAACATTTTTGTCACAGGGGACAACTGGTGTTCCAAAGGCTGAGGTGCTGCTTTGGTTCATGTGCACCAACTTTTTATAAGGCATGATCAACTTTTGAAGGAAGCTTTCACATCTAACTAAAACTAGCTACTGTATTGAAGTATTGCTGACACCGTTTGCCCACAATTATCATCTCTGAACCAGTTCAGAACTTTGAATGATGTGTTTTTGCCTTCTGAATCCTTGAATTAGCTCCTTCAGAAACCATCCGATCGAAACCTCCCTATATTCCTATTCTTCATGGATTATCGTATAGGCTGTGTTTGTTGCACACGTATAAAGTTCGCCCTTTTTTTTTTTTTTTTTTTTTTTTTAATTTCCGCCTGAGCGGATCTTTATCGTCGACATTATTCAATTTTATTGGCGCGTCTTGCAAGAGAGTAGAAATACCAACGACACATTTGACTTTGCTCGTGCCTTCTGTCCGTTGGTTGGAGAAAGTAAACCTAGAATTTAAGACCAATTTTAAACTTTTTTTTTTCCACAGCCCTTTGTACAGTGAAAAAAGATCAGGAAAACAATAATCAGGAATTAAAATTTCCTAAATCACACTTTTGTAAAACACACACACACACACACACTGAAACGCACAGATTCAAGAAAGGGCAAACATCTTGAGTAGGCAAACACGTCAACAAAATATATTTAAAAAAAAATTGATTTACTGCATAATATCCCTTCCTCCGTATGACAAGTTAAGATACCCTTCTAGTTTATATGGACAACTTTCTTGATTAATATTTCACCTTGAATTAAAAAAAAAAAACCAAACAAACCAAAACAATAACTACAAAAAAAACAACAACAAACAAACCCAAAAGCACTTTTTTGGCCTTACAAGACGCAAAAAATCGAGGAACTATGAAATTAGACGTAATAAAAACTAATATTACGGCCTGAAATTGAAGTTTATCCGCTACAGACTGAAGCCTTATAAGATTGCTCAAATTATCATGTTTTATTACACATTAAATAAAAATCACCTTAACAAAAATGAGGCATCCAAAAATCCTCTCTATATAAGTGTTTGGATAGTAACGAATAAGAATACATTTGATGTGAATTTTTTTCTGTGTAGATTAAGATCTACTTTGTCTGAATAATGCAAAGGCAGTGATATTTGAGCAGTTTGCTTGAAATATCTAGTGCTTGGTCCAGAGACTTATATTATCGTCTTTTATCACAAGCTTTTCAATCCTAACAAACATGAGCACCAGAGAGTATAAAACCATTTTATGCTACTTATCACATACACTTATCGGGTTCCACCAGATAGGCCTGCATAAGTTATCTTGCATTAGGCATTAATCAGCATCGCCAATACAGTCAATTCCTGACCAATCCAGTGAATTGATGGAATGAGAACAAAAATCTATATTCAAATAAAAACCTATCATCTAATTTTAGAATTTATAGAGAGTGAAATTTATAGGAGAGTAAAGCTACCTGAAAGGGACACATATTCTCACAATTTATTAAAAATCATTGAAGCATTACAGAAAGAATTTTGTTTCCATAATTTGAAATCCCTAAGTTTTATGGCTTATATGTAAAATACAAAATACTCACAATTTCCATTAAAATGTTTATTTTAAAAAAATTAAATAAGAGTTCTATATTTTAAGAAAATTTTGAAAAAAAAATACCAACAAAAACCAAACAAACGAAGCACACACTCACATCCATAAACACAAACGGATCACTGAAGCTTGAGAAATGAGAAATGAACTACTTAACCGTCTACATGGGGATATTACTAAAACGCTCCTAGGTAAGTTCTCTATTGATGTTGGTGCGCTTAAAAGCGAGTACGATGAATGCTGTTGCTGTTTCCAGTGTCTACTCCCCGTATAAGACTCTGAGATGTGATATAGGTTACGTAAAACAACTTTGAATATTATTTTGATTATTTGAACTTTCTACGTGGCATGGATTTAAATTAATTTTCTTACAGTTTAAAATTATGGTAACGCCAGTCCTTACCATCACAAAGCAAAACGATTCTAGAACCGTCCGCTCATAAAGCGTATCTATTTATATATTCAGGACAAAATGATGAGAACATAATTATATTAGAAACCTTCCTCATCATAGATAGAATAGAATTTATATAAGCGTTTCATAATATACATCTAGATCGTAATCTAATCAGAATGTTCCAAGGAAATTTTTGCAATTCAGACACCAAAGTCAAAACCACAAGCACCGAGGTCTACTTAATCTAAAAAAAAACAGTAAAACTTGAAGATTGTCCTAAGGTTAAAAAGATAGATTGCTTTAAAGCATATAAATTTAAGAGTCAGCAGGAATTTTTAAATGATTTAGCAATCTAGATATACAAATATGAAAATAGTACCAAAGTTTGGTAATGTTCTCTACAAAATATTCCATATGAGCAATAGAGTTTCCTCATTTGCTGATCCCATAACACAATAAGAAATATCAACATATACAGTTTCAGAAACATCCGGTGCATGCTGAGAGCTTACCGGTGCCCGATACAGGGAGAGTGAAAGAGACAGAGAGTGATAGATAAAGTAAATAATGAGAAAGAGGAAAAGAGAGGGAAAAAGAGGGAAAGACAGGGAGAGACTTCAAACAAAGATAGAGAGTCAACAGAGAGAGAGAGAGAGGAGAGAGAGAGAAAGAGAGAGAGAGAGAGAGAGAGAGAGAGAGAGAGAGAGAGAGAGAGAGAGAGAGAGAGAGAGAGAGAGAGAGAGAGAGAGAGAGAGAGAGAGAGAGAGAGAGAGAGAGAGAGAGAGAGAGAGAGAGAGAGAGAGGAGCACACAGAAAGAGAAAACTAACGACAGATACATTTAGAGAAGTAGAATAAAGGCAAGACCACAAAATAGAGGGATAGAATGAAAAGAAAAATCAGAGATTTCAGAGGTGTTTTGAAAGAGGAAGAGAGACAGAAAGAGTTAGAGGGAAATGTCTTCTTTAATTTTTCTCATACATGAAGACTGCACTGCTCTGTTCACCGACGCTTGACAAGTAATCTCATTCGACAAGGGATTACATCTCGCACTGTTGTCACGGAGCGAGATAGGAGAGTTCTTGATTGCTCTTTCTGTGCCTCCCATGTGATCAAACAGCTAGAAGTACCCGGACACAAAGCCAAGATAATGTCCGTTGAGATCAGTGTCAGCCTATGATCTTCTGCGCAAACTTCCATAATACACAACATGGCAAAACAAAAACAAAAAAAATGAAAGTTCTCAAAATGCCAGCTAAGACAGTCAAGAACAGTTGTATGTATAGAATTGAAACAGAAGGAATGACAGCCGATCCAGAAGGAATAAAAATAGCTCTCATCATCGTAAGCTCAAATGGTTAAGGTGATATGAAGCAGGATAAAAATACAAACCATCTAGTTTCGAATCCCAAACATTGCAAAACATACAAAGGAGTCATGGCCCAAGGTATGGCCCAGCCCTTAAAGTGTCAGAAGTATAAGAACAAACACTTTTTATAACGGTGTTCTCTCGGGACTTTTTGCTAGTTATCACCCTTATGCTGCCAGGCGAACCATGATTGTGAAGTTAGTAATCACATAATTATTGGATCAGCTTAATCAGATCCCTGAAAGCCCCATTTGGATCTATGAATCGGTGGTTCTAATACCACAAATTCAGGCATTTTTCGGTCATTTTCACTTAAAAAACCTTATCCTTACCACTGATTAGCACAGCCTATAATTCTAGCTCTAATAATTCTTAATAATAGAAGTAGTAGTAGTAGTAGTAGTAGTAGTAGTAGTAGTAGTAGTAGTAGTAGTAGTAGTAGTAGTAGTAGTAGTAGTAGTAGTAGTAGTAGTAGTAGGCTTTAAGTGAAAATGAACGAAAATGCTTATTGGGTGGGATTAGAACCATCGATTCATAAATGCTTCGGCACCCATTGCCTTGTCACTCAATGAGAACATAGCTTATACCAATACACCACTACGCTCCCTCTCAAGCAAGTAAATACAACAACAACGTCACGACAGCAGCAACACAATGTCCACCACCACCACCAACCTTAACACCAATAACAACAGTAACGGTAGCAACAATAGCAAAGAACAAACATAAATCTGATACGATTTTTCTTTTCGCAATAACATTTGGGTTCATATGATTGAACTGCAATGCCTTGCAACAGAATTTAAAAATATCATAACAAAAAAGACATTAAAAGATTATACTTTATTTATATTAGATGATAAATGTGGTTTAAAACCACATGACTCATAAAAGCTGATATCGAGGATGATCAATCAATAAAGGACAAAGTGTAACAAAATTGTTCACATTGATGAGCTATTCATTGAGACAACGAGTACAGCAAGAATAAAAATAAAGAAGTGAGGCTATTGACAGGCAGTTTAAAAGATAATCATTGTCATATAGTAAAGGCGAGAATAACACTCACCTGTAAAAGTCGTCGATGAGCCCTTCATCAAACCTGGCCAACATTTTATTTAACATCTTCTCGTGGATACCATACAGGCAAAGATAGTTGTCTTTCGGAAAAGGCTGTAAGGCAACGCAGAAGTGTTCATTCCAAATAAATATTCTGTGTCTAGCAATATAGTTTACAAACATGTAATTTCAAAAAGATAAACCGTGAAAAATGGAGATGAGATGACAGACACAATGTGGCAAAGTGTTGGTGTTTTATCAGTGTATTTGATAAAACTATCATTCGAAAGACAAACCGATGTTTTTTGCTTTACAATTTTGTAATCTAGGAAAAGGTTTGTTCATACTAAAATGCAGTTTCCTCTCTAGGATATGGCATGGATAAAAAAAGATTAAAAAACAAATAGAAAAAAAAGCCCGTATTCTACATAAGTTGTATATATCTTTAAGTTGTCTGTAGCTTTTATTTACAAGAAAAGCACCAATTACCCTTATTTTATGAGGGTAAGAAATTGGAGGTAGCGTAGAAAAAAAGGAGAAGGTAAATTTAAAAGATTCCAAGCTATTCTTCCAACCGTTTCATCATCGATGACGTCAATACAAAAGGTCTTATATATTAAAAAAAAACTACCGTTCATCGCTGTGCGTTTCATTTTGAGTGGAAGAAAATTATTTTACAGACCTTTTGAAATGTTGTTAAAGACTTATTATTAAAATTTATGAAAATAAATGCAGCATGCTTTATAGAGATCCCATGGCACAAATTTTAAAAATTTTAACTTTAACTTCATTCAAGTCACTTACTTGAATTATTTTTACATTTCTCACTTTTACGCTTTGTTTTATTTTGCCACTAATTTACAGAGATTCATCCATCTATTAAATTTTATTCAACGCCCATTTCTGGACTGCTATTTCTTTGCTAAAATCATTTATTCCAAAGTGTGTATAAACATATAAATCAAAATTCATTTTAAGAATAAAAAAAAAGGAGGAAGAGGAGGAGAAGAAGAAGAAGAAGAAGAAGAAGAAGAAGAAGAAGAAGAAGAAGAAGAAGAAGAAGAAGGAAAAATGACATAATAATAATAATAATAATAATAATAATAATAATAATAATAATAATAATAATAATAATAATAATAATAATAATAATAATAATAATAATAATAATAATAATAATAATAAGAAGAAGAAGAACGCCGTTCTACAAATGAGACCCTGGTTCAAAGTTGCCGAGGCTTACAAAAAGTCTTGATGTCTCTCCTTTTACTTACATGATCCAGATACATGCCTCCATCTATCCATCTTTACCTAAAATCTACATATCTCGATAATTCTAATTCTAAACACAAAATTTAGATATAGAACTTAATTCCTTTTGGAATAAAGGAAATAAGAAAGGAAATCGACTTAATATTTTCTTCTTTCCCAATCTGTTTTTTTTTTTAGATCTTTTTAAAGGTTTAGTAAAAGTTAAAATAGAAAACTGTGAATTTTCGCGTTAAGTGTATAAGTGCACTGCCTTGCGGGAACTCTTAGCCACGAACTTTGCAGGCGTGTGCAGGATTTAGATGAGTCCATAAATATCATAATTTCTCTTAACTTCAACATAATTGCAAAAGTTTTCATTCTATGGTCAGTAGTTTGATTATCAAGTATAAAACAACACCTTAAAAAGGGAGGATGACAGAATCGTCGGAAGGTGGTCAAATTCAGCAAAATGACGTCATCACAGCGAACTGATTAAATGAAAAATCTAAAACGTATCGAAACACCATCATGTAGCACTTCGTTTGAAAGATCTTGATGAGATACATCTAGATTTATGAAAATAATAATTATTTTTTCCAATAAATCACTTCGATAAGCTCTTGCAGTTCAGACCCTGCCATCAAATTAACAATGGTTTCCAAAAAGCTCATCTGCATATAAAACCCACCCAGTCGTAATGTGAGAGAACTAAATGACTGTAAACAATAAGCTGAGCTTTCACCAAAGAGGTTGATCAAATGTGAGCACAGGCTTGACCTTGGATTTGGCTGCTAATTTTGATACAAAGTGGAGGGTAGAATATATGCAAATATGCAACTCATGTTTGTGGGCTGCATGTCGATCGTGGGTAAGAAAGGGTGGATGTTTGACGTACTGTTACACTGGTATCTCGACGAATCAGCCCGGACAGCTTCTTACTAGGGGTTGCTGCTCAAATGATTCCCATCCCATGGAATGTTCCTAAACCGTCCAGTGTTCAAAAGTTGTGGTCAACATTATCTTCCACAAACTGAATAAAGCTGCTGGAACTCACACCAGTAATATCTGTTTCTTGACTGAAGGCTGGACATTGTTCGAAGCATTGAACTTCAAGATATGATGCAATAAGTCAATTAGAACCCGAGGTCCTTAAAGATGATACAGTAACACACCGAGTCCAAAGTGAAGGGGTGGTATTAAATATTTGGCCTTATTGCTTGCGTCGTAGCTTGACCAATTGAAGCAGTTTTCAATTTGGTTTCCTCATTTTTACACATCAAAGTAATAGGAAAAAAGTGCGTGAAGCTGGTAAATAATTCATATTTGCGTCAAGATCACCCACAACATCTCTAGTGGGTTAAAAGTCTTTTGAGTATTGTAGATCCTTTACGTCTGCTAAGATTAGTTTTGCTGCGGTGTGGATGATCCTGACATTTTCTGTGGAGGTTTCATTTTCTTTTCGTTGTTTCCAAAATCGGTCTAATATTTTTCAGCAGCCGTCCGGATTGTGACAACACTACCTTGCCCTGAATATTTGTGATAACAATGTCACTATCCAAAGTTTTCATCAACTTTCTTTTCATGTGTCTTTAGAGTAAGACTCTTCACATCCTTAATACTCTCGCATTTTTTGGTATAAGAAATTGCTTTGAAAAAAGCTGTGAGTCGATCCTCGTATTCAGCCCGTCCTTTCTTGTTTTCTCCATCCGAGCCATGTGATTGAAATGTCCATGAAATGTTTCTCCCAGTTCTGAAATTTATATTACATTGCTGATGATAGACTGCGTCAGCGGCATGCAAATCCTGGGCAGATTCAATACGGCCTTTCACCGTTTCATTCCACTTGTCTCCAGGGCCTCTTTGGGAACACAGCAGTTCCAAGTTAGCCTGACAGCTCGATGAGCGGACTTGATAAACAGAAACATCGCCTTTCTTTCTTTGGTCTCTAGTAAATCTTCCACAAAGTAGTCAGTCATTAGTAGTTGAAGACCAAAGACTAGCTTCCTTTGAAGTTGACCATTGCTCTTCTTTCTCTCTTAAATCTCGCTTAATTTAATTTTCATTACATTAGTCCTGACGACACTTGGTGTGTAGAATCTGGTTATAATAATAGTCAAGTCTTTTCATCTCTCGCACGACTTGACTTGTGAAGACCAACAACACCTTTTTGTTTCACCGTATATTTTGTTTTCTGACCGACACTCAGGGATTGATTACACAGCACAAATGTCTCTGTCCATATTTCTGACACTCAATGATGCCCTTATTCTTGATGATGGTTTGGTGGTGGTGTTTTTTCCTTGTGGCATTTCAACACTATCTCCCCTTCATCATCAACATTATTATCATCTATTACTATTATTGAGATCGTTGTGCTCGTAATTTTTTGTTGCAGATCACTCTTGATCGTTCCACCTCGCTGCTTTCCTTTCCTGTCAGATACTTCACCATGTCGTGACCTTGAACTTACTGTTCACACGAGAAACTTTTCATCTAAATTTGAACACAAAATTAAGTGCTAGAATATTGGAGGGTTTTGTTTGTTTGTTTTGTTCTTTTTTTTTGGTTTTTGAAAGAGAAAAAACACATGCATGTACACATTTACGCTCAGACACGCACACACATGCGCGCACAGACACTCAGATTTCTGACAAAGGTGTTTTAAAAAAGCAAATATTTCTATAAAAGTAATGCATATAGCACAAAAATGACATATATAATATATATGGATACCAAAAAATGGACCAGAATCAACAAAGGAGGAACAAATAACATGCCACCCAGTGGCCTCGAACTCAGATGCTTTGAGACAATAAGCGAGCAACTTGCTCACTACGCTATCGGGCTACCACAGCGTACGGGAATTTTCAAGATTTATTCATAAAATACGGCGGGACTTTCGCCATGGTTTCTTGGCAAAAAACTAACCGGATTACTCCATGAAAACTTAGCAATGAGTTCTCAAGATTATTGGGATTATTAGATATATCGATATCTCGCGAAATTTGATTTTTTTCTCCTTTTTAGATATGTTGCACAGAATGATGAAAGCAAACAAATGCAACAAATTTTAGTTCTTTTGTAATTAAGTTGAAGTGAAACTTTCTGGATTTGTCTAATCCATGAGGCTAGGTTCTAATCCATAAAAAAGCAACGCTAACTGCTTTGTTACATCAACATATTAATTTAACTCACGATCACCAATTTCGCGAGCCATTTTTTCATTTCAACAGCGGAAGTTTTTACAGACTTGAGGTGTACATCTAAGTTTAAAAAAGGGAGATGGGTTAGTACCATAAGCATCGAGTGCAAGATGTCATAGTGAGGAAGTGTGTTGCTTCCGTGGGCAGCTTTATTACATTATCAGGTACGATATCTTTATATTTCATATCAGCAACGGTGGCATTTATTTACATGAGAGGAGTGTCCTGTGCCTTTGTCAACGCTTTGGTGACTTGCAGCGGCTAAAGCATCCTGTACCTCATAAAATATAATTCAATTTCGTCTCTGTTGGTTCTGTTGAATTGTTCGCTGTAGGGAATATTTCTCCCTCAGATTAAATAAAGGAAACTTCCTGCATTTCTGCTTGATAAACTTAAGATCAGATGTAAAAATTACTTTTTTGATATGTCAGGGGGTGGGTATGAATTATCGAGCTTTAAGATTGCTTCCAGAATGAATATAAAAAACAACTACGTTTGGTCCAGCACAGACAGTATTTAACCGGCAACTAATTGCTTTCTATCATTTTATTATTTTATCTTTTTTGTTATGACCATCACCATAGGAAAGTTAATCAAAATCGGATGGGCGGAGCATACCTAGTTTTTCATTTGAAACAGCACAATTTTTTTCTTCTTCAAGAATATCCACGCGGAGCACCATACTTGGGATCCACTGCACCTTAACTTCACAATCGCATGTAAAAAAAAAATCAAAAATCCATCAAGTTTACTTGTAAATGAAGAAATGTTTACATAGCTGAAAGTGATAAAGAAATAACAATGAGATTTACATATAATTTATCTTTCACGCCGGTAGTTTTTAAAAAAATGCATAGCTTGATTATGTAACTTTTCTCACTCAGTGGAATAAATCTGGATCTGGATCTAGACGTCGGCCTCATTCAATAGGCTTAGCCTTCTTTTAAACAAGAGGTTCCCTACTATTCAAAAGTAGTCCTCTTCTTTGTAACTCCAGTTATAGATGTTATTTAGTCATAAAGAAGGAAAGCTTTTTATGAATTCGTTCATAATACAATTACGTATGTCTTGTATAAAATGCAAGTAAACAAAATCGCAGTTAATTTTGTTCATTTTTCAATTTTCTTTCGCGGTATAACATATATTTAAAAAACGTGGCTTGCTAATCCCTACACGACAATCATAATATGACGATGGAAAACCTTAAGATATTCCTCTCCCCTGCCCTTCATCACTCTAACATACGCCGCCTGGCTCCCTAGGCCAAATACCAGACAAAACGCCCTTGGCTAAGATTATTTCAACGCCGACTGGAGTCGCCTTGAAGTAATCAATACCGTATGCCAGCAGATTGAGACTCCTTTTGAATGCCCTACAGGTTTTCTTTGAAACGAAAGACAATGATGATCTTATTGGAAAGTATTTATAATTAAAAAAAAAAGAATAGTCAGACAATAATTATTATCTCTCTCTCTCTCTCTCTCTCTCTCTCTCTCTCTCTCTCTCTCTCTCTCTCTCTCTCTTTCTCTCTCTCTCTCTCTCTCTATCTCTCCTCCACAACACCACCACCCTTTTAGTTTCATTACGATTATGAATGATAATCTTTGCTCTTACACATTATCGATATAAAAAATAAGATAAACGACAAGCTGAGAATAATAGATGACAGTAAAGAAACCGTCATATCACACATGGAAATTCCATCTCTCCAGGAAACATTTATGAAACGACAATGAAACCAGATGGTCTTGAAATAGAGCATTATTCCATTATCAAAGACAATGTCTAATGTCTGAAAGCAAAGAGAACAAAGACATAGTAAAGAAAAAAAGATGATAAAAAGACTGAACGTAAAAAATGTATAACCTACTCGAGACCATTGTAGTATCTGCCATCTTGCCCGCGAGGGCCAATTAGTAGAATGGTAACTTTGTAAAATCAAAGCTATTTATAGACCGTCTTAAACGTTCATTATCTTTTAGGTTGAAATAAATGGGCAGCAAAGAATTCCCGCAAGGCTGTGCAACTTCGGGCCTTTTTTTTGCGTAAGTCATAGCCATCAGCGTTTAAAAGGAGTCTTAAAATAAATTAGTAAAGTGCAAAACTAGCTGAGTTCTCATAAAAAGTCAAGGCGGCAGTACTAGCCAGAGTAGATTTTGAAAAAGATTACAGAGTAAGCAGTTAATATCTCTGACGGATAAGACCCAACAAAAACATTTCAATAGGAGGAAATTTCAGAACCGATGCCTAGGAGAAGGAGAAAACGAATAAACACAATTTCGGAGCCCATAGTCGTTTATAATTATGAAAAGACAGCAACTAACCGAATGTCAAGATGGTTTTTAGCTCTTAAAGGAAACTTCGAGGTTGCTCTGCTGCATTGCACTGCCTTCAAAGTGTTAAGCAACTTCATAGAGTGAGGTTAACAAAGTATCAACTGTTCATGTTAAGGTAATTTTTTTTTTCACTTTCAATTAACCTCAGTTTCATCAACTTTCTCAGCAGTTCGCTGCACCCTCCGAAATATTGCAGAGGGTTGTGCCAAAAGCAAATCCGACAGGATGATAATTAAATCTTTATTTTAGTCAGAATAAAGCATATAATGCAACATCCTATCGGTGGAGAGATCACCTATTTTTTCAACCGTTTTTCACACGAGCCAACTAATGCTTTTCCTAAAATCAACGTCGCAGACATAATGTGTTGGGCAAAAATCTCTTGGTTTTGTACGCTACTTCTTCATATTCATAATTAGTTTGGAATAAAAAGAAGTATCGAAGCTTAACAACTACTAGTAGCTTTGAGAGGAAGTTACATTATACAAATAAGTCAGATACAGAAATAGTGATCAAGACAGGAGGAAAAGCCTTGACAATTTTTTTTGCAGTAGTCGGAGAGCTTCGGCGACTAAGAAATCAAGTATAATGAAAATGGTTAAAATAATTTGATGTCAAACAAAAGTAGGCTCCTTCCACCGAAGCAGCTGATATTAAACATAATTATACATGTTCAAAGTTAAGAAGACGCAGCATCAAAACTGTACGCTGAATTTTGATAATAGCAATATCTACTCCATCGCAGCAAAAATGTTTCCTTTGTAAGACATTCTCGAAATAGTTAGTTTATATATAACAATCTAAGATACGTCGCTTTAATGTGAACGAATAACTGTTAATAGCAAAGCTTTGGAATGGTCAAAAATTGTCTGCCATCTGTGGCCGTTTTTGTTTCATTTTAACAGATTTTTATCGTCTATGACGTCTATGACCAATGAACCCTGTAAAAAGTCGGCATATTTTATCATGACATGCTTTCAGGCCCTTTCCATTAAAAAAATGCAGCAAACAATGTGAGAGCATTGAAAATGTGATCAGATCAACCGAGTTTGTAATGGATTCTGTAATACGGTAAATAATATTGCTTTATAAAGAGAAGAAAAAAGTAAAAACTTTGATTTTATGAAAACAAATCGCTTATAGCTTTGTAGTGATAAAAAAAATCAGTGCTGTCTGTCACCTGAACTCTCGTATATTATTCTTTTATTTTTGCAATACGATATTATATGAAATCAGAGTAAGCTCTGTGTACTACGGAAATCATCGAGAAAAAAAATGTTCCGACATGAATGTAAACTTTAAATATGTCATATTTTAAAATTAGCAAAAGGTGAAATGAAAGACATTTGTAAAACGTGTAAAACTTACTGAAATGAGCTCACAATTTTTAAAAGATTTTTATCCTGAAAATTAAAACGAAGAAAATAGATTAAAAGAGAATAAATTTATCTCGCTCTTGGTAACAAACCAAACGTATTTGCCTTCTGTGACTTAAAATCTGTTTGCTATGCACTTAACTTCTGTGACATAAAATCTGTTTGCTATACACTTAATTCTTTGTGAAAATATTATGATTGTCTGCATGCATAACATAAATTTCTTGGACTTTAAAAAAATGATAGATTTAAAAAGGAATGACAATGACCTTTGATCTCCAGAATAATCATATTCCACCACGCTTATGCTAATAAAATTTTAGTATCTCATATTTGAAATATTGCTCAATATCAAAATGAATGGAAATAAGTAAATATGTGCAATGTATATAAATAATTCATAAAACGTTAGAAAGAAATTAGTTGCAGGATAGGACCGTTTTTTTTTTTTACTTTCTATCCTGGACTAGTTAGCGTGGAAGGCCTGTATAGCCATGATTCATGAAGCAATACATAATTGATCTGTCGTCTAAAACAAACGCTCGATTCCTAGTTTCTGGGGATGAAAAAACTAATCTAGAAATTTCAGAACGTTAGGAGAAAAGTGAAAGTGACATAACAGAAGGAGACACGGTGACAAGTAACTGGTCCTCAGAGTCAGAAGCAATGTTGTTAGCTCAAGAAGTAGACCAAGGACAAAAAAAACAAAAACAAAAACAAAAAAAAACTTCTGAGTCTTGAAAAAAAAAAAAAAAAAAAAAAAAAACCCTGCCTTACTGGTGGATGGAACAACAAAGTGGTGAAAACAAACAGTTATCAAAGAAATATTTACGATTTCAGAATTTCTCTAACCTGACGACTTTAGAAGTCAATAAGGAGATTCGGGAACTACTTCTATCAGGGGCCCAGCAAATTGACGTGACAATTGCACTTTATCACTATGTTTATCAGAAAACAACTCAAATTTTCAAGGACGTTCAACAGCCACAATGGATTTAAATTTTTTAAACAATGTGCAAAACCACTTCATTGAATTTAAAAGAAGAGAAGAGCTTATATCAAATTTATGAAGTTCAGATTTTTATCAGTAATAAAGTACCCATAACAACACAGTTGTTTGGAGCAGTTCTGAAAGGGTAAAAAAAATCTCGAGCATTAGAGTAAGTTTCCTCGAAAAAAGGCAAATGGCATATATGTATATACACAATCATCAATAAAATCTTCAATTGCAGCTGTTTGGCTCCGTCTCACAGACTCAAACTCGTAGACAAATGGTTTTATGGGAAGAAGAAACAAAAAAGCGTAGGGAAGTTTTGGAGGGAAGTATAGATGGTTTAAATACAAGTTTGTATCGGACATGGATGAAGCGACAAATACAGGGTTTTAAGAGCCGTCTTATATTACTGTTCACACCAACACTTAAGAGTGCAAAATTTGAGTCAGTATCAACAAAACGGCAGGAAGTTTTTTGAGATTTCTATGGAACGGAAAAACTACGTATTAATATGAATAGACAGGGACTATCTTCCTCGCTTTCAAATGCAAAACTGAAACAATTAAAGTGACCATAAATCATTTCAAAGAACACAATGCTCATATTCAAAAGTGTTAAGTGATTATTTGAGTAAAGTCAGCGAAATATTATAATAGGTATAAGTATTTAACAGACAGAATTTGTTATTTATTTTTTAAAAAAGCAAATTTATACTTTTTCATAAGATTCATTATCTGAATTGTATCGTAAACTTATCAAACATGGCTATCAGTCTCATGGAGCTAAAGAGTCAGAAAATATTGGAACTTTGCTCAAAGCTTATACAGGTTTAAAGATTCAAAATAAAATGATTGCTAGTCTGTAAACACAGACGCTAAAAAATAAGAGAATAAGTTTGACTAAAGAGAATACACAAGCCTGAATAATTTTAAAAAACCCTAAAAAAAACTTTAAGATTTCACATTGTGTTTCATACACGTACACAAAGCATTGAGCTTCGATCACCCGTTAATGTAGTTTTCAATGATAGCAGTCTGAGAGAAAGTGCACTCAAGAGATAACATCAGATATTAGAGAGCAATAGACCAAACGAAAAACATAATTCGTACTACATGACCAAGGTAGAATAAAATATACACACACATTCAAATTAATAAAGGAAGCAATTGATCAAAGAGCATCTTGCCAAATGTAGTCTGTTGCTTAAGATTTCACAAAATAGCTTGATATATTCAAAGGAATGGTTTCCTCACAACAAAATATTAATTAATGCATGGATTATTAGCCTAAACAATGATAGTCACATCACTACATGGAATTAAAGCATAATTAGCAATGGCTCAGGACACTCCTCCCTTTTAACTTTATACGTCGACTTACTGATATTGTAAATAAATAATCATGTTACAAAGCATATCAAATTTTCCTCTCATACTGTAAGTTTGAATATAGCTCATACTATCTAGATTGCCAGAAGTGATTTTTTTGTCATACAAAAAACATAGAATTGGCTAGCGACTCATGTATTTAACAAACTGCCTTTTGCAGGCGGTTTTACAAGTCGTAATGAAACTAGTGGAAAGTAAAAAATATAATATTTCCTATGAGAAAAATGACAAGCTAACAGCTACGAGCGAAGCATACTTGTACCTTTTTGGCCAGACAAGTAATTGTCTCCACTGACTTGTATCTGTTGACATGCAAACGCATGTAGTCATATTTACCGCCAGGCTCTCCAGTTACGAGTTCGCGACCCTAAATTAGAGAAAAACGAAACACTATTTTGATCTAGATATCCACTGGTCATAACATTGATTGAACCTCTCAAAACCTCCTTGAGGAGAGACACCTGATAACACCGCAGATAAAATTATCATCTGAGTGTGCACAGTCTTAACATGCACGCGATTGCACATTTCTTAAAAAAAAAAAGTCCTAATAGGCAATGCATGTAGTAGTAGTAGCAGCAGCAGCAGCAGTAGAAGTAGCAGTAGCAGTAGTAGTAGTAGTAGTAGTAGTAGTAGTAGTAGTAGTAGTAGTAGTAGCAATAGAAGTAGTAGCAGCAGCAGCAGCAGCAGCAGCAGCAGCAGTAGTAGTAGTAGTAGTAGTAGTAGTAGTGCTACTAAAATGGTGATATCTGTACTTACGTAATCAGGTTTTGCCATTAACTCTGCCAGAGGAGTTGGCACACACGGCTTGTGCACATGAAGATAGCGGTAGTCGCCTGAAATGTTGCATAAAAAAAATAAAAAAAAATAAATGAGATCAGCATGTTATGCCACGTCTTTGAATTGAATAGAAATGTAGATCATGATAACGATGATGATGGTGATAATGATTGTTAAGGAAAGTATGTGTTTCTGTTCGCGTTTGTTAGTTTGAATAGTTATGGAACCTCTTTATGATTTGTGTTTTTACCTTTTGGTTTGTGTTCGAGAGTTAAACTAAAGTTTACGTGATCACTTTGATAATATTTAAATCGTGATGGGATGTAACTTTCATAATTGCGACTTAAGAATAAGAAAAACTTGGAATAACATTAGTCCGTCTATAGCAATGTTTATCATTCTGACGTTTAACATTTTTTAAATTGTATGACCTGTACGAGTTGCTGACTAGGAATTGTATTTCTACATTGGAAGTCAAGAGCTAAATTCCCTTAGTTTGGGAGATACTTGTTCAGTTATAAGTGAACCATATTTATTTAGGTATTAATAACTATTATATAATTTAGAAGGACCAAGTGGATAGAACTTGATGACATACGGAGACGTTGCCAGAAGACTGCAACGCATCGGAGGCTATTTGGACATTTAGAGACTGCAATACGAATTAATCTGAACCCGTCACCACGGCTCGGCAATAGTGTGGCTCTTTGACGACTCGACTATGTTCTGTGAGAGGATAAGAAGTAGATCGTGATACTGGTCCTGTCCAAGGCCTTTGCCTACACAGCAGTTCGTGAGGAACCTGGCGTTTTTATTTTTTTCTGGACTTCGGTTGGCCGTCCTACTCTTGCGAAGCTCTTGTAGCTGCTATGTGGCTGTCCTAGGCGTCCTATTTCGTAAGAGCTCATATTAAGGACTTTATCCTTTACTCGTCACTCTGTCATCGCCGGACTTGTTGTCGGACTTGTCATCCTGTCATCGCTGGACTCGTCAATACTCGTCGCTTGTCATCACAAATTATGTAAACCATTGACTTTTATATACTGAGGGCCCTGGTAGTGATCTAGTTAATTATGTAGTATTTTTTTTTTAAATCAATAGGTTGGTACCGTTAGGCTACAGCTCCCTATCTATCACACGTACTCTTATATAAGTTACTTCATTTGGGCTATCATTTGTCGAAGTCATAAACTATGAATATTTATTCTTTTATTTCGACAATTATATATATATATATATATATATATATATATATATATATATATATATATATATATTATATTCTATGATTAATGTTCAAAGGAAAAATATTCGTTTGTATTTAATTGTAGTTAGTTTTAAGTTTTTATTTCTAACCAACTTCGTTACAATTCCCTAAGAATGGTTTTATATTATAATAAATTCTTTATTTAGTGTAATCATTTTGGCAATGGATAGCTAAAAAAGCTAAAGTGCATTGCATAGAAGCATTATGCATATTTGTAGACAACAAAATATTGGAGAACTTACTGAAGTAAAACAAGATTTTAAAAAGTCTGGTTTCTTGTTATGACAGTACGTATGCTGGGTACAATTGGAAACAGAAACTAAGCATCGTTTCATAATAGCATGCGAGTTGATACACGAGCAACACCCCTCCCCTGAAGAAAGTATTTATTAGGTTTATTCAATACCAATTCCTTTAAAGGTCAAGCCTTTTTAAAAATCTCAGCTTTACTATTGATCAAGATCGAGATTGAGATAAATATGGGTATTGATATCGAAACAGCACAACATCAGACTACTGAAAAATAAATACTTTCACGAATCTCTAAATTATCTATTTACATACAAGCACAATTATCTGTAATATATAGACACAAATAAGTCATGCTTGTACGTTTTACACGAAATGCATAAGTATGAGTAATATTGTGTAGCCCGTATACTATCTCAATCATTCTTAAACAGGAGAAAATCATCATCCGCATAGTATATTTAAAGCACCGGTATAGCATGTTAGATTGGATTTCCTTTTACGCCATCTCTTCCAAAATCACTCAATGAACAGGAATCATGTTTACTGAATTTTGAACCGTGTCAAATGTGGTCAATAAAAACGATATGTAGTATCATACTACAAATAGGTGCATCAATATTCTTTTGCTTCAGTTTATTTTGATGTACCAAATGACCTTAAAATTAGTGTGCGAGACTTTTTTTTACCTGGGATTTCTAAATTCAATGAGGCCTATGGATAAAAGATATTTACTCTTGCATGGTAATGAAACAATATAATAAAACGGGAAATAATTTTTACTTCAGCTTTGAAAAAAAAAAAGATACACGAAAGATCTTCCGCTGTTTTATCCATGATGCACACAATGCCCTATATATAAAATAGATCTACGTTTAGATCTACACATCCTGATCTAAAACACAGCATCTAAATGTATAATCGAGCTAGGCGAAAAATGAGGATCTTCTAACGAGCATTTCTAAACCACCTAGGAACGTTAAATTTGGCATAAAGTTGTAAATTGTCATAAAGATTGGAGTTGTAATATTATTTTTCAACAGAATAGTAATTTTCGAAAATGAAAGGCAAAAATGTGATTATTATTTATTTAAAAGAAAAAAATGAATGTGCCAACTATTTCCTGTAAGCACAGCGCGGCAGAGACGGCAGGAAACAAACTGAAAGTAGGCATAAGGTGTAGGCGGCGGCAGATGTGAAACCGTCTGAAGTAGATCTAGATCTGCATGTTTTAGTGTGAAATCTAATAGAAAATCAAAAGAAGTTTCTTGGACATAGGTTCTAAATCTAGGGCTAGATATGAACAGCAGCTAAACTCAGATAAATAGGTTAAGATCTACATCTAAATAGATCTAGAATTTACTTTTAGGCTTAAAATAAGGATTTGTTTAATCCAAACTTAATTACAGATTTTTTAAACATTCAATATCATGTAGGTTTAAATAACTGCGAGGCTAAAAATCCTCGCAAGGCAGTGAATTTTATGCACTTTACGCGAAAATTCACAGCTTTCTAATAAGCGTTTAAAAGGATCTGAAAGCAAACTCGGAAAGTGTAGCATCCATCTATTTCCTATATTCCAAAAGGATTTAGGTTCTGCGTGTGTATTTCGTGTTAAAAATAAGAATTATCAAAATATCTAGATTTTAGGTAAAGAAGGATAGGTGGAGGCATAAGTAAAAAGATAGATATCAAGACGATTTATAAGCCTATTTAATACACACAAGCACTCCAGGCCCGGCAAATTGACACCAGCGTCCCGTTCAGAGAACGGGGTTTTCAGCTTGTCATGTTAATGCTATATATTAAGCTGTATAGGTTAGATTAGATTTCTTTTTTTTTTTTTTTTTTTCCTTTTTTCCTTTTTTCGAGATATCAATCTTAACTGGATCCTATTCTGGCATCCACATAATACATTTTCCTAGCAAGAGATATAGCTCTGTTTCATTCGTTAAATAATTCTAAGTAAATAATTAAATGTGAGGAGTAAATCTTCATTTTAATCTGTACTTAGATCTAGATCAAGATTTACATCTTGAGGACCATCTTATATACTCTAGACTCTAGATCAATATCAGATCAAGATCTAGAAAAAGGCCCCTGAAAGTAAGGAAACGGCCAATTTAAGGCAAATTGATCCTTTGGATCAGCAAGACTTCTTAAGTGTCCTGCAATCGTGACTTTCATTCGTAGCATGATAAACTGCTCAATCTTAAGAGCAGGGTTGACGTAGATCTTAAAAGTCACCACTTGGAAAAAATCTTTCCAAATTGACACGACTGGCTCTGCTCATTTCCATATTAAGATTTGAGCTTTGCTTTTATTGCGTATCAAATTGTTCCTCGATCACATTTCTAAGCGGAATTTCAAATCTTGATGTGGATTTAAACATTAATGTCCTTTTCCTTTTCTTATTTCACTTACTACAATTAAAAAAATAATAAGTAAAAAATTAAAAAGAGAATCTTGAAAGGGGCGGCTGAAGATTGAAAGAATAAGGAAAGAGATAAAACGAACATGAGCTGTTGACTTTTTTTTTTGCTTTTCCTCTTATATCAGTTTCACTTGCAAACTACTTGCGAAAGGAAGGTGAGTGTGTGTGTGAGATAGATAGATAGATAGATAGATAGAGAGAGAGAGAGAGAGAGAGAGAGAGAGAGAGAGAGAGAGAGAGAGAGAGAGAGAGAGAGAGGAAGAGGAAGAAAAGGATATGAGAAGGGAATTGGTGTTTGAAATGAAGGATTAAGCTGGTAGCTACTTTAATCGTTTACATATTTTTATGTTTTAAACATGTCTACCCCCCAAAAAAAAAAAAAAAAAAAAAAAAACAACAAAAAAAAACAAAAAACAAACAAACAAACAAAAAAAAACAAAAACAAAAAACAACAACTCTCAGAAACAGTAGGATCGAAAATTCAATGCAAATTTATGGACATAAAGCTATGGCACTCACACACTGTGCAAAGAAGATTGTGCCTCTCCAACAAAAAATATAATATCAAGACCGAAGCATATTTTAACACTTGTTAAATACAGAACTCAATTTTCTTAAGTAACCAGGCTTAGTTATTTTACTTTATGATAGTTTGCGCTTACAGACTATAGAATGTTTTCTAAATTTATAGTTACTTACTGCAGAGGGTGGAGCGATGAATACATTTTCATGAAGTAAGCTATGTCTACTTTGGTGAGAGGAATACATTGTAAGACATGTGAACCACTCACCTGGTAGAAAGGCACTGACTACCTTGGGACTTCGATATATGGGTATGAGATTGAGTGGCTCTTCTGCCGGTTCAATTTGAGGATCCAAAGTTGGGTCGAAAAGTCTAAGCATCTCGCTGGCCAACTGGAGTAAGTTCAAACAAATAGCTCAGCAATTATAATAAGCACTGAAAATAAGATACAGATATAATAATATAAGATCTTAACATTTTTAGATATTTGATATTTTCATTATGCCATAAGAAAGTAGAAAAAAATTAAGAAAAGCCATTATTTAGGTGCATGTTACATTGACAATGGCAACGGATTACAACACAAAACAACATAATTAAAACTGATATTGTTAGAATGTGCTATTACGGCAATATAAAAAGTAACATAGGCTTTGAATAATGTATCTTTTCTGGAGCGCTGGGGAAGAATAAGTGAATTTGTCTGTTATGATTCAGTTTAAATCTAAGGTACAAAATTTGTCCAACACGAGATGAGATAGAACACTTCTACATTAACAGGTGGTACAGTTTATAAAGACAAAATTTAATATCTCTTTAATGCGAATTTTAAAAATTGAGCTTAAATATGGCATTCTGTAACTTGTCTTGATTTTTTTTTAAGTAAATGATTTTTTCCTCTTTAAATCTGATCCGCATCAGCAGATATTAACAGTAATAACACTTAGAACATCCTATAAAAAGAAAAATGAATTTTCTCGTTCACATTGACTAATTTTGATTCACATAGTAGTCCCTTAAAAATTGCATGCACATTGATCCAAGTAAATTTAAAGGTAACTATAGATGTATTTTAAATCAACAATACGCCAAAGTAAACGCTGTTAACTTAGTATCAGATAATCTTAACCACGTCAACACTTTATTGTGTTTCTGCTCCGAATGAACATTAACCTGACAGGCAAAAGTTATCGAGGAAATGATCTCATGATTTTTTTCTTTAATTTAATCAACACGATGTGTTGTAGTAATAATAATAGTAGTAGAAGTAGTAGTAGTAGTAGCAGCAGCAGCAGCAGCAGCAGCAGCAGCAGTAGTAGTAGTAGTAGTAGTAGTAGAAGTAGTAGTAGTAGGAGTAGTAGTAGTAGTAATATAATAATAATAATAATAATAATAATAATAATAATAATAATAATAATAATAATAATAATAAAAAGATGATAATGGTGATGCTGCTGCTGATGATGATGATTATGATGATGATGTTATTGAAAAACAAGCATGGAATAGTCTTGGTATGAGTTGCCAGCATGCGGCGCCTATGAAGCGAGACAAGATTGATACAGATTAGAAGAGGAAAAAAAGTAATGCCGAATTACTGACAAATTAATGAGCGAAGAAGTAAAGACAAAAGGAGCTTACCAAAAGACATATAACTAAAAAGAATCGACTGACTGACCTTTTATTTTCCTAAATAATCTTCTTGATCGCATCGACCTTGTTCATGGCTACAAGAGTGCTAAGCTCAATCACACCAAAATTGATTTATAAATATTCGCCATTCAAAGCTTACTTAATCATAATATTGCTTCTAGAATTATTCATATATTAATCATGTTTTGTCAGCACTAAAACATTGGTAAAGCAAATGAGTCCATATATTAACGAGACACACTAAAATGTTGCAAAAACGTGTTATGGTCAACGGTTTATATACAAATACCGTTTTCTTTTCAGGACCCTTGGAAAATATTATCATTGTAGGAGCAAACAAAACATGTTCTTCACTTAAGTGAAGCGTGTGGTAAGGAAAAAGGGTAGACGTTGTTCCTGAGAGCGGTCCTTTTATTTGATGCGCGTGGAAGCTGTTTTAATGTTTACTCAAAACTAGCCATTAAAATCGTGTCTTTCATTGTAAAGGGTACTTTGTGTTGAATTATTTTTGGTAGGGATTGCATTCTCGTCAATGCTAAGGTAGCCATTTCTTAAACTTGAGACTGGAGCCAAAGAACTTTTCCACACAGCAATTGTGGATTTAATTGAAAACTTTAAGTTCCTTCTTCAGAATCAACAGTCGTTGATTGCAGTGATCTAGATTAATGCATGTTAAAGAAAAGAAGGCAATTATCTGCAACTTAAGATGAGGTGCAATTTGGTTAATGTTGGTTAATCTTTACACTTACTGTAGCAAAACCATCTAACATAAACTAACTGTCACTACCCCCTCTCCCCCCACCCCCATCCCCTCACATCTATTCTTTCTTAACACCATAATTTATACCCGTTCCTCGAATACAGTTAGTGTCGTAAAACCATAGCAAGTATTTAAATCTATTTATGCTTCGCTTTTTTTCAAAGCCTTGCCAGAAAAGATAAATTACTATTCATTAAACTGATGTGCTCTTTGTTATAACCAAACATCTCAATGCTAACAGAAAAAGCATATATGATCCCTTTATTATAGGCTCCTGATCGACATCCTTCTTTTCACATAATACATTGATATAATTCTTAAAAGAGCATATTTCATATAAAACGGACGAGCGTTAATCTTTTCTTAGGTGTGAAAGCTCTCCATTTTGCATTTAACGAACAGCTACCGCAACGGTGACAGTCGAACTGACAAACCTTATCAGACTGCAATAACTCGTCCCTCAGTAGTCTTTGAGGTAAGCGTTTTATGAAATGGAGTTACTGAGACCGTACTGGACGAACAAAAACATGTGAGTTAGGCATTGAGCTGATACAGCTACATCATTCTTTTGAGTCAAGTTATATGTGTGGGCTCCAAGATCGTGCGCCACGACAATAATTGCGGTTTGGGACAGCTTGTTAATTGTAGAGCTGTTATTCTCTGTGGTGGTCTCAGTACAGGTTTTAAAGGAATCGTCTTTATTGTGTGTAAATGTTGAGAACATTTTTATCGGTTGTTATAGTGTGAACGATGTTACGCGGTGAATTTGGTACTTTTCAGTTAATTTTGTATAGTCTAAAATATTAAAGTAAACAGATATGAAAATTCATGTCTCTTCGCTCGGCATTAGTTTTAAAATCTTTCTTCGATAATCCTACAAAAGTTAAGGATCTAAGCACGCACCTTTGCCAATGAGAACTCTTTCACATTGAAATTCGAACAGCTTCCGTTTTGATGCTGTTAGTGAGTATAATCTCTGTAATATTTTTTTTTTTAATATTAAATGATACTCACGAAGATTGGATCTAAGTCGTTGTGAATAGCTGGTGCTTTAAAGTTAACCTTATATAACAGTAAACTTCACCGAGATTAAGACTTTGGGAGAATATTGTTAGATTCGTTTACAATCTGAATTACGAATTGGCCCACTATGTGTGAAGACTTTCATAGTAAATGTAGTCTTGAGCGGAGCATTTCAAATAGTAGTATTACCGGGATGGGAAAATTATTTTAGCGGAAAAGAAAAACTTTATGCTTAAAATATAAAGATGTTAGGCTACACAACCATATATCTGAGCTTATGCTACAGAAAGCTATGGTATTGGTGATTTATCGAACAAAGAATAGGATTAAACTGATTATTAAAGGATTATCTATATTTTAAAAGGAATCTTCGATTTCTTTCTCCGCTATCGCCTCCAAAAACACTCAATGTACAGTAATGAAGCTTACTGAATATTGATCTGCCAAGATCAGAATTCCACGCAGCACAGAAAAAAATTAAAAAAAAACCTATGGATTTAAGCTAAAAATGCTCTTGAAATTTTATAACATTTTTCATTGCAATTAAATCGTCAAGATCTCTCTCTCCCCCCCCCCCCCCCCCCCCAAAAAAAAAAAAAAAAAAAAAAATTCTTATGTTGAATCAAATAGTGTTTAAAAGACTGTTCTCAGCGGTTTACAATTTTCAAAGCCGATAACGCTTTTAAAACAACATATTGTTATTTTGAAAATATAAAATATATATAAAAAAATATCATTTTACCCGAATGGAGTGAAAAATAAAAAAAAATTAAAGAATTCAATAAAATTTGATCTACTCAAGCGTAAAGACAAAAAACATGACATTCTACTCGGGAAAGCAGTAGTGACTTGATTAGTCAGTATCTTAAGAACAGATGTAATCATCGCGCTTTTTGGGTTTTTTTTTCAGGAGCAGCGGTTACCAATGTAAACACCTCTTCTGCCTCCTTTGCACGCGTTTTGTATCTAAGATGTCGACCATAAATAACCACTAATTCTCAACGACGTACCATAGCAACATTTATGCTAAGCCATTAAGTTGGCACTCTAAATTTTTCTTCCATGCATTATACAGATTGGGAATAGATCTTGAATAGTTATA
The DNA here is from genome assembly GCA_033675545.1 of Elysia crispata. Lineage (NCBI taxonomy): Eukaryota > Metazoa > Mollusca > Gastropoda > Plakobranchidae > Elysia > Elysia crispata. The sequence continues at coordinate 1,120,328 of JAWDGP010006562.1, forward strand.
GGCTTTAACAATCCAGATAACTGTTTCAGAAGGCGTTGGTAAAGTTAGGGAGAAGGTGAATACATTAACCAAAATTTTCCATTCCTTGGTTCAGCCTCGGTTTCTCCTTCTGTGTACATAAAAAACGTTTCCTGCTAAAAAATGTCACTTTGCCACAGCCGCCTGATGAGAGCAACAGGGCTCGAAACACCAATGCCGTGGCAAGGCCTTAGTCCTGGTATTTCATAATTATTGATCCTGCTCCTTATTGTCGAACTCTTTTATTCTATATGTTAGTATCATTTTAAAATCATTATATATATATATATATACATACACACACATATCTGTTTGTTGTTACGTTTGCTTTTCAATAATGTAGTTGTATGGCTCTGGAGGATATAAGTCTAATGAAAAGTTGTGGATTTAGACTAAAAAATGCTCTTGAAAGTTCATTATATCTTTATTGTAATTTTTTCATCAAAATTGTTTGCCTAATTTATTGTGATGAACAGATAACATTTAAAAGACTATTCTCAGTGGTTTATAATTTTCAAAGCGGATCACACTTTTAAAATAAATAATGTTTATTTTGTAAATATAAATATATAAAAACAATTTAAGACATTAAAACACATTAAAAAGTTAAATGAAATTTGACCTGCTCCAGCTAAAGAAAAAAAGCTTGATGGAAAACATGCCGTCCTGTGCAGTAAGCGGCGGTTACGAATGCAAACAAAACTGCTTTTTTTGCAGGCGTTTCGTACGTCTATACTGCTTTTTTTAAACCTAGGATATCCACTAGATCCATTAACTGTCAAAAAGGAACCATAGAAACATTCAAGTTCAGCTATTTTATTAATTTAACACAATTAATTTATCTTGCATTTGTTATACAGAATGAGACTAATCTAGAACAATTATATTATAATATGTCTCAGCAATTCAGGTTAACCTGATGAATTTTGAAAAAACCGGGGCCTTAATTTTTTTTTTCTTTCCAATATTGCCTGAGTAATTGCACGTTTTACTTTGAATTGCAGAGCACTTTTTCACCACATCAAGCCGAGCACTACATTACATCTGTAATAGGTCATCAGCACCAATATGGTCTCGATAGAGATATAACTGAAAAGAGGACTGCTGAAAACTTTGCACCCAAATTTAGTTCACTTCTCCTTCTTAAAGAACGTCTCCATTACAACGTAAAAAGAATTCCTATGTCTCAAGACTCTATATATTTTAAAAATGTCACTCTGGAAGAGATACATATGTTATTGTTGTAAAGTTTGCTTTTCTTTAATGTAGTTATATGGCTCTGGATGAGATATATCTTTATCGTGGCAAGATTTGCTTTCCTTTATTGTAGTAGTCTTCCCCCCCTGTTCATTATTATTAATTTTGCTTTTCTTTAATGGTATGACTCTTGAGGAGATAAGTCGTCTTTTTTTTCTTTTTCCTTTTTTGTGAAGCTAACTTTTCAGCAATGTTGTATTTCCCAATTGTTCATTTGAACGGGCGACCAAGCTTGTATTCAATATTATCGTACAGTCAAAAAAATGATGAGGATGATGTTGATTGAAAATCAGAGACACAAAGAATTAAGATAATACCATGAAATTACGACAATAAGTGAATAACGGTTGTTTTCAAATTTTGAATTGCAAAACTTAAGACTATTTCATTAGATTTGCATACTGGAATGGAAAGAGATTGATGCTTTTTTTTAAATTATCCACAAAGAATGACAGTAACAGATACGTTTCATGATTATTGTTTGTTCTGTGCAATGAATCTCATAATTATGTATGTACTATGTATGTAAATATAAATGTGTGTGTATATGCATATATATATATATATATATATATATATATATATATATATATATATATATATATATATGTGTGTGTGTGTGTATATATATATATATATATATATATACATATACATATAGCGAGCGGTTTGAAATTATAAGAAATTCCTGCCTCATAAATAACTATTTAATTTTCTGCGGTATGACTGAACTTGATGTATTGACTATCAAACTAGAATTGCTCTGATATAGACTTTGATGGACTCGAATAAGGCACACAAATTAAGTTGAAATTCACCTCAGATTTGGAAAATCGATAAGAACCATGAAAGAATCAAAGAAAAAAAATTCGACAAGAACAAAAACAAAATGTTCAAGGCTAGATCCAAAAGTAAAAGTAAGATCCGAAGTTACCGGTATCATAATTAGACGTTACACATTTAAAAAAATATATAAAACTCGGAGCCTTGAAATGACTAGCACATTAAAAACCAAAGCATAAAAACCCCAACCAGGATGTGAGAAAACCTTCCCACTGAAACTCCTTGCTTGCCGTGAAGAAAAACTCTTAGCATAAACGTGTCCTCATACCTGCATATCCGGACATTTCGTATGCTTCTTCTGTGACAAACGGACGCACCTTAGCTAAATGAGTCTTCAGAATGCGCTCAGGGTGTATAATGGTTTGCCATAACCCTCTGGCCTATTATTAATTACCCTAAGGAAATTAATAGTTCAGTCAACTGTCAAAAAATTTCAATCCAAAAGGATGAGCACAGAAGATTTTTTTATCAATATATTCACCTTCTCCCTAACTTTACCAACGCTATCTGAAACGTGTGGCGATTTATTGAAGTTCAAAGAACTCGTTTAAGTTGTAAGACACCAGCAACAATTAATTCGCTCATCAGGTCGCACTGGCGGACGGGAAGCACCAGTTTTACCTATATCGGTCTCGATTAGGCTATTCTTCAAAAATGATGGAAAGGCAACATAATCTCCTGCCCTCATTGTGTACTAAGGTCAAGTCTCCCATCGCCAGATACTATCGAGAGATGCGTCAGCTATAAATGGTCTGTCACACTAGGGAGTTATAATGCACAGATCTCAGAGTCTCGTTTAAGATTAAATTCAAGAAATAAAGTTTCATAATTTGTAAAAATGAAAAAAATGGAAAGACATACATAACTACATACAAAAATTATCGGAGTGCAAGAAAGCAGTTAAGCAGTTCTTAGAGTACACAGTGCAAATATCTACCCGTTTACTTATTGCTCTTTGATGAAAAAAAAAAATATAAACACATAATGTCTGTGTAAACTAAGAAAGAAAAAAATAACGGAACATAACTGCAGGCGTCCAACTTAGAACTAATACATGTAATCTTTAAGAGTTGTGATTATTATGAGATTGCGTATACTACATGGCGATTTTGCTATTTTTATATGATACTGATACCTTTTTTTTTCGTTTTTGGTAAAATTGGATTTTTAAAAACTGGGTTTTAATTTTTCTTCTAAGTTCAAATTTTTCATTTCAGCCTCTACATGAGATTATACATAAGCTTTAAATTTGTTATCGTTTTCTTCTGACAGCAAGAAATCAAAATTTAGAAAAGTTAGTCTTTCCTACATGATTACCTGACATTCCTTGCCACCTTTCTCACTATTCTTTGGAATTCGATAAGTTCACCAAGTTAAAGAAAACGAATCCCCAATTTTGTCGGATATCTTTCATATAATTGTATATACAAACACACAGTAGAGAAAAATCAACCATAAACCTATGACTGCTTTCTTTATTTCTGTATACAAATAAACAAAAAGTTCAAAGCTATTTGGTGGAAAACTCGAAGTAATTCAGAGTTTTATGATCAGGAGAAGGAAAGACAGACTGAATAGGCATAAAACAATACACACACACATTTATACCTAAGAAGCAATAAACAGTCTATATGTATAGAGACTTACAAAGTCTGTATTAACTACTATTATATTCATTACACAAGTGTTTTAAGTTTCCTCTCATTCCATTTTTTGTTGTTGTAATAGTTGAATATTTTTTTAATTTCCAACGAGATGGACAGTTACATAGAAATTATAGAAAATGGATTTAACGTAAACGTAACCAAAACACCTCCAGCTTCTGACTCCAACACAAATGATTTAAACCAGTCTTAGAAATTATACTAGTCCAATATAGAATACACAATCTGGTGGGAAATATTCATAAGGAGGCTTAATTCAACCAATACAAAAAATGCGCTCTGTGCATATCGAAAACGTTTTCTTATTCTTAAGGAAAAGCAAAATAATTCTGAACAAAAGAAATGAATCAATATTCTGTCAATGTTGACACCGTTAGGAAATCTGCTTAAAAATGTGGACCAGAAATAAAACTATTCGCCTGAAAATAGAATAATTATTATGTGAGTGTGATTAAAAAAAAAACCAATCTACATAGCAAATGATTGGAATGTTACTTTGTTATAGAAATTTGCAGGAAAGACAAAAATATTTACCGCAATGCCAACTTCTTTAGAGTTGAAATTTGCGTGACTCCATGGTTCACAGTGATACTTGCGACGATACTTGGTGAGAGTACCTGCAGCACGGACTGTCACATCATTGGTGTGAAAAGTGGCATTGATAACCAGACGTCCATCATACACCAGACATGCGCTGTTGATAGCTGAAAAATTAACATATTGTGAGTGAAGGGTATCAACCTCACATCAATAAACAGCAATGAAATTTCCTTCTTTGAAGAAACTTTAAATTGTTTCAAATTTAATTATATGACCAAAATAAAAGGAAGCTGATGTTTGAGTCTGCATGTTCACACATCTCACACAATCAAAATAATAATAATATGATGA
>JAWDGP010006562.1:1135000-1237534 GCA_033675545.1 Elysia crispata
AGGTCAAGGATGCTGTTTCATAGTTTCATTCGCCTTTCTTAATTACTTGACCCCACTCGGTTGGTATATTTACTATTTTTGGGAATCTTAATTCTCTTCAGGTAAATTTTTATCTGGATTTAGATAAAAGTCTGTGGATCTTGAAATATCATGAAGAGTTTCAAAACTTTGTCATTCTTAAGCTGCATTGAAAAGAAAAAACCCTAACATTTCGACACTTTATATAGGCTTGATTGGCATGCGTTATATTACGGTCAAAATCCGGTTAACTCCAAGGATCAATAAAATATCGCAAAATATTATTAAGAAGGTGCAGACCAAATAGTCATCCCTCCTCCCCCTTCCTCTCTCTGTGTGTGTGTGTGTCTCTCTCTTCCAACCTCTAATTATTTTGCACACAGGCAATGGGTTTAAACTCCATTTCTTCTTCGGCAGTCTTCATGTTATGATCAAAAATATGGAGAGCACCAAGACTTAGGCCTAGCAAACTAAATAGCACAGATCACTATCCGAGAACCATTGTTAGAAAAGAAGAGGTTCTCAACAAATCGTACATGTCAATATCTTACTGTTTAAAAAAGATACCCAAATGCCGTTACAACTCCTTTTTCTAAGAAACGCCGAGATAATTAAAAACAGCTCTGGCCTTCATATTCGCAGATTATAGGGCCTATACTTCATGAGGCTCAAATGCGTTGAGCCCCAAGAAGGCCCAAAACTGCTGAACTTTCAGCGGCAGCGTAGAATTAATGATTACGATCCCAAGTCGTACCATTAGGTAGCTCAGAGGCTAAGCCAAACAAAAGCGACATTTCGGACTGTATTTAGATCAATGATACATGTTGATAATAGTTTGGTCTCGCCCACTGAAATCTACTGAAATTCCAAGGCTCAACAGTAGATAATTGAAATCGACACCAGACCCATAAAAAAGCTCATGGCAGTTTCTTTGAAACGAGGCTGAAAAAATGCAAAGAACATAATAGGACATGGGTGGAAGAATCGTAAAAAAAAAATCCAACACATAGAAAAGGGACAAACGTTTGAGATGGACCATCCTATTAGTTCACTGTAAAAGAAATAATAATAAAAATAAAAATAATAATAATAATAATAATAATAATAATAATAATAATAATAATAATAATAATAATAATAATAATAATAATAATAATAATAATAATTTTAAAAAATTGACTTTTGCAACGTTTTATTCAAAGGTCTCTCGGTCAGCAATGCCTAACTGCCGGTGACTTTAAAAGAATAGGCATTTTCTCAAGAACATTTAACCTTTTGTGAAAAAAAGTCTACTTGGGGCGCATGGCATATAACTACCTGATCTGTTCTTATAAAAACAGAAAAAAAAATTCAATACCCAAGTGCGAACAACTTGACATATAATGTAATCTAACTAAAATTACCTTCTAAAACTCAATCACCCCGAATGGCGACACTGAGAGCAGCAATATTTAACTTTTAATATCCAATATTTGAAAACAGCAGACAATAAATAATAAATAAATTGCATATAAACTACTTTTGCAACAAATCAGATTAAGAAATCCAGGATGGTTTTAAGTAAATACACACAGCAATTTGTAAAATGTCAGCGATGGAGGGATGTTAAAAAATTATCCTAAATGGGATAAAAAGCTTGAAAAACCCAAAACAGTTTTGAAAACAGCCGCAACGCATCAAAATTATACTGTGAGGGCCTATTGATGTTAAAGCGCTTAGCACACTAGTCCTAGACATGCAAACACAAGCATTGATTGTTCGCTTTATCTGACGTGATAGACAGGACAATACTGCTAGGCATTCAAATATTGAAGTAAGAAGATATGAACCCAGTTTCCTTCAAATCATTCTCGTATCAATTCAAGCATCAATGTTAAATCAACTGAATTGACGATACAATATCATTTACTGTCAAAATAGGAATAATGCATGCAGGAAATCTTTGCCCTGTTTTTCTTCAGGGGTTTAGGACAAATCATATTCTAAGTGTACTTAAAGACACCAGAGCAGCGCGTAAGAAGTTAGAAAGTAATACATTACACAACATAATTATCCAAAGGTAAATTTATTAACATTGAGGACACCTATTTTACAGGAAATGAACGAGCCAAGCAACATTCGGAAATCCTGAAAACAGAATCTCTCAGTGACAAAGAAAACAGTGTGGTAAGCAAAGACATAGAAGATTAAAAGATATTTATGAAAGTAGGAGAAAAACACAAAACTTAAAAAATGGCCTTTAATATAAACCTTTAAACATTTGAACAATTGATAAAATTACTGACCAGGTAACCAGCTTCAAACTCTATTACACACAAACCAAATCTTTCTTACTGCATAAAGAGTTCCACCGACAACACCTTCTTAAGGAGCAATACAGATTCAACTGCAAAGAAAAAATTCTAAATGTCTCATTTTACAAGAACTGCAGGAAAACTCCTATATCTCTGCAAAAATCGCAAACGTCGGAGAGGCTTTTCGGACAAAAACTAATTTGTAATGCCACCATAATCATCACCAAAAAAAAACACCATTTCATTGAAAGCATATGAATCATACATAGTATGAAAACAGTAGTTCATGTTATCTTTAGGAATAACATTAAGTTATTTGGTAATTCGAGTGCAAATAAATAGGATTGAAAGCAATAAAAGACTTGCGCAATGTATGTAATACTTCAGCGAATAAGGTATAAAGGTCCTTTTGTCACTGAGGTGAGACGATGAGTCAAAGTTACGAGGCAGGTAGCCACACGCCTCTAGAAGGTGACAGCACTACTCAGCATAATATCCCTTGAGATACTTTATGACAAATAAAAAATGCAACAGAGAGGAGAAAAGTACCTAGACTTAACTTAAGAGCTAGGTCAATTCGGCGACCAAACCACTGGTGCCTTAGGATTTGTGGGGTTGTCAGACTATGATCTTCGAGATAAATTGTCCACATGTAGCAACAAAAACAAAAAAGAAAACCAAAAAAAAAACAACAACAAAAACAAAAAAACAAAAACCACTCCCCCCAAAGTCTCGAAGACTATCAGCTAAAGGCAGTTTTTGGTGGAAATGGAGCAAATGAGATTAGGGGTTTCTTCATAACAAATAAAATTATCCTGAAGTTCTGAGGTCTCTGTTTGTCTAAGTAATAAAAACACAAATTTTTCTCCCTAACATCTGGGTTTGAATCCCAAGCGATGAAAGAAGCAGGTAGGTGTCTAGGAGCCAAGATTATGGGTGGCCCGGCCTCCTTAGAGGTCGATGACTTTAAGGCCAAAATACTTAAATGAGGGAACGGGGTTCTTCTCTAAAGAAATTCTGTTTTCTAGCTTTTGGGTGAATATACTAATACTCTTTTCTTAGAAAATAAAATAAAATTAAAAGTTCATATCATGCTAAGATAATACGTACCTAAGCTTTTTTAAAGAACCAAGTTAATAAATTAAACAATGCACCAATGGGTGATGAAGTCTAATGATCTTTGAGACGGTCACCTACCTCAAGATCAGGGGGCTCCACCAAAACCAAGTTGTATGGAGGCACCCCAAGTCTGATTAATGCTTGCAGGCATGTTAGGCTATCCAGGGTGTTCCCATACACAGCCACTACACCTGCAATGGAATGTGTTTTTTCTTTGAGCCTTTAAACATGATGTTTTATACAGCAAAAATAAATACATATTTTATCTGCAGAGGAGACTATTAATACAATTTAAGTTTATATAAATTATATTTGACTAAGGGAGGTTCAATCAGCAATAGATATTATCCGCTCTATAATGTTTCGCAGTGTGACCAGATTTACATTCATTAAACATAGCTCAAATTTTAGTAACATTTCCATTGTGTCCATCAAAACATGCACATATGAAGTCCCTACTGTAACGCCGAAGGTCAATTTCGAACTCAAAATTACTAATTCTTTTATTAGTTTGAAATCTCCTCATTTTTTGAGGAATATGAAACGAAAATAAAAAAAAAGTGTTGATTGATGAGAAAAGGTAAAAAAGGTCCATGTTGAAAGAGGTTTTGTTGTTAACTTGAAATGTTATCTTATACTGTAATTGAGAGAATACGCCTTTACAGTGAAAAAGGTGCCCTTTATGCGTATCACGATATTAAAAGATACGAAGAGTCTAACAGAATTTGATTTGCTGAGACAAACTTTCCTCCGCGAAACCTAATTTTGGAGAAAGAGACCATTAGGGAAAGGACATTCACAGGAAAGAGGTGTAAAATGGATTGGGAATGCGGTTCTTGTTGAGGGTGAGGGAAGTTGAGTTGCTTACACTCTATAAAAGAAAAGGAAAATAAAATTATGTCGTCTGGAGTGCTCTTTTTTATTTGACAGTGTAGGGAACTTTAAAATCAAGACTTCATTTGATCATATGGGGTAGGTTATTAATACTTAAGATTCAAAATGAAAAAAAAATAAGTTAAATATGTTTTTTCAAAATCAAGTGGACCAAAAAAGAAAAAGGCATAAAGCAGAAGCAAAGGCAAACGTCGATAATGAAGAGTATCCTCAGCCATCTTGGGTCTTGATGGAAGACTAGAGATTAAGTATAATATACTATAATAATTCTCTGCCTGCCTGTCTGTCTGTCTCTCTCTCTCTCCCCACACACGCATATATATATACACACACACAAAAACAAAAATACAGGTTTACTTACATATTGACCTACTCAACTGTACATGACATGCATGTTTCGAGTATTGTTTCTGCGCTCTCTTCAGATGAAAACTCTATTATATCTCAAAATTCCTTTAGTTGAGCAGCTTACTCATTGACTTCATGTTTGTCCACTTTGCAAAGCGGAAGCTGGTTTGTAGGAAAGGCTTGATCTAGAGCTAGGTTCAAAGTGTCGCTATACGGTTATGTTTTCAGCAAGTGCTCTTTAGCTGATTTGCATGATCAACCCTAAAACTTTAGGTAGGTATCAACTGGATTCAAATTTTTAAGCGCCTACTTACGAACCGGGAAAAAAAGATGTGTGTGTGTGTCAAGGAAGAGGGAGTTTCACACTAATGTTATGTATAACTGCACGATGGCTGTACAGTCCAGGAAAAGATTAAACCATGGTCAATCTTATAAAATAGCAATCTAATAATCATCATGAATGAGAAAATGACATTTGATCCATTCTTCAGAAAAAAGAATGATCCGCTAGGGTCAGATAAAGTGTCATTGTAATAGCAGTGGAAAGTGCATTGGATATAGAGAAAAAAAGAAATGTTTCAAGCTCCTTTTTTGCCTCTGAAAATATTTATTCTTCAATTAAAAATCAATATTTGCACTCACTTAGACATATTTAATCATAGCTACTCAGCATCATTTAAGACGAAATCAAAATTGAAAACTCTATCATCAATAGTGTAGGTTTTAGGTATTTTCATCAAGTTAGAATCTTTCAAGGCTTCAGATTTACGAGCTATTTTTTAAATGTTCTTTAGTGCATATAATGAATAAAACATCATACATAATCAGTCTAGGACCTGATCACTCTGTGGCTTTGTTGTGGTAACATAAACAATTTAAAAAACATAAAAAATAATAAAAAAATTAGGAAAAAAAAAGTAACCAGAAAATATAAGACCGATGAGGTCACACAGAGCTAGAAAAAGGCATGTGAATAGAACTAGATAAATAATTTGATAGTTCTGGGTAGATCTTTGGACACATATATATTCTCGTCAAGATTCTGGATTTAACTTTCCTGGGAAATCATCATGGAAATTGTAAATTTTAAGGATTTTAGTAATAGAGGATCAAAAGATATCTTACAACTGTTTCAAGATAGAATAAATCTAGGCTGTTTTAGATTATTCTTTGCAGAAAACTGTACGATCACACTCATGGTGCTGAAAAATCTACAGCCAAAAACAAAATGCTGGACTTCCGGAATCCAGACTTCGACGATTCGCACGAAGGAGCGATCTCTGCGTATGTTGGTTTATTATTCTGTGAATTGAACTAAGTGTTCCAATGAAATGTAATGAGGTTACAGAACAAATAAGGATGACTGTTGATAATTCTCTCCATTGCCTTCAACAGCAACTGTTCGCTATTATTTTATTATTTATTAAATCCGAAACATCTCTGTTACGTTTTGGAATGGGAATAACAATTTTTTCCCCTGAGAGCCAGATATTTAAAAAAAAAAGTTAAAACAAGACGATGATGCAAGATTATGGGTTAGGGCGAGGAAATAACAAAAGATGCCGCCTGAGCCGGTAGCTAACTCATTTAATCTTTGAGAAGCGTCTTTGAATTCAAAGGTAACGGGTTACTTATAATTTTCTTACTTGTTTTGCTTTTCTTGTGTGCTTTCGCCTTTTCCCCCCCAAAGATTAAGAGCAGTTATCAGACAAAGATTTTTCGTCAAAAGTCTCAAATATGTAATTTACATGGCCCATTTTATTGGTGTTGGTTGAGTGGTCTTGTTTAAGACATGTTTCTGACTTTTTTTCCCTGGTTTAGTATGACTGTTTAGTGAAGAAAACTTTAAGTTACCAAGAGGTGTTTTAAGCGTGTTTGATATTACATTTAGCATAGACCTTCACTAGATTTCATTTATTAGGTATTAAAGGCTAGGTTTTCGAAATAAAATTCATGTGTGCTTTTTCTCTCCTGTTAACATTGCAGAGTGTGCGAATGTTGTTTGTTTATGTGGAGGAATTGCCTTTTCGGTATCTTCTAACACTTTATCCAAAAAAAAAAAAAATAACACAGAGACAAACTGTATAAAGCTTTTTGCTTTTTTTTTCGACAGGGTTCCATAAATGTTCCAGTCTGTTTTCTTTCCAATAAGTTTACAAGAAAGTAATAAGATTTGGATCTCTTAAATGACTCAGGAAAAGTGATTAATGGTCGCTTCTACAATAGCAAATAAAGCTAATGTAAATCGCTTGTAAATAATGTGCGATATCTTGAGAAAATGGTAAAATCTTTAGAATCTAGCAGAATATGACGTCCATTAAAGATTTCAATTATTCCACTTCCTCTCTCCCTCCAAAAAAATTCACCCGAGGATGCACCCACAGGAAACAATGGGCACTAAAATCATCCAGCGCTTGCCGAGCTCATTGACGAGCGTGCCTATTGTATTTTGAATAAATTATCAGATGGAGCAAGTAAAGTGAAAATATGGTGAAGGTTCTCTTGAGGAAGAACGTGGCTACAGCACCATTCAGATCAGTGTTTTAAGTGTGGTAAACATTATTTTACTTTTAATTCGAAGAAAGGTGTTGTTCGCCAACTCCTAGGATTTTCATGTCTTAAGAATGTGTCCCCAGGGAGTCGACGACACTGTCCCAATCTACATTCCTGTAGGACAATATTAATGAGTCTTTTTTGGCTAGGAGTATTTTAAATTTTTCCACATTACATCTTGATTCTCCAATGATTTCTTGCTGGCTGCCTCGCCCTACAATGATCGACAAGAATATCATCTAAATGATCGTTCCTGGTTATGGAATATATTTAGAATCCACCAGCCAGTCAGTTTCTGTCTTTTTGCACTTCTGTCTACGAACAAACTGTCTGAATCCAAGGCAAAAGTTAGCTAATTAGCCTTTGTAAATTAAGTTTTAAAACTTTCTTTCTTAAGATTACTGTTAGAAACATCTACATTTTTCAAGAATTTTGCAAATAAACAATATTCTTCTAATCAAAATTCATACCTAAACCATAGCCCGCTGCGCTTGTTGCGAACGAAAACAACGAACGGCACCCCCTCTCTATAAATAGTAACAGGTGGTTTCCCAAAAGCGTTAACAAGAACACCTTTATTGGCGTGGAACTATGCTCTGCACCAGATTGGGATTCGGGGGTATTGGAGGGGAACGAGATTGAGAGGGTTCAATGTATTTACTGCAGGGCGACTCCGTTTCATTGGATATTTAAAAACAGAAACTTCGTCTATATCCATATCGGTTTGATTCCTAATAGAGGCCTCTTGAATCCGAGATTTGAGGTCCTAGGTTTGGCCTTCCACCCCTTGACACTGCTTCTTTGGGATTGGAGTGTTTAATGTTCTCAGCTTTTTCTGTAAAAGGGTAGCATTAGACGATATTCAGACACTGGATCTTTAGCAACTGAACGCTAGTACACTTCTACGTGTGTCTCGACGATAACTGCTATTCTCAGCCATGAACCAAAGAAAGCGTTGCTCTTTTGGAGAGCTCTCTTTTTTCATAGTTGGCACAAATTGCAAAGATCTGTATCTATCTTTGTCATGTCCAAAATGTTTGAAGCAGCGCATTGGGCTGACAACCAGTTTTAAATTTTTCGGGGCCTTTCGGCTTTGAAATGTAACCATAACGGTGTTAACTATTTTGACATCCCCTGTACGCACTTTTATGCATTCGATATGTGTGACGCTTAACATTTCTTATACTCGCTTCTCCTATGAGAGTACCACAAATCACTGTAACAGATTTATAATCGGAACTATGCAGACTGGTGAACCTTGAGATTTAGAACTTGAACCATCTTCGCATTTAAGTCTTTGACATGCAGTCATAACATAACAGCCCAACAGAGATGGACGCAATACCTTCCTCTTGATAGATGCATACACTCTTCTTGTATGTTTCTTCCGCAGCGCTAGGACGTGGGAAAAGAACCTTTAACATTAAAAATAGCAATCATATAAAATTTAAAAATAGCTCGTACCGGAGCTTCCCACCAGTTTCGAACCCAACTAGCAGGAAAAGTGCGCTAAATTTCAACGTCTATGAATAGGGCTACAATGAAAGAGTTACACAAACATTCTTCGCCAGGATCGACTTTTGCGGTGCTGTCAGAGAAGGCAAGAAAATTTTATGTTATGTTTACGGAATTGTTTAAAAGATTTCTATTGATGCAAATGGTCGATCTAAGCTCTCTCATATATTTTTACATTTGAATCACACCATAATTATATATATATATATATATATATATACACACACACACATACAAACATACATACACGTACATAATTATATAGGCTATACATTTATCAGCTTGATCTTTATTCGGAAACGTACCATTGTTTTTCAGTACACTGTTCTCAATCCTGTACAACATCACAGCAGCATCATACGAATCATTGATAAGATAAAGATTCGGAGGCACATGTCCCGTGTATCGATTGAGGATGCCTGTCTTGGGATTAACCTGTCCAATGGAGGCGCTACTTGATTCATCAATACCAATAGGCTGCGGAACTACATATTGGCGGCCAGTGCAGAGAACTAAGTGATCATATGGCACCAATGCTTCCCCATTGACTGTCACTTGTTTTTTGGTCCTTCAAGATTGAAAAAATATAAATTGTAAACGAACCAGAAAACCGGAATGAGTTGCATTTTGTAAAGGAAAAAAAAGGACTGACATCATCACAATGTTCGCGAAAATAAGGAATAAAAATAACACAAAAGGAAGAGAATGGAAAGAAAAAAGTGAAAATTGAAGATCAAAAGAAGAATTTATATGATGTGATATGCAAAATATTTTTGTTAAAATAGAAGTTAATTAACACCAGTTTTAAATGTGCCAAAAAACAAGAGTATGGATTGTAATTAAGCATGTAAATAATACCATTCAATAGTTCGCCCATTTTAAGTTTGCAACTTTTTAACCCAATCTATACAGTCTGTTAAATTTTTAAACAGTGAGGATTGTTTATTCTCAGGCAGAAATGCTTTTGCCTAGGACTAGAAGAATTGGACTGACCGTATTTTCCGTCTGATAGGGGCATTTATTTTTTAGATTTTGTTCCCCTGATTTTGTCTTTTTTAAATTTCCATTTTTTCCGTGAAATGTCTTGTTGGATGCTGTTTGGACATTCTGGGCCTTTTTACAAATGTTCCTTAAGTTGCCTTAATTCCTTCACAGATGAAAGGTAAGTTATGATTTTATATTTTATCCAGTATGCTTTCTGATGAATTGCTGGTTGAAATCCTTAAACACTTATTGTGGTCCTTAATAATGTAGCGAAGGTAAAGTGATCTCAGGAAGTCTATGTCTGATCCCTATTTTTGTTGGGAAAGGACTTGTAATATCAGTCTTTCGATGTGCTTCTATTTTAAGTTATCTACATACCTGATTGAGGAAGCTCTATTGTCTAATTATTATATCCATACATGGGGCGTTCTTCCATTTTCATCTCGTTTCATCTCGTTTACTGTGGCTATCATTCTCTTCCGTCAAAAATTGGAAGACATTTAAAAATTACGGTATCTGTGTCTCCTTCAGTTATGAATAGTTTCATATAATTTACACTTATAATTTGTATCGATTTCAAATTAATGATAGTTCCTACCACTAGTAACGATGAAAAAGGAAATTCGATATCAAATGCACAACCTACTTCCTTGCAAACAATAGGAGACAAGATTTATCAGATATGAAAGCTAAAATTCTTTTCAAATGGTTTTATCTTCGATACTTTATAATTCTTAAGTCTTTCAAGACGATCAAAGTTTTGAACTTTTTTTTTTTTTATTACCTTTATATGGTTTCTACGCTATATTTTTGCTGCCCTAATTGCCCATGGCAAAAAGGGCAGTAAGTAAGTAAGTACGCTATATTTAGAAGCATATCAATCAAAATCCATGAAAAAAGCTTTAATGAGACAACCTGTTGATGGCTGTCATTTTTCCATAGACAACATTGATCCACGTTCTCAAAGCCAGTTTTGCATAATCATCCTGGGTGAAGCAGAGACTGGGGAAAATTATTTTTAAATGGTTAAAGGCTCTGGAAATGATAAGCGAAAGATGAAGGGTTGCATGAAAAAAAGTAAGAAAGCAATTAATGTATTTTGTGCAACGAAATGTAACTTAATGCGCAGATTGCGCAGGACAACAGTTGCAGTATCTCTAAATTTAATCTCGCACGGTTCTATACTGAAGTTGGTTTAATGGTTTGCAATGATTTTTCAATTGCAATACAACCATATGTCATGAGTGAACAAAAAAAATTGAGACGATGACCTTTATATTTTTTCCTTTCTATTTTTGTGGACGGGGGAAAAGGGTGAAAAAGGGGGTTTTGAGGGGGGGGGGGGGTTGAGGGGTATTTAGATGGTTTATCTTATGCAGGCCAAGTTTTCATCACTTTGGTATGTCAACTCTTGTTACTTCCGAGACTGATTTTACACTTTAGTACTCATGCAAATTATATAAATCATCCTAGAAAATCCATAGGTATAGAATCTATTTCAGATTTTTTCAGAAACTGATTTAAAAGATAGATTACTCTATCCATTCAACGTTCAAACATAAAAAAAACAGCCCAACATAATGCAGCAAGCATGAAACGTAGAATAATCCTATTTAGATAGATCCCTTTCAAAAAAAAACTTTGAAAGAAAGCCCATTGTATGACACATGTACGTAA
The DNA here is from genome assembly GCA_033675545.1 of Elysia crispata. Lineage (NCBI taxonomy): Eukaryota > Metazoa > Mollusca > Gastropoda > Plakobranchidae > Elysia > Elysia crispata. The sequence continues at coordinate 1,146,403 of JAWDGP010006562.1, forward strand.
AAGATGTGACGATACGTTAAAGGAAATGAACAAAATTCAATCGTTTGTAACATGATTCGTTTTTTTTTTTCCTAGAAAAGCTAGCTTACGCTTGAATGTATTTAAGATATGCGTGGGGAGTCTATGCAACATCCCTGCATTAATATACAAAATTAAAAATAAAAAAGCTGCTTTCACTTTTACTTGTAAGATCTTAAATCTTTCTTCATTCCTGATTGCGGCAATAAAGAAAAAAAAAGTTTATTTAAGTTGGTGGGATAACTTCACAAAGGTCAAATCACAAACCCTGCAGTAAAAATGGCCCTGTTTGTTTATTTTTTTTAAATTGAGAGTTTCATAAGGTTTTTCAGATTCAACTGCTAATTCCTTTAAAAAAACATGCACTCCTAGAGATAGCAATCTCTTGGTTAAAGTTTGTGTATGTAGTTTGCGTTGTAAATTCTATAATTGTATGTAGAAAGACTTAGCAACATTGACTGTATAACACATGTTGCAAATTGCTGGTCTCTCTTATGAGCAAGTGCAAGTGCTATGTGATGTTGACAAGAATTTGTTTGGGAAAAGCCATTAAGTCTGTAGCAGATTTGAAAATCTGTTTGGCTCTGTTTGTCTAGGGTGTGAAAATATACACAGCCAATCACTTGACTTGTCAATAGAAAATAAGGCTGGAGTCCGTTTGTAGAGATTGCAAATTGTTTAAATACAAATAATAAAACACAATGCTTTCATAAACAATAGGCTGATTAACAGACGACTGACTGACAAGAGGTTGACTCATTACTCGCTGTAAGTTGACTTTCAAGACACGATTTCGACTCTTATTTTTATAGTGAATCTCATCCACTTATCTAGAAAAGGAATTACATAATTCATTCAAGAATGTTCTTGGTACAAATAATGTGTAATGCGCTATAAAATAGCAACCAATCAGAACAAACGTAGTGACGGAGGAAATCATCGATACCGCCGTGCGTAACATCCAATTCACATAAGGTAAACAAAGAGTAATCAAACTATCATTATGTTAGGACTAAGTGGGAGATTCCAGCAAAATCTAGGCCACACAAGTTCAAGGAAACTTTTCTCTCAGTGCGAACTATGTTAAGCAAACAAGACGATGTTCTTAGGTTTCAAACACAATCATTATGCAACTAAATAAAACAATATCAACATGATCTAAGATATCCGCTACACAAATAGTACGCACCTACAGAGTGAGAACGTGAGTTGGACCCATAGATCAAATTACAGCACAATGCATTAAAAATTCCCTTAGTAAAACATTCATTAATTTATTTATTTACGTTTTTATGTCATTGTAACATGTTGGCCTTTTAATACTTAATAAACTGTATTCTTTCATACTTTTTCTTTTCCTCTTTCTTCTTCCACTTCCTCTTTTTGGCTTATTAGATAGACTGATTGTTGTGTGACAGTGTTCCTCTAAACACCGTTATAGCACTTGCCATAGTTGGCCTGGGATCGGTCAGTTATTTGTCTTACAAATTTCAACAACTATCGTTTCTCCATTTTAAATGACGCCGCAATGAAGATGAAACGTCTCTTTGTAAAGTTATTAAATATATTAATTTTATTTCTTGTTGCAACGCTTGTACCCATTTAGCTTTTTTTTTTGGCTCATACTGGTACCGTTCTACAGACATAAGCACGTCCTTTTGGATTCTTCAAAACTTCCAAATTGATTTTGCTTTTCTATTTGGACTTCAACGAGGTGCACTCTTGTAAATATTAATGTGTTTACCTGCTTTAGACTAGGGCATTATTTGTAAAGGATATAATTATGAAGATTGTGCATAAATTATGTTGATTCAGAAGTTTGTGTTTAGTTCTGAGGTAACTGTGATGATCCTCCTTATATAAAGGCTGCCCGTTATATTTCATATGTCTTACTGTACTCTTGTAGGTAGGCCAAATCAATTGTATTACTTTTCGTCTTTGCACGATTTAGCTTTAACAGCCGATGAGTCGTCTAAATTTCTATTGTGTTCAGAGCTAACTGTAAATAGTTCTCTAGTTGCAACAATTTTGAAACTGGTCAGATGTTCTTCTGTGCAGCAGGTAGCAAAGGTCATGTGCCTAAATCGCTCCATATAGTTTGTGAGGCAAGCTTTTGAGAATATAATTTACGCGCTTAAGAAAGAGGGTTCAAGAAAGAGGATCAGGCTTAATAGATCTCCTTGAAGCAATCCTTCTCACAGTTTGCTTTTTCTGCTAAATCCACTTTGGAACTGGATTGCGATATTTAAATACCCATTAGCACACATGACCACTGACACCATTCTCTCAAGTTTAAGCCCGTCCTTCCCAAATTCGTCAAAAAGCCTTCTCCTGGTCTAGCAATATAGAAAGGGTGTGATATTTATTCTTAAACCTACTTTTTTGTTTTTAATCCTCGATGGAATGGTGTTTTCTACACCCCATCTGCTTTGATGTGCTATTGCTGGCTTCTAAATCTCGCACGAGCCGAGCTTTTATCTGAGCCATCTCCGGGAGAAGAAAAATTAATGTGTGACTCCTCATGGTCAATCACAAGATTCAACCTGTTTGCCAATTACAAACTCTCAGTCTCATGACCTCTACGGACGTTCTCTGCAAATCCCCTAACAGTTGAGTGACTATTAAAATCTCCGAAAATATGAGTTTTTTGGTGGGATATTCATTGCTTCGAAGAAAGAGCTCTTTCTCGGCGTAGCAGTAATGTTTTGAAAGGACTGAACTATTTTTTTCTTGAATTTTACCGTTGTCGATACTAATAATTAATTCTGAGACTACTGGGTCGTTTTTTTTTTTTAAACAAGAATGAACATTCCTGCCTTGTTCCGCATTCTCCATATATCATACAAGTTTGATATCATCTTATAATAAATATGTGATTGTAATTCAGGGGTGTTTCTTGCATGCAGACAATGATAATATTTTCCGTGTAAAGCCTTTGGCTGAGAGGCATCTTTTTGTGGTAGGTCGCTCGTCATTCTAGTAGAAGATTTTCAATACTCTTAGTTATCTTGATCCAGATCTTGACCAGTAGCTGTTCGAGAACCACATCCATGTTTTGGGACATGGTGATTGCTCGTCTTTTAGGTACGACCCTTTTGAGGCGTAGAGCCCAGCGCTCCCGTAGCATGGCAAGCCTCTTCAGGTAGAACATCATCGAAAACTGAGTGGAAGATGTGTCTGTTATGGACGTGGAGGAATCCCATTTCCGTTTTACGCCAGAAGATCAAGGCCATCCAATTCTCGTAGCTGGACTGACATTCAATTCCAAGGCTTATGGACACCACCCACCATGAATTTCTGTCTCATCAATTCTTGCACTAGCCTGTTCAGTGCCTCTCTCATCACTGAGCATCCTTTGGCAGCTTCAGTGCTTTTGAAATGCAGTTGGACTTTTATTTCCCACCCGCGTATTAGGCTCAGAGTACCTGTTCATAAGAAGGTTCTTAATACCATTTATACTCAATGTCTTCAATCTCCATCCAACGTCTTTCTGATCCATGTTTCATCTGAGCTCTCTCCTTGGACCAAGTCAGCATGTATATCTCTACTACAAGTGCCAAATCAACCTGACTGGCTTAGCTCTCTGGGTGACTGAAGTACTCAAGCCTCTACCACACCAAGCATTAAGCCTCACAGAGGATTGTTTATCGACATATGAACAGTTCATAGCATACTTTTGCATTAAGATTGCCGGTCTCGTTCAAAACATCTCACGACTTGATGAAGACTTTAGATATAAAAATTACCGAAAACGCCATAATAGCAGTCAATTGAAGAGGCACGTACATAAAATCTGGCACTTCAAAGTGATTTTGAGTGAACTTACGTTAGATATTAATTTATCTTACTCTACGTCAACCACTAATGTTGAGTGCAAGCTTAAAGCATCAATTTGTAGCTAATGCAAAAAAAATTTTGACCGTCTGTAGCAAACTAGAACTTTCTCTAAACTTTGCTTCCATATTATAGATGTGGTCTTTGTATGCAAACTCTTACCTATGTGCTAGGACTGTGTCCCTCAGCTCATCAGGAGGCAAATCTCCTGGCAGACCATGAGGAGATATGAGTGTAATGTTGTTAAATCTCAAGTGTGGGCTGAAAATGATAATATATTTGTAATAAGTATTATTGTTAAAATAATTTTATCTTTATATTTCAAGGGGAATAGGGCGCTCTTTTAATGATTCAGTAAGTTAACATGAATTAAAAAAAAATTTAACACCTACTAAATGGATCTAAATAATGAATAGAAAAATAAACTACTGTTCGTAGTCTCAAATTTTTTACGAAGAGCTGGAACAAAAGAAATATAAATTCATAAAAGGGCCTCGACGTGTTTTTTCTCCTTCCAAGTATTGCTCTGATATGCAACTTTTTTAGCGAAGCCACATATAGAAAAACATAATTATTATAATCTAGAGTAATTTATATAGATTGAAAACAGTACTGCATCGTTAATTTGAAGGCTAGTGTACATGAGTTGCGCTGCCCGAATAAAGTAAAGCAACAAAAAAATAAAGGCATTATCAAATGAACAGGTGAGGAAAACATGTCTCTGTGTCTGTTTCTGTCTCTGTCTCTCTCTCTCTCGCCTATCATATCCATATAAGTAAGTCAAGTCGATATCTTAGAAAAAGCAGTATAGGAGCACAAAACGCCTGCAAAAGAAGCTAAAGAGGTGTTTACATTCGCAACCACCACTCCAGAAGAAAAGGCAACGATGAAAGTTATTCTAAAAATATTGACCAATTAAATCAATATTACTGGTATGTTGTGCATTAGCTTTTGTCTTCACGCTGGTCATTTTCAATTTTTTACAAGTTTTTCACTCCATCAAAGCACAATTACATGTTTTTTCATATACCTATATTTATAAAGTAAAAATTTGCTTTAAAAGTTGTAAACTGCTGAGAAAAATCATTCAACGTTATTTGCCTAGTCATAACAAATTTAGCAAGAAATTTTGATGAATCAATTACACTAAAAATGCAATGAACTTTCAAGAGCATTTTTTTTAGCCTAAATCCATATTTTTTGCGTGATTTTTTTTTGTACCGCGTAAAACACTGAAGTTGGCAGATTAAAATTTAGTAAACTTGATCACTGTACATCGAGTGGTTTTGAAGGAGATAGCTGAGAAAGAAAGGCCTCGCAGGCCTATAATATAGATGTCACGATCACTTCATCACAGACAGTTTTTTTCACTTCATCAAAATGCGACTTGAGGTTACACTTCAATGTGTTTATCCGTTTTTGGTTGTTATCTGATTTTGCATTCTTAAAATACATTTATCAAACAATTATAAGTCAAAACAGTCAGGCGAGGCATTACTATTCTTTATTAATAGAATTATTGATGGTTTCTTTGACAAAAACTCGAGTAAATTACAAACCAGTAGAAAATAAGATTGAGTTAGCACAATTGATCTGAATCATGACTACAGGGAAAGTTTATGTCGCAAACAGTGAAACAGGCAATGGTGTCATACACGAGAGAAACTAATCTCTAAAGAGATAATACTTATAGTTATATATATGATTCCCAACGGTCATAACATTCTCTGCCATACATTTAGAAAACCAAACAAGCGATGCCAAAAAGATTTACCCAATAACTTTCAGCGACAGTAACCCCCTCACCACTCCCCCCTTATAAAACACTGAGAAAAAGAAAGTAGGCTTTTACTTGCTACTAAGTTTTTAATACAGAGACTATTGTTCTAAGAGGCAAAATGGTAAAATTGGTATAATTATATCAGGACTGAGCAGTTGAACCTAGACATTATCAATACCTGAACAGATCTAAAAATAAAAATTCAGTGAGCGTCTCAGTTGACGTGCCATGTTAGAGGGTAATTTTTCTTTTTGTTTGTACACCTCTGGTTTAACCAACATGGGGATCGTGTTGTGGGAGAATTTCATTTGCTGAGCCCTCAAAGACTATCGATGCGTTTAACTAATTGTGCTTTTAAAGATCAAAGTTTTAGAATGCCTCCTGACTGACAAAGTCAACAGAAATCACTAGGCCTACATTTCATGACTTGAACGAAAGTTCGAAGATAAATAAAGATCTGATTTATTTTTGATTGGATTAAATCTAGATCTAGATTTGGACCAATGCATAATTTATTGATGCCTAGATATATCTGTAGCATTTAGCTTTCAATAAGATCTTGAACTAGACTGAATCTAGATTAAGGTTATAGATTAGGATTTCTGGATAAACTGTATCTCTAGATTTAGGATTGTCATTTATTTAAGATAATGCTAGGTTCAAGTAAGGAATGAAATACAGCTGTGATTCTAAATTATTTTACAGTAAAATCTGATTTGCGATGAAGATAGAATTTGAACTGGATCGATTTTCTCGTGTCTTCAAGAACAGTACAACCTTAGATATTAGATGAAATTATAAAAATAAGTTTGATCTCTGCGTTAAAGAACATCTTTTAGTAATATAAATTGTGTTTACTGGAGATATGTATAACAGCCCCTCTTGTAAAAATATTTCTTTGTAATCAATCTAGTTAGTAAAACCTGTGAGACTCTTGTATCTAAACCTATGTATCGTTATATATTCTTTGGCCTGAGAGTTTACAAAAATCAAGACGGATAAATCCTGTTGATCTTTGATATGATGTCTTCAGTTCGAAAAATTAATTAAAGTTAAAAGTCAAATATTACATAACAGATAATCAATCTAATAATATAAAATTGCACCTTCACGAAGAAAACTTATAAAAAAAATTTTTCTTTTCAAAATCTCAAAATAATATGGAGTTTTCAAAACAGAGAGAATTTATTGTCTGTTTTCACTCACCAGTAAACAAGAGTCTCCAGATAAGCCATGCCAACATCTGAGGCTCCAACGACAACAATTCTTGCATTAATAGTAACCTTAAGAGTAAAGAAATTAGTTTACTTTATGAAACTGATGGATGTAAAACAACTGAAACATTTTTTGTAACTAAAAGGTCAAAATCAAGTTTCACCATAATGGGTGTGGCTTAGATTTGGCCCACTCCTTCAAAATGTTGAAATACTTAAATAAAATTTAATTTACCCTAAAAACCTTTAGTTAGGGTGAATTAAAAATATATAGAATCTTATTTCTTTTTATATCTTTTCGCTTATTTCAGGATTAACCACCTACAGAGAAATTTGGAACCCTATTGAAACTTAGTTTAAGCACTCTTCGAATATGATATCATGTATTAATTTTTTCTTTAATTTCAAAGTATATAATGTCAACATTTGGATAGCATCTAACTGTAGGATTCTGGACTTTTAATACATTCAACTGACTGCACAATTTATAGTGATTTTGGATAATTCAGAAAATGCATTGGAGTTCATCACATTAGTACATAAGTATATTAGGCCTGTTACATTAAGCATGAATATTATAATAGCTGAAATACCTTTGGCTCCAAAACAAGTTTGCGGTTGATGTGGTTAAGGGCATATGGGTTGCATTTCTTAAGGATGCGGTCTGAAGGTCCATTGATACCCAGACCTTGTTCTGGATATACGATCTGACGTCTGGAGCGCACAGGTACAAGGGCATTTAACCCACTCACTAGAGAGTGATCATTTAATTTCTGTGAAAAAAATAATATACGCGTTTCGAAAATCCTTTTGATAATTTTGCTCATTCACTTTTTTTCCTTGAACCTCCAGCACTACCAGAAGACGAATAAGTAAGAAAAACCATGAATTGAGTCAGTCAGTTATCTATGCATTTTGTTCAAAAGCAGAGTTTTATTTCATTATTACTAAAATGATATATGGGGTAATAAAAGCTATATATTACTCTTAATAGTAATCTCAATAATTGTTTATGAATTTCATGCAGTATACTGCAGCAGATGTAGCAACAATAGCGGCAGTTGCACTATACTATTAGTAATACATAGTAGCGATAGCATCAGTGGTAGTACCAACTGATTGATCGATTAATTCACTCATTAGTTGTAAAGGTTTACAATCGAGGCTTCAGTCTCGATAAACTGTTCTATCACATATCAGAACAATTTATTTCATTTTTTGAACTAATCATTGTAATGGTTTAAAGTAGAAAAATAACAAAAGCTTATCAGTTGTAGTTTTTAAGTAAGATATGATAACAAAAAGTCAATTTCTTCATGATGTCCAGTCAGCTCTGTGGTTGAAAAAAAAGTCCTCTTCAAGAATGCTTGACTCTTTTGTGAAGATAGGCCACTGTAATACCTTGTTCGCACGTCAGGCTAGATATAAACAGTTAAAAACCTTTTTTTTTTTTTTATAAAATTTCATTTTTTAAAAATTTTATCTCTCTCTCGTTCCCAATGTCTGTTTGTCTGTCTCTGTCTGTCTGCCTGCCTCTCCCGGTCTGTATATATTTATTACACACACACACACACACACACATATATATATATATTGTTGTAATTACAAAATTTATATTAAACATCAATTTAAACCACGTTACAATGAATTTCACTATCAACTGAGCTAAAGAAACATGGTGTTAATTATGAGCATAGTTAGCTGTACCACTCTGCGAGAAGTAAAAAAAATTTAATTCTCTGATAAAATGGAGTGTTTTAATGGCAAAATGGGGTTGATAAAAAGAGTATCGTATGCATAGGGTAAAAAAAGTTAAATAAATCAATGCTACAGCAATAAATCAATGTAAATCCAAGCTGACGGTGAAAACTTAATCGTAGCCTTCAAGAACTTTGCTTACCTCTTTTGGTGTGTATGGTGGAAATAAAGGATAGTACAGACATGTCTTGCGGGCCAATCTCAGTATTTCCTTCGGAGTAAAAGAAAAGACACATACGTGATGGTTTTGTGACATGTAAACATAACCCTTTGTAAAATCGTCAACACTGAAAAGGCGAAGAGGGTGCTTGGTCTGGCATATTTTTTTGGTCATGTTTTTAATCAAAAGAATTTAAAATCATTTAATAATCACTATCAAATCGACTAACTGAAGCGAAAAGAGTGCATTTGCTGGTTCATTTTCTAAAGTGAAGGGGGTGAACCGGAAGTCTTTCAAGAGGTCATCTTGCTCCTGTGTCTTTCCCATTAGGCCTCGATTACGTATAACAGATACAGAAGGAAGAAACAATAAACTCGCCTACGGCATTCCGTTGTAGCAGGGCATAAAAAATTAAACACCAGCCTTCACCTGCTGAGATTTTTGTCCATACACGCAAAGGTGTTTATCGGAGATAACTTTCGCGCCATTAATTATACTGCCTCGTAAACGTAGACTAGAGGCATTCCTAGCAAATAAACAAACGTACTTTACCTTAACTTTGCCTTGCCAGCCAACTGATTACTGTTCGGTCACTGTAATGCTTACTTGTAGATAATGGTAACCGATTACGATCAGGGCCTTTTTGGGTTCATTGTGCAAGCTTTGATTCGGAAAAGGAAAAGACGGCATTTGGACAGGTCTTAACACAGTTTGTAAACTCTTCGTATGCTTACACTCTTCATTTCTGTTTTTTTTTTTTTGGTTTTTTTTTTTTTAATAATTTCTTCTTTTAATCTCTCAGAGGCATTCTTGAGATCTATAAAACTCGATGATCTGAACAGTCCTCTCTATAGACCGGGAAGCCATATTCAAAACACTAACCTGGATAAAATGAATCGTGAAAACTGAAACACTAACTAGATAGATCGAGATCTAGATCTATAACTTCGATTTGAAGGGAGAATTGCAAAGCGAACGCACAGTAAACAAGATGGACACTGACAGGACTGAAACAGCTTCCCATTACAGGATAGCTAGCAACCTTTAATTCACTTGAATCTCAACAAAAGAGATAGTGTCAAGATTTATTGGCTAAGAAAACCAATGTTTCTGGTTGGTGTTCGGTATTAACTTGATGGTAAATAAAACTTTAAAAGTACCGGTATCTAATTCTAAGCATGCAAGATTCTGAGTGCACTAAGTCTATCCTACTTTTTTTGGTTCAGGCAAGCACACTGATTAGGGAAAAAAAGTTTCCAAATATAAAGACAGGACGTACAAGAGAGTAAGATAGTTGACCGACCGATTACACTAAAAAATGAGTTTGGGTGTAAATTGTGGTTCATCTCGTGTGTGTGTATGTATGTAAGTAAGTGAGATCGTGGGATACCTGGGCCATGAGCGGCAAAAGAGGCATCTGTTACGGAAGGTAGAGGAACTAATAAGTTAGAGAAATAGGCTAGAAAAACAAGATATCTTGCAAGAGCAGCAAGGACGAGAGGAGCTCAAAGAAAAATAACAGCAGACGCATAATACGGCTTCCTGAGTTCAAGGTAGATTTGGCTTAGTTCACTAATGTCCATAATTGAGAAGAGAAGCACGGTACATTTTTGATCAACCCTATCTACTAGATAATGTGGGACATTTTTTTTTCTAAATTTTACTCCCACCATGGCTTTAAATTTCAAGACCGATCTGTCATATTGACCCATAGAGAGGCAAAGAGAAAGAGACAGAAAAAGGGACTGAGAGTACGTACAATCATATAAATTGTAAACAATCTGACATACACACACACACTCAGAGAGAGGGAGTGGAGAGAGAGAGAGAGAGAGAGAGAGAGAGAGAGAGAGAGAGAGAGAGAGAGAGAGAGAGAGAGAGAGAGAGAGAGAGAGAGCAAAGAGGGTGGGGGTTGAAAAGGGGCAGGCATGCGATAAAGAAAACGAGCGGGGAAAGAGAGAGACGAGCGAGAAGACTTGAACAAGTTATAGTGTACATCACAAGAATCTATACAGTGGAAATGTTTTCGATTTATTTACGTCGGGCTAAATTGATTTAGGTCTAGACTCCCCCCCCCCCCCCCCCCCCCCCCCCCAAAAAAAAAAAAAAAAAAAAAAAAAGTTTTGTATTGCGTCAAGAAAAAAAAATCTCAGTTAACGGCCATCCATATCATTTTACTTGTTTAACGGAATAAAGAGAGTTCTCATATTGTAAAAGATGTTAAAATTCATTCGCTTGCTGAGCCTGAACCCTCTCATGCGATTAGCCTCTGAGGCCGTATTATTTTTTTTTCGCTGAGTGATGCAACTGCTGTTTTCATCCCGAGATGAATCGCCTACGTGCAATGGTGTCAAGCGTCTTCCTTCAACTTGTTCAAGATCAGATTCGACTACACCTAATAATGAATCTGGGACCTCCGTATTGCCATTCCAAAGCTTAGTGACATCCAAAAGATGTTTAACATGCTTTGTATCCTTTTAATATTAAACCAAACAAGTTTTACTTTGCCTGTGCTGTATATTCTTCTGTACTTCACTTTGACAATCAAGAAACTACATTATTTAATGCCGGGGTGGTTGCTCTTAGAATTTCTATATAAAAAAAAAAGATGAAAATAATCATGACTCAAAAAGTCTCCGAGGGGGGGGGGGGCAAGAAGTAGGAAGGAATCTTGATAGAGTATTTTAGTTTCTTAACTTGCAAGAAAAATCCCCTTCTGATATTTTTGGGAAATGTTCCAGCTTTATAATGACAAATGTCCTTGATATGATTATGTGACAAACTGAGTAAGAAAATTCAAATCTGTACAAGTCATTTCGGTGATGGATGAAGATCATGAAAAGCGCCCACCATTTGTGGTAACTGAAGATGTGTACCATAGTAAAGAAACTGGTTCTACAAGATCAACACTTACTGTCAAACAGCTCAATCAGTGTAGAGTCAATAAAACTGATTATTCATGACTATCTCAACATGAATATGGTTTCTGCGCGGTAGGTACCTCGCCTTTTGACCAATGAGTAAGAGAAAGAGAGGGTTGAGTCCTACAAACTTTACTTTAAACGAAGTCCAATGTTAGTGACACATGTTTCTTTAAAAACACGGTGACTAAGGATGAAACATGGATTTATCTTTTTGCCCCAGAACAAAAGAATGTCCTCTATGCAATGGAAAATTCTTTTCCATCACCAAAGAAGGCAAAAAGCTGACACCATCAAGTAGAAAGAGTCATGTTTTCGTGTTTCTGTGATTGTGAAGGTATAATAATCATGAATGACTACCTGAAAAATGGACAAACTTTCACAGCAGATTTCTACTCGGGTTTGCGATCCGATTCGTGAGAAAAAGACGTAGAATGGTGCCCTCCTACTGCATGACAATGACCATGCGCACAAGGCACTTCAGACAGTAGAACAATATGACTTTGAAATCCTGCCACACCCAGCTTTATTCACCAGACTTAGTCTCCTCGGAGATTTTTCTGTTCCCTCATCTAAAAAAATCCATCAAAGGTCGCCGTTTCCATAACAGCGAGGGCACCATTGACTATTTCGAGGTCCGTTCTGTTTTTTTTTTTTTTTTACTCTCAAGGACTTTCAAAAGTCAAAGAGACGTGGCATAAACCTGCGTGTTGTGCCAAATTACAAAGCTCTACATTTATTGCTTCATATCTACACTAAAGACCCCTTGAACCCACCTGTATTTTAGAAAATAACCGCCGTGAAGATTGCAGCGTTTATGCAATTGGTGCTCAAGGGAATAGATGCCATCCCTCAGGAATTCGCGTCAAGAGAGTGAAGCTATTTTGTCATAATTATATACGGTTATCAACCTCTCAAAAATCTTTTCAGAGATCCGAGGGAGCAAGGTCTGGACTGAGTGGGGTATTTGGAAAAGCCTCCCAATGGTATCACTGAAGCAAATCTTGGCCCAATTTTGCCAAATGAGGTGCAGCATTGCCATGTTGCAAAACCATATCTTGTCTCAAGCGACCAGATCTTTTTCGACTTATGGTTACACTCAGTCTGTCCGATCTCTAACAGTATTAACAGTATCACATCGAGGCAGAAAGTCCATGAGTAAAACACCTTTTATGTCCAAAAATTCAGCGGTCATGAGTTTCTTTGAAGACTGTTGAACTCTAAATTTTTTGGGTATTATTGACGACGGGTATCTCCATGTCATGAAATCTTACTTCATATATATGGCTTTGTGCGATTCACCCATGTTTTATCTCCTGATATCAAACTATCCAAAAATGTTCGAACAGATTGCAGTTTACCGTCATCACCTCACGCATGTCTTTAACAGGTTCTACGTGGTCTTTTATAGCATCTTTCTGATAAATCAAAAGAGTCGGTCCGCATAATTTTGTGTGGATGTGTCAGTAATGCTGTTTGGACATCCAACGTGCCAAAACTTGCCAGTATCTTAGTTCTTCATAGTAAAATAGTTGAAAAGTTGTCTTTGGATGATCCAGATCAAACACTTTGTCCTGATTTTTGTATCGCCTGAATGATCGGCGCAACCGATGTTTTCCTCTGCCAAGGATAATTTTAGGGTGACCACTGCCCTGATCAAGTCCTGACTGCCCTCTCTCGAACATAGTGCACCACTTGCATACTTTCATTTTTATTTATTTTTTTCCCTCTAGACATCCTTGCCACAAACGGAGACAAGTTATGAATTTTCGTTAGATGGTTACGTGTAGCATCCGGAAATCTGATCACAGCTAGTATCTCCGACTTTGACCAGTTTTCATTGAAGGTAGCCATTTCATTCTGTCACTATTCATTGGTGTGTTCAGTAATGGTGCTTTATGTTCGTAACTTTAAAATGCGTTTGTGTGAGTGTGTTTCTGTGTGGGAGGAGGAGTGGGAAAAGGAGAATTTCATGCTTTTCGTTAACATAGCAAGGAATGGTCAATCATTGTTATGAACCAAATGAGCGGCTAATTGATGATAAGAGTTAAATTTCTTATATTCTACCTTTATATGGAGCCCTTATTTAAACTGCAGTGATTTAAAGTGGATATAGACGATACTGTGTATCATATGAAAAGTTCTATAACTAATTTAAGTAGCCATAGACTAACCTTGAAAAAGTGTTTCGTGAGATGGCTGAAGACAGGGTTCAAAACGAAATGGTGCAGATGTCCATGTTCATCACGGCTATGATGGTTGTAGTAAATGAAATCTTCAATGTTGAAATGTGATCTTATAAATTCAATTTCCTGAAAGAGTAAAAAACAAACAAGTTTACTTTTATCCATATAGTAGAGGAACAGAGGGGACGAAAAAATATTGAAAAAAAAAAGAAAGACAGAGAAGAAAAAGAGAAAGGTGGAGAATGAGGAAAAGAAGAGAAACACCTGTGGCCGAATGGACCTTTCTCATGAGTTTGAGCTTACAAGGTTGGTAGGTAAGTGTTAAGGTCCCATTTTTTCCACAAAAAAACAGAAAACACCTTGTTGCAGACAATGGACAAACACAAAAAACGAAAATAAGAAGAAGAAGAAGAGGAAGAAGGAGGAGGATTAGGAGAGGAGCACTAGGAGGAGGAGGAGGCGGAGGGGAGGAAGGAGGATGAAAAAAAAAGAAGAAAAAGAAAAAGAAGAAGAAGAAGAAGAAGAAGAAGAAGAAGAAGAAGAAGAAGAAGAAGAAGAAGAAGAAGAAGAAGAAGAAGAAGAAGAAGAACAACAACAACAACAACAACAACAACAACAACAACAACAACAACAACAACAACAACAACAACAGGTACAAGAAGATCAAGGAGGAGGACAAGATGGAGAAATAAAGTCGAGGGAAGAGATTGTAAGTGAGCATTTTTTCTCCTTTTTTAACCTAGTGATTATGAAAACTGAAAGGATTTACTACAAGGTAATTGGCAGAATTTGAATTGGCTTTCTTCTTGTATTGAATCATTTCATGTATGTCATTGTTGCTGCTTGAATATCAATTTATTGCGTTTTACTTACAAAATTATGTACTAAAAAGAACCTCAAGCCAAAAAAAATAAGCAAAGTACCTCTTCGTTCCTGATCACTGCAATTCCCACAACCTGATTCTGGCACTCAGCCAAGAAAGCTTGTAAAGGTGTGTTACCCTGTGAATTATTGTTAGAAGCTTTTAAGTACGTTTTGAAATCTCTTACCTTAGAGAACAAAATGATACGCAAAAAGCTAGTAAATAACACCATTTCAAGAAAAGTTTAAAGTTGTGGAAATATTTGTTCAAACAACGATTCAATTCTGTACAAGTACAATTCTTCAAACGTTTATGCCTATTTTAGACCATGAATTTGTTACAATCAGCGATATAAATTAATATGTTTGGCTTCTATACCTGATCGCTGCAAAGTATTTTGCTCGGATATTTCTCTCATACAAGAGTGATATTCCTCAAAAAGTCTGCTGTTGTTTTCAAATCATTAAATGACAACAATTCTTTTTTGCTCTAAAACTCTAAAAGCTCTCACCTTGTCTCTCCGAGCTCTGTTAAACTGTTTGAGATCTTCCAAGATTCCTTCCTTCATATTAACAGTGGCAACCAGTTTCTCAATGGATTCTAGATCACTGGTGCATGCATGGCGCACATTGAAGTTCCTTAAAAAGAAAGGTAACTAAGTGCATGCACTTTCTTTTAAAATCACACAAGATTTTCTCTCTTTTTCTCTTTTCCACTCATTCTCTCTCTGTCTCTCTTTCTCACTCTGTCCCTGGCTTGCAGGTTAAAGGCGAAAAAAAATAGCACCAACAACAAAGATTAATTTTTAATACAATCATTATATAATATGTCTCACTTTATGGAATTCTACACTGGCCAAGAATATTGTTTAATATTGTTTTACGTGACAGGCTAAAATGTCATTCCTTACTTCAGGAGGCCAGATCGATGAAAAACATATAGTTCATGTGGAAGGATACTGGGACACTTTGGAGTCACCCGCTGAAATTTCATTCAAGTAAGATACAAGTCAATTGAAGGTGTTCTGATTAGGAGTTTTGAATAGACATAATTCAAAGTAATTTGTTTCCGTACTTGGTCCGTAAAGTTTATGTTCATTCACTTACACCATATTAACCAAGATATAAACAATTTATTTTTTAAACACATACATCAATTACTTGAATTAAGAAAAAAAGCAAGAACATTTTATTTGTTGCAGTTCATGATGTTAAGCTGACAATAGTCTTTTAGTAATTAAGAAAAAAACATGATAAATAGCAAATAATTTGAATGCTTGTCTTTGTGACTAAAACAGCATTGAAACTTTTTATATACCATATAGTTTTGACAACCAAGTATAAAACTTATGAGGAGACTTTTTTCATCAAGCTCTAAGTCATTACAAAAGGTACAGTTAACAAAGATATGCAATACATTTTTTAACGAACAAGGAAAATTGTCAAAAATTCCATAAATAACAGACCCTAATGATTACTTAGTAAACGGAGAGCTAGGCCAGATTATGCCCGACTCTCTCTCCCTCTCTGTCACTGTCTCTCTCCCTACCTCCCTCCCTCTCTTTTTCTTTTTGCCTCAGTCTCTTACATTCTAACTTTTTATCTTTGTAATTTCTCTTTTTTCTGTCCATCTTATCCCTCAATCTTTATCCCTTATACTTTTTCTCTCGATCTTCATTTCTTACCCCTCATATTCCTTAAGCCTCTCTCTTTTTTTCTTCCCTTCTTCTTCTTCTCCTTCTCTTCCTCTCACAGCAACCTTTTGAATTTTTTTTTCTTTTTACCTCTCTCCTCTCTCTTCCCCTCTCTTTACACATCTTTCCTCTTTCCTATAATGATAATTCTACTCTTCTTTTTTTCATTTTGCTTCTTCCTTCATCTTTTCATTGTTTTCAACTATATCTTTAATAGGTTTCTTTAACTGCTCAATACTTGCATTTTTAATTTATCTTTATCCCCCACCTTCTTATATTTCTGTCTGTACATCTCACTTGCACTTCTCTCACTTTTACCTAAACATCTATTTTTATCGTTTAACTTTCTGAGCACTCTTTCATTTTCATAATTATTCTCTTTCTCTGTATCTCCATCTCTCTGCCTCATTTTTCATTACTTCTGCAACCTCCTCAAAATGTCAGTCAGTCTATTTGTCTCCTTTTTTCACTTGCATAACCAGCGCAGCCAGGTACTTGCTTACTAGTGCCATTAAAGAAGTGGCATCATGTGCTTTTGAACTGTTTCTAATGTAATGCTAATGATATGTTCTTCTGCTGATTATGATCTTTTTACAAATCAACAGGAGATCAACACAGAGCACACTGAAGAATTCCATGAGTTGGAAAAAGATAATACCAGAGATAATCCTAGCAAAGCTGCAATATAGAAAATCTATTATTGAAAATTTTAGCAATTTATAAAAAAAAACAATATCCCTACTTATCTTAAATATGATTCATTACTTTGCCTTAGAAAGCAAAAATCAATACAGGGGTCACTCTCACCTAATTGGTTTTAACTTCACTTTCAATTTCCATTGATTTGTTCATAAGGAAAATTGCCGTAAGAACATTAAAATTAAGGGACAATTTTGAGAGATGTTTGTAAAATCTGACACCTCTCAGCTACAGAATATTTAATGGTAAATATGACATTATAATCAGAGGGATTGTGACTTATCACAGAAAGTTATCAATAGCTCTTTTGAGGCAGAAAAAAAGCCCAAACACTGGCTCTACTGAATAAGAAAGCTAAAATAAACATGTATATCTTTTTAATAATCCTGAGTAAAACGTTCACCCAAAATATACAATCGTAATAATGACATACAAAAAAAAAATAAAAAAATTCATATATATATATTATAGCAGAATATCAAATAACTTGGTTTTATTAGGATCTCTGCTGTAACATACTTAAAAGATTTTTATGTATTTCAGTTTTGCATCATTGTAAATTTATTTATATACATCTGCCAAAAAAGGTTTAATGAAAGCTCTATAGCATATTGAATAGAAATCTCTTTCAAAACCTCCCAAAAAAATAAACAATCTTATCTAGATAAAGATAATTTACTTTCAAATTAAAAAGACACTACTTCTGAATTTCAGAAAAAAAATTGCTGAAAATTGTCCGCTTGTTTGGATGATCTACATCTAGGTTTATATCTGTAAATAAAATAATAATTGTAAAACAAAATATGATGACCTGGGAGGCTGAACTGCTATTACACTTTCTATTTCAAAAGAATTTGTGGTAAGTTTGGGCCAATGATAATACTTTATAGATCATTTCTGGAAACATAGATAATAGATTGCTAGCCTAGATAAGAAGACACAAATAGTCTTGGGATGAAGGATTGGGCTCGACACTGAGATGTGAGAAGTAATGTGCTACTGCATGAGCTGTCACTAAATCAACGTAGTGTTTATAAATCAGTTGTTTGGTGTCTGGAAGTGTTTTACTTTCAAATTCAGATTCTAGATCTATTATGGTTTCATTGGATGTTGTCTTTTTTTTAATGGAATCAGTTTTGGTTTTCTTTATGACTTTTATCACTTTTTATTAGCAAAAGAAAAAAGCAGGGCATCACATATCCAGCATATATACAAAAGCTATTTTTACTTTTTGAATAAGAAATATCCTTAAGTATTCTTCCCTGAAAGACCATTTTGCAGAAATGCTTTTTGTAAAATGATAAAAAAGCGTTTTTTTTTTCACAAAGATAAACAGCCTAACCACAAAATTCTGGATCAGTGGAAACTCTGGAACCATATGGGGTACTGTGATGACACAAAAGTCACGATCGGGAAATTTTGAAAATGCTTCTGGAAGAAAGTCACAGGATCTGGGTAAAAAAATAATGTAAACTTGATTTCATGCATTGATATCAAGCATGTTTCTTCTTTTAACTGCTTAGGCTTAACTCATTACTTGCTGGTATAGTTATAAAATTCCATCCTCACCCATTCGTCTAGAAAAAAAGAAGACGACCATTTCTTCATTTTCAACATAGTTTAAAAGAATTCAGTCATACAATAATTGAAATGCCAGGATGTGAGACTAACTTGTGAGAACTTTTTTTGTAGTACAGAAGGCCTATTCCATACTATCTAAAAGAAATTAAATTTTAACATGGTTAGCTCATTCAAGTGCGAAACTTAAATTATCCACAGATGCAAATTTTCAAAGCTGCATGTTTCGTTTTAAAGACAAAGCTGTTTTAAAATGTTAAACGATGAGACTTTGTTCGTTATTTATTTGAAGAACATCACCTCATCTCATACTGCTCAGCAATGCAAAAAAGCTGTATACTGAATGCATTGGGAGCTCCGTGGTAAGTAGGCACAAATCGTTTTTGGATTGGAGGTATCAGATCCTTGGGTGTGATAGAATGGGCAAAGGGATTCTGGTAATGATACATAATGAAGAAAGTGAAAAGGTTACTTAATTAAGAGGAAAAAATGTTGCAATCAAAATTAAACAATGTAAAACTAATAGGGCACATAATTTTAATACCCTAAAAAGTAATGTCCAAGATATGGACTGCATTTTATATTTCACTTATTTGAAATACTTCAGAATATTTAGAAAAAGACTTTATTCGTGTGTGTATGTGTGTGAAAATTATTAAACATGAAAATACTTTCATCAAATATACTAGCAATCTTCTTTTCAAAATGGATGGAAGTTAGAAGCTTTACACCTATAGCTACTAATTTGTAATAAACAAGACCAACGGTATCTTGTAGTCTGCTGAAAAATGTATTGATATTTCCAACATGAACTGTGAATATCTATCGAAGGCAACAAGAATTTTGTTTGAATTAGAAAATAAAATCTTAAATTGATTTAAAAAAAAAGGTTTCATGAAAGATGAATCACTAGCCATCACTGGCCATCACTATTTTACTTACAGCCTTCTCAACAGCCTCGGCAGTTTCTTTTACACTCTCCATAAATTCATTTGGGTCTGAGACGAGAACTGGTGAACTACCATCACTAAGACGCTGATCCCTCTTAACGCTTGATGCAGGGCTACCAGCTGTAATATTGACAAAGAGTTCAATGCTAATGAATGAAAGTTAAAACTGAGACATAAACGTGTTGAGAAAATGTTTCATAGTGCTATCCATCCAATTATTTTTGTTCTTTGTTCATAACATTGTAATTTCATTATTTTTATCTCTGTCTTTGTCTTTTTTCCATCTATGTGTCACTACATTTTCATGTTTTTCCTGTGTGACTGTCTCTTAATCAGTTTTTTTTTTTTTTTCGTAAATGTCTGTGTGTGTGTGTGTGTAGCTCTCTTATTTTTCACTGCTTCTTACTTCACTGTTGCTATCTCATTTTCATATTTATTTTCCTTTTTCAATAAATTAGGTGTTCTCTGTTCATTTGTCATCTTACAACTTTCTCTGTCCATCAGTGTACTTCTTCTCCTCTTTCCTATCAATTTGACTCTCTCCTTGCGGCAATCCGTATTTCTCTCAACCTCAACCTCATCCTTTGCACTTACTCTTTGACTATCGTAGTACATGCCAGTCGTTTTCTCTCTCAAAGTTTATTTATCTGTTCTTTTCTCTGACTGCACATCTCCTGTCTTTCCCTATGGCTTTGTTTCTCTTTTTCTCTATCCAATGATCCTTTTTTTTTTTAATATTTTACCCCCTCCATCTTTCGCACTGTCTGTCTATCTATTCCTCTCTGTCCATATATTTCCATCTGTTTTCACTTTATGGCTGACAAAATTAATGCCGATGTATCTTGTATGTCTGCTCCCCTCTCTTTATTTTTCATTCGAAAATTTTCTTTCTCAATCCCTCTCTTCATTGAACAAATATTTTCTTTGCTAATCTTCTTGAATCCTGCATGTATGTCCTCTCTCTCTCTCTCTCTCTCTCTCTCTCTCTCTCTCTCTCTCTCTCTCTCTCTCTCTCTCTCTCTCTCTCTCTCTCTCTCTCTCTCTCTCTCTCTCTCTCTCTCTCTCTCTCTCTCTCTCTCTCTCTCTCTCTCTCTCTCTCTCTCTCTCTCTCTCTCTCTCTCTCTCTCTCTCTCTCTCTCTCTCTCTCTCTCTCTCTCTCTCTCTCTCTCTCTCTCTCTCTCTCTCTCTCTCTCTCTCTCTCTCTCTCTCTCTCTCTCTCTCTCTCTCTCTCTCTCTCTCTCTCTCTCTCTCTCTCTCTCTCTCTCTCTCTCTCTCTCTCTCTCTCTCTCTCTCTCTCTCTCTCTCTCTCTCTCTCTCTCTCTCTCTCTCTCTCTCTCTCTCTCTCTCTCTCTCTCTCTCTCTCTCTCTCTCTCTCTCTCTCTCTCTCTCTCTCTCTCTCTCTCTCTCTCTCTCTCTCTCTCTCTCTCTCTCTCTCTCTCTCTCTCTCTCTCTCTCTCTCTCTCTCTCTCTCTCTCTCTCTCTCTCTCTCTCTCTCTCTCTCTCTCTCTCTCTCTCTCTCTCTCTCTCTCTCTCTCTCTCTCTCTCTCTCTCTCTCTCTCTCTCTCTCTCTCTCTCTCTCTCTCTCTCTCTCTCTCTCTCTCTCTCTCTCTCTCTCTCTCTCTCTCTCTCTCTCTCTCTCTCTCTCTCTCTCTCTCTCTCTCTCTCTCTCTCTCTCTCTCTCTCTCTCTCTCTCTCTCTCTCTCTCTCTCTCTCTCTCTCTCTCTCTCTCTCTCTCTCTCTCTCTCTCTCTCTTGCTCTGCTACTGTTTGTTTCTTTCTCTCATTTTTTCACTTTCACCGGTTTTCTCTGCATGTTTTTGCCTGTTTGGTTCTCGTGCCCAGTGTCCTCATTTCATTCCTCTTTCTTTCCTTATAGATTTATCTATCTTGCTTGGGGTGTTTGAGCACCACCCTCCAAAAATCTGTGGTACAGATCACCCTGACTATCAGTATCAGACACTTGAAGCAGAATACAACAGGTGGATATCCAAAAGCAAAAAAGTAAAAGATGATGCAGATGCTTAAGGGAAGGAAGTTCATCTGCTAGCATATATACCCTAACATCAACGCGCTTCTAAGTTTTTTGTGCGCACTGCCTGTTACTTAGCCTCATAAAAATATTTGAAATTAGTGAGCCTCAAGGATGTTCTTTCCTTCATCTTATTTGGCGTACTAATGCTTTAATACTGTAAAGCACAATTTCTTAAACAATTACAAAACAATACTGTAAGGAGCCTCGATTCTTTAAAATTATCTGCAAATGTTATAACGACTGGTCACTGCTCACATGTCATGATTGAATTGGCAAAATTAAGGAATGTTTTGTTAAATTTGATGTCATTCAAAAGTTTTTAACCATTTCGAATTTCAGCGGCTGAAATCAAAGAATGTCATTGAAAATATTACGAAAACTTCAAAAAAAAAAAAATCACAAGCAAAAAAAGATAACTGCTGACTAGAGAATTCTGGTAACACAGGCACAGTAAGTGATACCTGATGAAATCATCTTCAAAGGCAGCATCAGAAGTCATTCTTGCATCATCTGCTACAGTAACTAGTTCTGCATGCCTTCTATCATCTTCTCCTAATGCTGTTAAAGGTATACTTTGCACGTCATACAAAGATGCCTTTGATAAAACACAAGATCATAGCCCAAAGTAAAATGCCAGCCAATGATCGCAGCACTTCATCTCCTTGTTTTGTTGTTTGGGTGCATTCTGAAGTGACCATTTCCAGGTCACTCTATCTCAGCTCCAAGCCAAATCCTCCAATATTTTGCATAAGGAGTGATCTAGCACTGCAGCCCATAAGTGCCAATCCGAACTCAAGAGCTAAAAAAAGGTATTACTTGATTATTTCCTTCAACGGTTACATGCTTATACACTATCTTCATATAGTAGCGGGATATTAAAGAAGTCTCATGGTTGAATATTTCAAGAATTTCAACCGTTGCCTTTTATAGGGATTACTATCCATGCTGCTTTAAGACGCCAAATTGCAAATCAAAACCTCTGTTTCTCCTCTGAGCCAAAATGTCTTCAGAGTAATTTTCCTAATCTTTTTAATCAAGAACCACACAAGCTCTACGATATTTTCCATTGACAACTCCCTCAGTTTTCTTACCACCAAAGGCGTTTTCTGTTTCTTTCCTTTTTTTTGTTCTTTTTGAACACTGTTTTACAGTTTCTGAAAATTTTATTTTAATCTTTTTATATTCTTTCCCGTTTCTTAGCTTTAAACTCTTTTGAGGGACGACACTCCACAAATTTCAAGTCCTGTTATGGGGCCAGCAGCTGGCTGAAGGCGCTTACTCTTGGTTTATGATGCATAAAATTATGTGGGCTTAAATTTTATTCTATCTAAAAAAGCAAGGTGTTTATAACTTCTATTACTCTTGTATATATGATCTATTTGACTTTTGGTTACAGTTTTTAATTACATGTGTGAGCAGTTGCTCTTGCTCACATGCATTTTTTTTCCGGGGAGGGGGGGTTCCCACTTGTCCTTTCCCATGAGAACTTGAGTTAGGGTCGCATTCCCATTCAAACTTGGGTTAGCGACCTATGTAAGGAAGTTGTAATGTCTAATTTCCTTTGAGGTGCAGGCAGTAGGTTAGTGTGTAGGTGGGTGAGTGTGTGTGCGTGTTAGCCTCCTGATATAACACGAGTTCTTTTTTTTTCTCCTTGGTTTTCCTCTTTCTTCTAACTATTTGATTCTTGTTCGTGGTTGAGCACCTTTTGTTTCCTTCTGCAATCTTACTCCTAGACCGTATTCTCATTTCCGTTACTATTTTCGAATTCTAGCTTATGGAGCTCTTTTACAAGGATTTTCCCTCGTTCTTTAAATTTATATCTTTGTTTGATACCACGTTCTTTGCCTTTCTTGTAACTTCATATAGCTAAAATTTTTGTTATCGTTACTATTTCTATTTTAAGAAACTGCTATTCCCCGATATCTGGTTGCCACTACGTAAATCTAAGAATTGAAGAGACTCATATAAATTTTACAAACTAAGTAGTCTTGTTTCAAAGAAATGAAATTCAGTGTTGCAACAACAGTGAAGCCAAATGATTTCCCACGTAAGTCTCAGGGTAATTAGATTGTTGCCACGGAAGATATAACTGCAAAAACACGGTTCCCGCTTTTCAAAAAATGAGCATTTCACCACGATGATGTCAAGCCGCTTACCTTAACAAGAATTTGCTCCCTAGCAAACCACCGATCCCTGCTTTGTCCTAAGAAATTTTCAACCAATATAGCATTCAATAAATTATTTTAAAACATAAAAGTACCTCTCGAATTGTCTTTGCTTTCCTTGGTACTACTCTCTGGTAGAGCTTCGGCCATCTGTGACGAGTCCCTAGTTCCATCACCCTGTGTGCTGTTGGCTTTTGACTGGGGAGACCCAGCCTCAAGGTTACAAGATTCTGGACAAAAATTGACAACTTCTTTTGCCAGGTGTAATCAGGAGATAGAACATAAAAACTGCAAAAAAATATAAATCTTAAAAATGTACGACATGATCTCTTTACTTTATCATAATATCTAACTGGAAAAGAATACATGCAATATGAATTAAGTGAGCTAAACATCTGTTTCCTCTCATGAAACCTGAAAGCGATAGACAACTTTTATTTACTGAAAATTTCAAATGAAGAAATTCAAGTGAATGGGTGTAACAGCAAGTGCCTTTTTTCTATCAAGCATATTCTTTTAATCCATTTCCAAAATCGATATATAAAGCTATAGAAAGCTGAGGGCAGCCTTTCTTTTCAAAGGTTTCCACTAAAATACCACTCACAGATATACAGAACAGAGTTTTTCAACGGGGTTAAATGGTATTATTTGGTACAATTTATTTTAGACTTTAAGCCTTACATTGATTAACAAAGTCTTTGCTGCTCTCATCAATGTTGACAGTTAGTGATGAACAACGTTTATTTATTTGAAACTTTGAGAGAAGAAACCCATCAGGAGTGGATTCAGAAGCAAAAAGCTGTATGCTTTACATCATGTCCTGCTAATAAATCGAAAATCGAAATTCTTTCATTTCATGTAGAGAACCGGGCGAGCAATATTTCATTACTTACACTCCAGTATTATATTGGTCAGAGATATAAAAAGGAGCTTTCAAGTAGGATGAGGTATATCTTGTAATCTTCTTTTAAAACTATGCAATACCTTTTATAAAGGAAGGAACCACTTTTTGAAAGAGAAAATGAGTACTATTTATTACAAATGGTGAAATGAAAAGTACCTGAGTTAACAGCAAACATGAAGATATTATTTATAAAAGTTTTGGGGCCTAAAATGAAGCAAGAAAAAAAAAAAGAAATATTGTCTTCTAGTCTCACTGTATTCACTTCAAGGCAATTTATATACTTCCGTGTCCTATTTAACAAAAATTGCAAACTCTGCAATCTCCATAGTAAACTAAGTTACCTTTACTTAAGAATTATAACAGCTAGAGTTTTAGTTTGAGAAAATGACTGAAACATTTTCGCCTCTGTGGGATTTGAACTTATGCGTTGGCGCCCGTCCGCTTGCCACTCGAGGAGAGCATCAATACACCATACGTGTACTTCAATAAGCATACTTTCCTAATAATTTATCAAGTTGTGTGGAAGTACCCGTTTTTCTATACAGCTCACTGAATGGGTGGCGGATTGATTCAATAACTTTTGCT
Source organism: Elysia crispata (assembly GCA_033675545.1). Lineage (NCBI taxonomy): Eukaryota > Metazoa > Mollusca > Gastropoda > Plakobranchidae > Elysia > Elysia crispata. The sequence continues at coordinate 1,171,741 of JAWDGP010006562.1, forward strand.
TGCTCTTGCCATCAAGCCATCAATATTGATCTTACCTTTTTTTTTTTTAATTCCTTATAAAACAAATAATGATTTCATTGGTGCTTTTGTGGAACAAAGTTCTGACATTTTGCTTAGATTATAACATGTAAATTTCCCTTTGAAAAAAAAATAGTTTTTTGTTGATCTTCTTCAGAAAAAACAATTTATAACAAGATTCGAGTCTAGGTTGAATCTATTGTAAAATCTAAGTACAAGTATCTGTAACTATCTTATCCTTGATCTTCTATACACTTCAAGTTCTTTCTTATTCTATAACCAAGTTTTAATTCCTTTCTTTTAACAATTATTAACTATTAGGTAACTTTATCTACACCAATCTCAAAACTATTTAACTTCAAATCGAGCTGAAAGAACCTGTAGTGTTGCTTTATCAGCAAATTTAATGAAGTGAGTATTTCCTTCCCTGGCTATGCAAATATTTGTGTTGTTTGAGTGGGGCACAGGGGAATTGGTTACAGGATCAAAGTTCCCCTGTGTTTTTATATAACAATTGTATCCAAGAATCCATATTGGAACCTCTGAGTAAAGAAAATAAAAATTCATAAAATAACCCACACATTGACTTTTGATAAGATTAACCTTTTAACAACAAGAAGAGTAAATGGTTCTGTCAGGGCTGGAGAAAATAAGCTTCATCTGAAACTGATAGCTAACGTAGTATATTCACTGCATTCAATTTTTGAATCTTGGCTGCATTCTAAAGTTGCCAAAACTGTTGACAGCATTTTAAAGACCCTTTTTAAAAAAAAGATATCGTACATTGTAGCTTCCACATCACTTTTTTTTTGATAATTCGTTAATTTCAATGGTTTTTCGTTTTAGACTCACCATGATCCATAGGGTGTGTAGCAGGAGGTGTGGGTGGTGGAGGCACTGTGTCATCATCAGGATGAGGTTTCCTTAAGCCATTAAAAGGGATCAATTCAAAGCACTCATTTAAAACATCTAGGTTAACGTCAGTGCTAATACTCATAAAGCCATAGGAAGTTTTCTCCACCTTGGATAAAAGAATTCAATAAAAAAAAATAGATTAAAACATTATCAATACGGTGCAAAAGAAATTATTCTAATATATACACATATATGTAACATATGACCCATTGCCAAATAAGGCATATCTGTATACGTCACTGCAGTACTTGAGCCATAACTTTATGTCTAAACTACGGTTCTATCTATAATTTGGCACATTTATTAAAATGTAAATAATCAACAGACAAAATTTTATTTTGATTGATCAATTGGTTTTTATTTTACAGACTTCCAAACTATGAAATCGATACTAAAATCAACCGTGAAAATCTATCATGAAATAAACCTTACAGGAAACTGCACTCCAAAATCATTTTAAGAAGGCTTCAAAGGTTACTTTTCTCTCCTGAGACATTGGAAGAAGTGTAGCCATAGGTTCCAATGCTTTTTTTACTGAAAAAAATCGTTGATTATGTCTTACGGGTGCTTCAAAAATTCATAACTTAACATACGATTTTCCAGTCAAATACACCTAGGTGTTTGAATCTACCAAAATCTAATACCTGTCTAAGAAACTAGGTCTTTTTTTTTTTAAACCATGGCGAGGAATTCAGTTGAATTGAAAAATAATCTTAAAGCCCCTAAAAATAAGCGGTCGGGGGCTGAGTCTAGTCTTATTATCGCCAATGTGCGTTTTCGTGTCAAAAACTGTGACGAAAGTTACGCGAAAAAAGCAAAGCCGACAAAATATCAACAACCACATTTTTTTAAATTATAAATTCTCTGGATATTTCCTAATTTTAAGATTTCAAAGTTATTTAAAAAAGAGAAAAGTTGTTTTGAACGTCCGTTCGCCTTGTCGGATATTGCTTTCGAAAAAAGATCTCGCGAGACACGATGACCTTTCGCATTTTTCGCGTCAAACTAAGAACTGCTCTTAAGAGTTACTCTGACCGGTAGATCTACCCTGCATAACATCGCATCCAAAGTCTCTCAAATCTATCTTCACAGGTGAGTTCTGTTTAACGATAGTTTTTTATTTCGCTATGACTTCTTTTCTCTTTTCATAACATTAACTTGTTTTTGGATAACTTACTAAAGAGTCAAGGAATTGACTATACTGTCATGGCGTCTCACTCGTCATTTTTGTGTAAGTTACCGTACTTGGAAAATGTAGATCTAGATAATTTATCTCAAGAAAAGGCATCCATCAAGTTCTGCATAGTCATATTTTTTGTAACTTGGAAAGGATTAATGTAAATTTTCGGTTTTTCTTATTCTTCTCACAAATATTTGGATCTTCTATCACTTAACACGATCTGACAGAGTTGTTTTCACGTCAAACCATATTTATTTGGAAAAGTTATGAAAAGGTTCAGATTTAAAGAAAAGTCATGGCTTTTTTAAGAAGTGTAGACAATAAAGCTAGAACAGTTCTCCTAATCTTTTGAAATTTATATTTAGTTTTCGAGCCAACACGTTTGTGCATTTATTAGAGCTGTGAGATAACTTTCACAAAATTGAACAGAAATAACTTCTTTGTCAATTTGTGTAAGTTTGATAGATCTAGATCTAGATTTTGGAGAATTGCAGGAAACCTGCATTTTCTATTTTGTTTTCTTCTGAAAAGTTCTATGAATGATACTAGGCGTTTATATCTACATATGTTACAGTAGTCAAAGGTTTAAAGAGAATATGCTGACAAACTTTCCCAGGATTGCTACAGGACATTGTTTTCTTGAAACTGATTTGGCTAAATTAAGCAAAATGAAAATTATAAATATCTAGATCTAGATCTAGATCATAATACAAAATCCATATATGAGAAAATTGTATCAGTTTATGACTGGAAAGAATTTGTTTTTAACTCATTCAAGGGTAAGATTGTGCAAAAAAACAGAAGGGGCAGGAAAATGTGCTTGTCTTTTTGTGTTAGTGAACCAATTCCAAGAATAGTAAATAAATTATTATATTTTCTCTCCAGCTCCATTTTTATAAAGTGTGCCAAAACAGCAACTTAATTTTAATGTTTAAATACTGGTAACTTAAAGAAGGTTTTCAACAATCTAGATCTAGATCTAGGTGCAAACTTTCAAAGGATTTAATCTAGAGAGCACTGTTTTCATCATGTCAGATAGCCAACATTCCTGAAAGTAGTGCAAGTTCCTATTTCTAGAAATTAAGTTATTATTTTCAAATATTATTTCTTAAAGTTTATTATATTAGTTGTTGGAATTAAACAGTGAGAGATTTGTAATGTTTTAAGTACCGGTATTGGGGGATATTTCCTTAAGTTTTTGTAAGGAAATAAAAATGTTTGGGAGTAGCAGTCCAGTTGTAATGCTTATTTCACAATCTAATTTTGATTTCTATGGATAGAATGAAATGCTTTTTATAAATTTAATAAAAATCCACACACCGGATACTGTGTGTTGTTAACATTAAACCATTCACACTGTTTCACAAGATGAAATCTATGCAGCTACCTCTTAATTTGGACAATATGTTTAATAATAGTGGTTTATCACTCAGGACAACTTTTACCAAAGTAGGAGAATTTGAACAAATTTTTTTTTTTATTTTTTATAATCCAGATGGCAGATGACATCAATCATGCAACAGACAATAATACAAACCCTTTAAAGCGGTTACCAGTGCTCGTAAGAATTTTATTCAAATTTTCCTCTTGAATAATCATTCAGCATTATTCTTTGTCTAGATATTATGAAGACTATTACATTTACCCTTTTGACAAACAAAATTTTTTGTCTTTAGCACAAGTAATCAAGAGGTCAAGGATTTTTTCACTTTCATCTATTCTTGTTAAGTGTAGCAGTTATTACTGGTATTTGTTAGCATCATGTATGATAGTTATCCATTTCAGAAGTTTCACAATCAAAACAGCTCTACTCCACCTATAGTAAGAGCACCACAGAAAATTAAAAGGTCAATTTAATTCCTATAAAATCCCTTCATGCACACAATTTTCCATTTTTTTTTTTATAAAAAAAAAAAAAAAGAACAAAGAAAAAAAAACGGTTATCTCCAAGCAGAGCGTACAAAATTAGAATCGAATACTAACAGCATAATATCGGTGTATTTTTACGATTCCGGTAACTATCGATAAGGTATTTAACACAAAAAAGTCGATAAAATACAGGTTTAACTAAATCATGGTATATACCTAAATTTATTACTTTTTTTTCTCTTTTATAAGGCTTATTAGTTATTATCGCATTTTAAACTATGTTATGTGGGCCTGTTATGTGTATATTTTCAATCTATTCTTTTGAAGTTTGAAGATAATCTAAAGGCATTTGTAGATTTTTATAACCAATATAGATTTAATGAAGTGACGCAATAATTACGGGTATTGCCCGACCTAAACCGGAAGTGGGTAAGTGAAAGTTTTTACCGCGTAAACAAACGCATTTTTTAAATAATGGCCGGGCGTCCTCGTAACAGAGTACATATTGTTGATGCGTTTTTACAGGACGGTGACATTTTAGCAATCGTGCCTCGTTTAATTCCACTTGGTGGGAGATTTCATGATAAAATATCAACCTTGGAGTGGTTTGCGGAGAGGAGATTAATATCCAATAGTGTGAATTGCCCTACTTGTAATGAACTGTGCACATTGAGCCATTACAATTCTCAAGACGGTTTTAGGTGGCGTTGCTTTAGGCATAATTTTACCCAAAGTGTTCGCGTAAATTCTTTCTTTGAAGGTGCAAAAGTTTCTTTGGACACTGCTATTGTTTTACTTTACTGTTGGGCAGCAGACTTTTTACAGTTGCAAATACAAAGAGAAACTCTTTTGTCAGGAAATTCTGTGAGCCTATGGTGCACTTTTTTAAGAGACGTTTGTGAGAACGTTATTGAAAATAACCCTCAAGAGGTGGGAGGTTTTGACGAGAACAACGAACCAATAGAGGTTGAGATTGATGAGAGTAAATTTTTTCACAGGAAATACCACCGCGGCCTGTGGAGAGAAGGGCATTGGGTATTTGGGGCGATTGAAAGAAGATCCAAACAGTGTATTTTAGTTGAAGTCCCTGACCGCGCAGCTGCAACACTAGAGCCAATCATCAGACGCTGGATACTGCCCGGTAGCCATATCATATCCGACGGGTGGGCAGCGTATGCCAACATTGATGAAATTGGCAACGGCATATATACTCACAGTGTGGTTGTGCACGAAAGGCACTTCGTTGACCCAGACCATCCAGCTATTCACACACAGCTGATAGAAAATACGTGGATGAGAGCCAAGAAAAAACTTCGTAGACAACACGGCACTTCTGTCGATTTATTTTCTTCTTATATGGCCGAGTTTATGTGGAGGAGTCGAGTGGGGGAAAACAAATTTGCAGAATTTCTCTTGGCCATTCGACAGCTATACCCTTTTTAAGGTAAGTTCAATTTTTTTAATTGTGTCCAACGTTGGCAAAAAGGTTTGTCACTACTGTCATATTGCGGTATTACAACGTGTAGGGTATAATGTACTTGGAATCTAGATCTAGATTATAGGCCTATTGGTGGCGGATCTATATTTAACCTAGGTCTAGATCTAGATTTAGCCGCATGTTTAATACTTAGGTTAATATTTATATGTAAATCAGTTTAGATTTAACAACCTATAAAAGTTGTTTGAGCTATTTTTAATCTAAATCTAACGTTCACAAAATCACGTTTACTTAAATTTATTATTTATTTATAGTTACTCATTTACTTAATTTTTTACAGCTTTGGCGCCCCTTTCACCGCGTTAAAACAGACAAATAAAAACAATAAAAATCTAGATGCGAACATTTTAATCATATCGATATCTAACTACTCTCTTCCTGAGCCGCTGAAAATTATTATTAGTAATCGATACCACTCAAATGACAGTACTTGAATATTGTTCGCTCTGCTTGGAGATAACCAAAAAAACATCAGTTGGAGGAGAAATTATGTAGACTTGACTCCTCCTTTTTTGTTGTTGTTTCAGTTTCTACTCAAGTGTTATTAGTCAAGAGGCTAAAAAGAATCTAATCCTGATTTTCGTCTCTAGAATTGCTATTGCATGATTTTAGATTTGTCTTTAGAATACAATTTAAGCCATTTAGAATGGTACCTTTCAATAGTCTATTTTTTTTTCTTTTTCAGTGAACTGTTTTTCATGAATTTATGGCCAAAGAAAAAGAAGCTTGTTTGCCCAAAGAAAACATCCAAAAGCCAAGCATGAGGCAGAATACAGTGCCAGGCTAAAGACAGATGCTGAAAATGGGCAGCCTATTGCTTGAAGCAGAATTTACTAGTAAAGAATTGTTGGGGCAACTTAAAGCAGGAGCAGAGGAGGAGCAAAATATAAAAAGCAGTATGACTATGAGATACAAACTGAAAAAGTCAATGACTCTACTAAAGTGTGCCTGAAGCTGAAAATATTCAGCTTGAATATTACAAATCATTTACATTGTAGTTGTGAAGCTGAAATTTTAATTTTATTTGGTCGACTTTTCTTTAGTTGAAGCTACAAAATGTATTTGTTGATATTGTTTACAGAAATGCATAGTATATGATTCAAGTTTAAGGTAGTTCCCTGATACCTGAAGAAAAATTCTTTTTCAGTTCTATTAACACTTTTGACTTTTAAAGCATATGATTTAAAGTTTTTAAAATTTACTTATCATCAAATAGTAGTTGTTACAAGGCTTCTCATTTCATCTGGGATGCAAGACACATTACATGTTTAGGTGTCAATGAAAAGCCCAATTTAAACACAACTTATTAAGAACATTTCTCAATGCAAATTAGAATGATGAAAGGTCAGTTGAAATGCATCTGATGCTTTATGTCATGAATGAAATTTTATTCTTGGTGGATTGTATGAAAAAATACTTAAGTGACCAGTTTGGTGTATGCATAGTTCAATCTCATTTGATTTAAATAAATGTGTACGTCATAAAATCATATTTTAAATAGGAGTTGTAAATTTTCATGCTATAATCCTAGTAAATGTAGATGTTCACAAAAAGGCCCATTCTTTGCAACTTTTTTAAATGAAGGGGAAATATCAAATTGGATGAAATGATTATCATTATGATTTCTAGCTTTTTATTTCTGTATGACATACATCTCCTCTTCTTTGAATTATATGAATTATATGTCCACTGCTTGGAAAGTACTAATGTGTGCAAAATGATTGTTTTTAGATAAAAGAGCAGTACTGTCTACAATAAAGTATACCAATAATTTATTTTGATTTTCATGATGCAACATAATTTCAATACACTTTCTTTGCATAGTTCTTTATTTTTTATTAATCTTTGACATGATCAGTGATATGGAATTTGTTAAAGAGTTGCAGTTCATTGTTTGCTTATCAGTTCTTTCCTTTGTTCGTTTTTGACCTGACAATTTTTCAAGAAAATTAAAACTTAACAAAGATATTGACAAGAAAATAGAACCTCTTACATTAATTTTATTTTTAATTCATTCACAAGTCTCATTCTTGAGTAGTTGAACTTATTAGCAGAGAGTGGCGTGACTTCTTTACATTTTGTTTGTTTTTTTTACAGATATTTTTTGTGTTTATGTAGTTTTTTATAATGGTACAGTATAATGAATAGAAGGATACAAATAATTTTGAACATTTCCCAAACAATGACCCTGATGGATAGGCAATTTTAGACTAAAGAAACATTACATGTAGTACTTAATGATAAATTTATGAGTCTGTGGAGTACTTCCAAATAGCACGGGGTCAGATATTGTTCATAATATACTCTTACAACATATAATCCTTTAAAAAAAAATATATTTGTTCAATTAAGAATGTTTTGACTAAGAGCGTTTGAAAAAGATGTTTTTTTCGTGTTATTTTACGTATCAAGGGCAATTTCTGGCTAGAATGAAGAATAAACATCTTATTTAAGCTTTTATCCTAAATTAAAAGATTATTACAACGTTTTTTGGTTTTAAGTGTATCCAAAATATGATTATTTTTAGAGTAAAATATCAATAACTTCGTTTAAATATTGCGTAATCAATCAAGGGCAGTAACTCTGTCAATACTAAAGTACTTATATAAAAAAGTATATAATATCTTCAACAAAGGTCTATACTACAATTTTGCATCTTTGAGTTATATAGAAATGTCTATAGCTTTCAAGATAAAGGAATACCATATGGGCGTAAAATCATGATAGATCTAAGCTACCTGTATTTGGCAATGGGTCATATATATATATATATATATATATATATATATATATATATATATATACATATTAAAAAAATTTTTGCATATTTCCAATATACATGTATAAAATTGATTCTATGACAGGTTCTTCTTAGAATGTTTCTTTAAAATCTGTTATGGTACTATTTAAAATCACTGACAAAAAGTAGCAACACTTGAAGTTATTTCAAACAGTAAAAGTTTAAGAAGGTAAAAAAAAAAAAACCTTACCGCAGCCACAAGGCACTGCATATCAGAGTCTTGGGCCTCAATAAGCTCTGCCAGAAAGTAGTCACCATAGGTATTGTGGAGCATATCACTTTGTCGATTAAAAATTGGAGTCAGGTCGTCATGATCTTCAACACTTGTTGAAAAATTTCAAGAATAAAAATAACAACTCTGTCCATTTTCAACTGATGACATTAAGATCAGAAAAAAATTAACAAAAAAAAAAAAAAAGAAAGGAACCCCCCCCCCAAAAAAAAAACAAAACAAAAACAAAACAAAACAAAAAAACAAAACAAAACCAAAAACAAAGCAAAACAAAAAAAAAAAACCTTCATAAGCACTGCTGAATCCCATTACGTCTATTGTTTGTTTTTTCTTAATTTAAACATTAAATGTATTTATACCAACTTCTCTCTCTCTCTCTCCCTCTCTCTCTCTCTCTCTCTCTCTCTCTCTCTCTCTCTCTCTCTCTCTCTCTCTCTCTCTCCACTCCCCTTCCCCCTCCAAGTCTATCTATCTTCATCTCTTTTGATATCGCCAGTCTGCTTCTTTGTCTTTATATTTGTTTGACTGTCTGTATGTTTGTTGCTCTCTGCACACATATCTCTCTCACTCTCTGTCTCTGTCTCTCAACTACTCCCTCTCTCATCACACATTAAAGTACAAAGTACAAGGATTGCGCTACCAATTCTACCGATCGTGCATGTTAAAGCATATTGAGACAGTGTTTCCCATGCGCAATCCAACTCGTGTCAAATCTCGACAAAGTATGCCAGAGAGTTCTTGAGTAGTTTCCGCCTTTTATGGCAATCGGATTTCTTCGGAATCTGCAATGGCATTTTACATGTTTGTTTTACTGAATTTTAGTTCTAAAATTAAAGAAAACGGTACTTACAATGCTTGTCTGATGTGCAATACTGGAACATGCTCATGTCTTTTGCACACGAAAAGCACACAGCTCTCCTTTTGCCCACTTTCACTCTTTTCCATAGGTTTAAAGGCTTGGGCAAGGGAGGAATCTGACAATCCGTCAGCCAGAGAAAAATAATATTCATGTTACATTAGATTGGTTATTAGAACATTCTAAATTTTTTCATCAATATTTCAATTACATTTTTTCGCTCTTTAAGTAGCTAAAATCAAGGGAATGAATAGTTTTAGTCATGGCGGTTTCAGTAGCTGATTTGATAGTGCACTGCAGCGAACTACTGATGCAGAGCTATACTCTATGCAGAGGATACTCTTAGAGGCCGTTTGGCTTATAAAAGTACTGACTAACAATTATTCCTCTAGACCTACCATAATTATAGGAATCTGAATTTTAGATTTCAAATTCTAAAACTAATCAAATAAAGTCTTTTTTATATGGAAATGGTAATGTTCAAACACTCGCTGACTTCTTAAATTATTTTTTCATTAGCATCTAAAAATGAAATCTTACCCGGAAATGTCCCAACGGGTACACTAAGGAACAAGAAATGGAGATCCGGAACAGCATTGAATGCTGTCCGTATAATCTCCTGTGCACATCCCATGGCATATTCTTTCTTTGCAACAAAATAATGAAGGAAGAGAGTGTTCAAAGAGGAAACCTGAAAATAGAATGGCATTTTTACTGGATTGTGTATTGAAAGATATAAAGTGGCAACATAAAAAACCCATGTGACTTTGATGGTCATCATTGCCAAATTTTTAAATGACTTTTGCACGATTTTAAATACTCCGTACACAACATAGTTATGATAACTGAACATAAAACATATTTTGTTTCGGTCTTCATATCTGCACCCTATTTAGGCGGCTAGCCTCTAAGGACCCTAACTTGTGAGGGTTGCGTTTCTGGTAGAAACTTATAAAGGCCGGAAAAAAAGAAAAGAAAAAAAAAAGCCCAACCACGTGCTCTTTTCAAAGTGGGCCCTATATGACCGAAAATATAATTTATATTGCATGGTTTTAGAAAGATTGTATTTTCGGTAAGTTTCATCTTAATCTTACATTATACTAAGACGAAGAAAATGCATAAACATGGGTTAATATATAAAAAAAAATACGCCATATATTTCGAAATGCGCTTCTTCTCTCAGTTAAGACTTACCCTGGGATAGACTGTTAATGTGAAACTTAAAAAAAAAAAAAAACCGAAGTTAACCTAAAAATGAAATTTGATGGGTTTATTAAAATCCAATCACGCCCTTCATTAAAAGTATCCTGTGGCTGTTCAAAATAAATTTGAAGTCTTAAGAGAAGCTGAGGAAGTCGACCAACAATGGGTAAAGTTCAAAGAAGTAGAAGTGAGGAACAATTACCAAAAGTCGAAAGGAAAACAAAACAAAAGTGGATGACAGATATTTTGGACTTTATGGAAAAAAGGAGGCAAGTAAAAAACAAATAGAGAAAAATACCAAACATTGCATAAGGAAAACAGAAAAAAAATGTGATGATGCCAAAGAGAAGTGGCTCAATGACAAGTGCAGAAACATTGAACTATATTACAGAAGTACGGAGAAGATAATCTATAAAAACACTGAAGAAATTTCTGGAAAGAAAACATGCTCATCCACAGGGTGTCAGGTTATAAAACGGTGACATCATTTTGGAAAAAGAAAATATCATAGACAGATGAGCAGAGTACATAAATGAACTTAAAAAAAAAAAAAAGGATTACAATGCGATGAAGCATTTTTCTGGTCCACCTATCATGAAAGATAAGATCAGAGCAGCAATAAGAAAGATGAATTTAGGCAAAGCAACAGGCCCAGACAGTATATCGTTGGAACTTTTAGACTATGGAATTGATATGATCACAACATTACTCAACGAAATCTATGACACAGATCAGATTCCAAGAGACATCTCCAAATCTACGTTTACAGCACTGCCAAAAAGTGTGAATTGCCTAGAGTGATCAAATTTATGAGTCATATCACCAAAATACATTTAAGAATCATCAAGATGTGAGTCATGAAAAAAAAAAAATAGAAACAGTAGAGGAGCAGAGTGGCTTTGTGGGGGAAAAGGTTCAACAAATGCAATCTAGATCCTTCGAACTATGATCGAATGAGCTCTGAAATACAAAAAGTGGTGTATCTGCGCTTTATTGACCACACGAAGGCATTTGACAGAGTACGACATAATGAGATAATCACACAACCAATGCAATCGAAGCTATTTATCTATTAGTGATCAAATAGATATACTGGGAACAGACTGCAGTGCGGGTTGGTGGGTAAATCAGCTCATTAAAAAAAATTAAAGCCTGGTGTCAGGTAAGATGTGTGCTTTCCCAAACCTCTTCTCTCTTTACAGTGAAGTAATAATGGGAAACCTTGAAGGACACTCAGGGATTAAATAAGGAGGGCACAACGTAAACAACTTGAGATACACTGCTGATACTGTATTAATTAGAGGAAATAGAGAAGAGCTGCAAGAATTATTAGACACAGTGGAAGAAACAAAAGATACTGGAGGCAACAAAAATGTGGTTCCCACCGAGAATACTACGAATCTCATGGACTGCAAGAAATCAAAGCAGTATTACGAGAAGCTGACACAACAAGATCACTCATAAATAGAATACTCTGCGCCAGGCAACCTTTTTTGCCATGTGATGAGAAAGTTAGAAGATCTTGTGACAACTGGAATGAGTGAAGCAAAACGCTGCTGGGAAAAATAGAGTGAAAACATGTTGGATGGTCTAACAAACTAGCTACAAGTAAGACGAGTGACAGAAGCAATGAAAGCGACGAGGGATAAAGATGCGTGTAGGGTCATAATCGCCAAAGCTCTTTAGAGCACAGTACCTGATTGATTGATTGATTGACAGCTCTCTTGGTGGCAGGGTACATGATATGATTTTCAGTCCGAGACAGTTTGGTTCTTATCTCGCACATGATATTTTTTAGTTCAAGTTTGAAGCTTTTGTTTTGAAATCATGATAATTATTATCTAAACTATTCGTGTAAATTCATATACAGTACTTAATATGTATTTCTGTTAAAAATGTTAAACTTCTTGATGATTAGGTGCACGACTTCTTATTCTATAAAAGATAAAAAAAAAATGTGATTCGTCTCTAAGAAGGACACATGCAGAAAACAAAATGTCTGGCGTTTTCTTTGCTTACACGTTTGTGCCAACAGGATAGGTTTCAAAGATTGAAACATATAATATCAAAATTGGCACTTGGCTACTCTTATGGCGATGGCAAGGTGTCGAAAAAAAAAAAAAAAAAAGGAAAGGGGGGGGGCAGCGGTTCATGAGAGGCATCAATATGAATGGAGTCTATCTAAAGGGTGATTCTGAAAGAGAGTCAAAGTATGGGTTTTCCGTATGGTTTTTGTTTTTAGGAAACCAATTATTAATGGATAATTGTATGCATCGTTGTTCCGAAGGTACTTCTCCTGCCTTCACTTTATAATTGAGAAGTTCGAAGAGAACCTAAAACAACACATTGGCTTTAACGGCGAATTGTGTCAAGCAGCTTCAAAACACTTTAATTTCTAGATGGAACACGCATAACTTATTTGGATCCGAATGGACTGCGTAAAGTCTGCTCTGTCAACACACCAGTCAGCAAGACCCACAACGCAAGGTAATTTTTTTTGTCATAATAGTACGGTAACGTATAACTTTAAACGATATTTAAAAAAAAAAGGTTTAATCTTAAGTATTTTACATCTTCTTTCACCATGAAAGCCTTGTCTTCCAGGTGATGGAAGAGCTCTGCGTATGTATTGATTGTCTGTGAAATGAACACAAGCTGTTTTAAATACGTAGATTTTGAAGCCGGTTTTTTTAGTTGTCATTATTTGTGAAAAGATATTATTAATAAACATTCTATTGCATGATTTGCTAAAGATAATTGAAATGTTTGCCCTCGTTTACGCGTTATTAAACACTGATTGAGTGTAAATAATCCTTCATTTTTGACTGAATAAAACTGGTGAGAGTATACAGCCGTATGGAACGCCGAAATAAAGGTCCCGTTTTTTACTTCAAATTAAAAGGAAATTTGGAATAAGCATTAGAAGCTTCTTTGAAAAGAGAGAGGGTTAAAAGATATGTTACGAAAACGTGCTTCTAAGTGTTTCAATGACCTTTTTCAAACTAGAAAAGCCGGCTAAAACTTTTTTTTTTCCTAGTAAGAGTTTCGCGGGCCTAGGGTCCAGCGTGTAGAGTTCTTTTCTATATAAATATTGAAATTTTAGACTGAGCTTTTTTTTTAGATTGAAATACGCATACTTATCAGCTGTTGATCATTCTCTTTATCGCTTTCCAGAAAAGTCTAGTATGATAAGAGATAACGGCTGATAATTTGATAGTTTGAAGCGTTTCTATCAAATTTTGAAATGAGAATGGCAATTGCTTTTTTCTAGGAAGGAAGAATATTTCAACAGTCAAATCATGTTTAAAATTTTAAATACGGTACTGGTGCACGCCTTGGAAAGATGGGTAAGATATATATATATATATATATATATATATATATAGAGAGAGAGAGAGAGAGAGAGAGAGAGAGAGAGAGAGAGAGAGAGAGAGAGAGAGAGAGAGAGAGAGAGAGAGAGACAGAGAGAGAGAGAGAGAGAGGGAGAGAGAGAGAGAGAGAGAGAGAGAGAGAGAGAGAGAGAGAGAGAGAGAGAGAGAGAGAGAGAGAGAGAGAGAGAGAGAGAGAGAGAGAGAGAGAGAGAGAGAGAGAGAGAGAGAGAGAGAGAGCGTAAAAAGTCTTCCAACGTTATGAAGCGGGTACGAGAAGTTGATCTTCACCAGATCTTTTCGGGTGATTCCTACAAATCAAAACATTACTGAACCAAAAAATTTAAGAAGCTTTGTTTTATTTATATTTATCATTCTGGCACTTGTAGACCGCCCAACCAGGAAGCCAAAGGCCGCTCTCTTACAAGAAATACGGCGAAAGCCCTAATCATTTCTCTCGAAACTGGGCATTTAGAAAGAAACTCTGTCAGATAATGAACAATAACTTGTATCGAAAGCTTAAAGTTAAAGTGATGCGTTTGTTAGGTATCGGAAAAAAAAAAAAATTTTACTGAACGTCCGCAATCTAATGGAATAATCTCTGACGCGGATTTTTCCCCATAAACCATCATCATGGAAGATGTTTTTCCTGTGAACCATGAGGTATCAAACGCTAACGCATCAGATATTTGATTTCTGTAAATTTCATATTGTATCGTTAATTTAATTATGGCATGCCTTTCAAATAATACAATACATCTTTAACAATCTTCCGTATGATATGAGATTGGGTTATAAAGCAAAGAATACATTTATGCTTAGATGAATATGAAACAAATCACGTCAAAAAGAAAGTATAAAGATGTTTCGTTAATATGATCGTCTAGCAGTCAAAAACACACATACGCATAAAAAATACCCACATTTAATACATAATCACAAGCCCAGCGAAACGGCATAAAATGAGTAAAAGAGTTTGAGATCGCTCAGTCAGAAACTAAATGAAGCGACCAAAGAAAAAGACTTGTCTCAAAATATGCCATTGCTAAACTAATAAATTTATAAATTCTTTGAGAAAACCGCAAGGTAAAGATTTATTTTATCTAATAATGTTTGTAGATTTTGCATTTGGACATCTGTTATTGACGTGTAAAACTATAGGACAAATTATGTTGTTTTTGTACCAGAGCATATTAAACCCTTCGAATAGATTAAACAATGATACTTCTGCACAATGAAAAAAAGTTTCTATTTTGGACCAATATGCATGTGCCGTGTTACAGATCAATCTGTTGGGTATCACACACACAGTAACATATACTGGTGTCTGATAAAAGGATTTTTTGACGTATGAAAAGAGAAATGTGAGTCATTTTTATCACACATGAAATGAACTTAACTAAGTTTGATTTTTAACAGATTTAGTAATTATGTGTACTTCTTTTGCTTCTAATTTTTGCCGATTTCTACTTGCCGGATTATCCAGCACGTTATATCTGTGGATTATTTTACAAGCATTAATATGCATAAGTAAGGAAATACATTAATTAGATCTCTACGTTTATGAATGATATATTACATTCAGAATAGAAGCAAACATAAAGATGCCCTGAATGGGTGTTGATAGTGATGATAAAGATAAGGATAATGATAATGTTGAAGATGATGATGATTATGATGATATCGTTTAAGTAAGAATAATTACTCTTTAGAGATAAGACGATTCATTTGCTGCGGATAATGGTATGAATACGAGGGGAGGAGAAAAAGAAGGAGGTGGGGTATTGAAAAATCTCTAGATATAAATAGTAAATTATTTAAAAATTCCAAATGTGAAACTAAAACAAAAAAGTTCTATTCGAGATCTTGTTTCGACATACCTGGCCAGACGCATAGGTTATTTTAAACCAATCCTCCCAATTTGATTGATCCACATCGGGTATATTCGGATAGTCCAGAAAAGCTGCATGGCCCATGATTTCGTCACTACTGCTGCAGAGAGTGACAGCTAATGCAGCCTTTTCACTGTTCGATAAAGAAGCAGCACGTAAATCGAGAACGTGAGATGTTAAAACTTACCAAAAGTCCAAAAGCAATATACCCAAAAATGTTTTCAATGTAACGTGTAATATTATAAACCTATATGACAACAACAACATTACTCTTAACAACTGTAGCGCGAATCAAGCACCTACAATATAGACAATGTTGAGTTAAAGTTTTACATTTTTCAAAGAATACATAACATAATACAGAAGCAGAACATTATTTCGTGGAGAACGGGGGTTCATGTTTGGACAAAAAGAAAAAGGTAATGCAACAAACAGACAAGGGTTTTTGGCTGTGAAAGTTCTGGCAAAGACTTTTTGGTCATGATTTATAGGGCTTCATCATTCATTGCGTCATCTCTCAACATTCCCTAGTATAATTCATCAGTTACACCGTTTGCATTTCCTTTCACCTGGCTCATATTAACGAACAGCCTTACACATATGAAAACGACAGAGTACATTTTGGCCTTGCATTAGTCCATAAACATTAAAGGCTCACGAACACACATTTTCAGACACCCCTTCCCCTCCCTCACCCTCTCTGTCTGTCTGTCTCTCCCCCCCCTCCCTCCCTCTCCCTCTCCCTTGCTCTTTCTTCATGCTTCCTCCTCTCTTTTTTCTGTCCATATATTTGTAGTCTTTTCGTTCATAGCTCTGTTAATTGGTCTTTCTATCTTTTCTTCTCTCTGTGTCCATATCTAAGTATCAATTTCTTTGCCTGTCTTTTTTTTTAATCTCCCTCTGTAGCTTACCCCCCGCCCCCCCCCCCCCCTATCAATTTTCTTTGGTCCTCACCCCTCCACCCTCAACCTTACTCTTACCTCTCAATCTAATGGTTAGTGTGATTGTCTATCAATATTTCATACTAATTTGTGAATATCTTTATGTAATTAAAATGTTCTTGTGTCTGATGAAGGCGCAAAGCCGAAAGTTTACATCTTTTGTTTTGTATTGTAAATTTTGGAGCTGCACTATTCATTTTTTTTTTTTAATTTTTTTACGATTCTTCGCAACTAGTAGTAGAAGTAGAAGAAGTAGTGGTAGTAGTAGTAGTAGTAGTAGTAGTAGTAGTAGTAGTAGTAGTAGTAGTAGTAGTAGTAGTAGTAGAAGAAGTAGTAGTAGTAGTAGTAGTAGTAGTAGTAGTAGTAGTAGTAGTAGTAGTAGTAGTAGTAGTAGTAGTAGTAGTAGTAGCAGTAGTGGTAGTAACAGTAGCAGGAACAACAGGAGAAGTAAAAGTTGAAGCAATGGCAGTATGTAATCGGTGGCTGGGTAGTACTAGTAGAAACTGTCAATTGTAATTGCCCCTGAGAATCTTTCAGGAAACGGTGACTTTCTTTAAAGCTTGAAATAAGGTTGATGAAAAATGATCAAAGGAGAAAAAATTAGGAGAAGGAGGTGGAGGAGAAGCAGAAAAATCTTGACTGGTACTTACATTATATTGACGACATTAACTCTTCCAAAAAGCTTTTCTGTCCATGATTCAACAAGCTTTAGAATGTGTGGAGCGTCAAGAGATTCCGTTCGTCGAGCTGTGATCACTTCTGATTCTGGTTCACTCTGTTGGTTAACAGGGCTAGCCATTTTTACGCCTTTATGAAGTGAGTTTCCTTGACAAAAATCTAAACGAATGACCTGCACTTTATCACAATACAAAATGAAGGACCTTCCAGAAACTGTCAGAGCGGTATCGCCATTCTACCCTAGCAACAATGTTTTCCGGTCGTGTGAAATCAAAATGGCAGAGCGCTGCATTCGGCAAAATGAAATCGAAACAGAAAGTCCACTAGATCTAGATCTAGCTACTTTCAGTTTTACTGTTCAGATGGAGTTCAGAGCCTATGCAACTATTTTGAAATCTAGATCAAGAGATCTAAAAAATAACTTAAGTAGTTATCTGTATCTTATTTCTAGATTCTCGGACCGATTCTAGACCCTTTTTATGACCAGATATCCTAGATTTTATATTTCTACATGGATCTTGATTTTTAAATTTTTGCGACCAGATTCAATTTTTAAACGAAATAAGTGCTTGTCATCAGAGCTTTTGCTCAAAATAGAAAACCTGTTCTAGATCTTTAGGAGGAGATGTTTTTAAACTTATGTATTTGAGACTCAAATGAGTTTCTAATTTGTTCTTTGAAAACGAAATTTACTATCTCGAGTTGCAGCAAGAAAAGCACTTAGCCTACCTAGTGAAAATCTTGATTTAAATAGTCTATCATAGTATCAAATTTGATGCTTATTTCTGTCTGGATCTAGATCTAGATGTAGAATAAAGTGGAATCAAATTCCAATAAAGCAAGTAATGATGCTCACTAGATTTTTTTGTAGTGTAGCTGTCATAGGAGTTGGAATTATTTTGGCATCTTGGAACAAATATTTTTCAATTAATCTAGATCTAAGTAAGTCCTGATATATATATTATATATATATATACTCAGCTATAATATTGTTAAGCTCATTCCTTGTTTCTAAAATTGATTTCATAAGGTATGTGTTTTTCTTTAACTGATTTAGTCTTATAAGCTGTTAAGAGTGGCTCAATGTTTCACCAGTCAGTTCCATGAGCCGGTTAGAGAGGCTGGGTATTTTCCTAGCTCTGTATCGTAGCCATAAAATAAAAAATGCGTAAACAACCACTATTTGATAACAAATCACTCATTATTCTTTCAGCTTTTGTCAAAACTAACTTTGCAAGAGTTCATATTTAGATTGATGCCCTGGGGAACATTTGTTTATGTAGGGAGGCTGTTATAGTTGTTTATTTGTGGCAGTAGCAGTAGGCCTTTAGAGCAGATCTATAGCATAACATTGTCAGCTTGTGGATGGAGCCAAGTGCACTCCTAGCTTGTTTTATTGGTAGACTTAGTTTAGTGGCGGGAAACTAGTCTCCGCCCATCTTAGTAGTAGTTAATTTCATTCTCTTCTAGTTCTATTATATTCCTAAGATACTTTCTTTAATGTAATGATTGCAAAAAGTGACTAGTCAATCTATTCTTTTGTTCCTGTCCAGCTGGCCAGAGAAGCTTTTCTTTGGTTGGCTTAGGACGTACTTTGATTTGGGGATCTTGAGGAATTTAGGGAAACTACTACATTGTAGTTGTGCTAAGTTTATAAATGTGATGCTTTGATCAGGAGGTGCTAAATGTAGTACATATATGTAACGATGGGTTTTGTAGATTGTATGATGTCTTAGTTGGGGAAACCATCCGACGGAGTCAAATTCTCTTTGGACGGCATTAGCCCTTGTTCTAGGGAAGTTGAACAACAAGCTGGGAAACCAGGGAAGTTTTTTATTGTGCCGACTGAGTCTGTACTATAAATGTAGAGACAAATACTCGTTGTCAGTACCTTTTTGGAATATCTAGAGGCCACGTCGGTTGGAAGTATTGTTTGAAATTACTGAGACAGTGAGAAGTTCTTGTGATCTTTCATAGAAGAAATTATTGAAGTTTGGTGGAAATTACTACTACTACTGAGAAGTTGTGTTGGATTATCATTTCTTGTAATTCTATGTGAATGCCATGGTGACTCGGGTGTTGGCTGACTAAGTATTAGGCATTTTGTGTACACTTCTGTTTAATCTTCTACTTATTATTCTGACCATTTTGTGTACGCTTCTGTTTAGTATCTTCTTATTAGTATTCTGGCCATTTTGTTTTAGTATCTGATCTTAGTATACGATGCACAATATCTTGAGTATCTTCTTGGTGCTTATCATTCTGACCACTTGTTACTTTTAGTATCATCTACATGTACATGACAGTTTGTTTTGCCCTCTATTAGACGTTTGTTATTCTGAACACTTTGTTAGTATCTTTTATTACGTACTTGGTTTTGGATCTTCTATGTATTTTTTTCTTTCAGAATTGCTTTCATTCATTAATAATTGAGTATTCGTGTAATAAACTTATTATAGGTATTGGTAACTGTAACTTCTTCTAGCTGTATTCCCTCTTTCTTGAGTGTAGCCATTTTTGTCTCGGCATCCACTCGTATTAGTTAGGGAACAGTGGCCTCAGTACTCCACTGACACTCAAGGATCCATGAGTGTGAACTCTGAAGTATTGCACGGCTGCTAGGCATGGTACCATAACAAGTTAGGGGCTGCAATTACTTAGAGTAGGAGTAAGCACTGAGCTTCTATAGATAACTAGTGTGTCCCATTGTAGTAGGAAGTAAGGAATTATCCAACTAGTGATATTTACAACAATATCACAGATCGCCGTTACTACCGTAAACAACATGGTCAATCTACCACAACAGGCTCCACGAATACCAGCTGCAAAGGCTAGGTCTATGTAATTTTTTAACAAGTAATCTAGTGACGGATTTGAATTGTCTTATAATGATGAATACAATGATCTCAGTAGCGAAAGCAATACTGAGGTCTAAATCTAGTCCCAGGAACAAACAACCAGGACCTTTGAAAATTGATACTGTTAGATCTAGATCTAGAATCTAGATAAATTGAAATGAAAATGGCTGAAGATGTGGATTTAAATCCATGCAATTTTTAGATCTAGCTTTAGACTAATACCACACCTTTTGATGCTTGATCTAGACCTAAATCTAGCTCATAGATGTAAACAGATGAAAGTTAATTTTTTTTTTTCGTGAGACAAATACATGGCTTTACCAAAAAAATTTTCCAATGGATTCCTTTGAAATTTTTTGTACATAAGGATTATAAATTGGCCTTTGGATATCAGGCAAATGAAATATCTTGCAGTATATAAATGTCTTAATTTCTTTGGTAGGTAAAATAATTATATGATAATTTGAAAAAAAAATTTTTTTTGTTTATTACTTGCACACAACACAACAGAAGTAAAGTGCTTCTCTTGCTCGAGTAAACTAGATTCAGAATCCTTGTTTGTTCATGAAAAAAAAATAAAAGTATAACATGAAGCACTTTGTACCAGTCTGTTGGTTGATCTGTCCATAAATCTAAGACATACCTAATCTGAAGAGAAGACTTAAGAGGGCTGTGTAGGACAAGTTGTTTGAGACTGTAAGACTCAATCAGTTAAAAGTTGTTGATAAAAGGTTTTATGGCATAATGCATCATATCAAATATGAAAATTATCCATAAATTTACAGAATTTCATATTCAGTACTTAAACAGTCACATGATCCTCAGTAAATCCTGCCTTGTGCATTGTAGAAGTTATTATCCTAAGGTTTAACTTGCTTGGCACAGTAAAATCGCACAAAAAAGTGAAAAGATAATGTGGTGAGTACGAGACATTTCCATTTAGGAAAAGTAAGTGGGAAAAGATCAGACATGGCAATTTATAACATCAATATCGTGTATTATACATTGACATTTGTATTACTGCAGCTATTATAGTTTAAATCGTCCAAGGCATTTGTGCTATTGAGTTGTTTTCTGTATTTTCATTCATCTGAATAACATCCGACTCTCTATCTTAACATCCAGACAAAGGTTTCTTATTTCTTCTTCCAACATAAACACGTAAACTTTTTTTTCCACGGTGATACATAATCTAAATCTAGGAACATTTTTGTCTCTACATCCAATGTTTTATGATTGATGCATAATGTAGTGACAAGGTTTTCAGTTAGCACTAGATTGACGTGACGTACTCACAACTGTGACGGGCTAAAGTGTTACTGGGAACGGCAGATGTGCATTAAATCTGGTACAATGCTTTTCGCAAAAAGCAACAAAGAATGGACCTTTGAATTAGCAAGAAGGGCCTCACACAAAAATGCAAGCTATGAATGTTACCACTGAAAATAAGACATAAAAATTTAAAAGGATAGAAGAACAATTTAAAGGGAAGCACAATTGACACTTAACAATAACACTGATAGATGTCATTGTTCATGATGAAAGTATACACGCAGCTAACCTCAGGCAACTTGGCCGCACTCGAGTGAGTCAGCCAGCCAGACGGAACCTCAGTATGCATTTGGAACCAGAGTTTACTCCCTCTTGTGGTATTGAGTTCAAAATTCTTTAGAAAGGATAAAGAGTATAGGTTGAACAGTACACATTATGTAAAGTATACTCGGATGAGTAAACCTTTTTGGATCTTCCGTTCAGTCATTGAAATGCAAAAAGCAGCACTGAACATTTGGGATTATAATAATTTGATACATGTAGTGTTTTTAAGCTGTTAAACTCACTTTCTAGCGATACAATCAGTTTTTTGTGCAAAGTTTTAGATAAGTTTCTTCGTGTGTTTTCCTGGTGACTTGCATTAAAGAAATGAAAAACGTCAATATTACTTTTTGTTTTTATTCTTTCAAATCTTTTCCTATAATTTAAAATAATTTCGAAATTTGTAATTTTAGCTTCCGAAATTTTGAGTTTTCCATTTAAAATTTACATAATTTTTTTTTTAAATTCTCTACGGGCAGATACTTTGGAAAACTGAAAAATCTTGAACTCTCGAGAGATATTCCTATTATTACCTTTTGTGTAAGAATGTAACACTAAAAAAGGGGCCTGGGTGTAAATTTATCCTATGTGTCTTGATTAAGCTCTTAAGATCCAATCAAGAGATCGACGCGAAGGCAGTCAACTAGTGATCTCCAGATCTAGACCCTATACTAACTCTACAGGAATGGAAATGACTAACAGTAACAAGCTAATTAGTAATTAGAATGTGGAGCTTCTTTGAGTAGAGTCCAAGATAGGCATCCAACAGCAGATTGTGAAGTGTGTTACGTGTTGACGTTGAAAAAGTCAAAGGAGTTTAAGATGCTGATGTTGAGGTGCGATGTGGAGAGCAGATTGTGGAAATTTCAGATGGCGTTTTCTTTACGCTCGATTGTTTTTGGCAATAATGGGAGGGAACTGTCGGAATTTTAAAGAGCCAAATCTCCAGAATGTTCTTGTCTTTGTCAACCAATGGCTGGTTGATATTTGTGGCATTAGAAGGTCCTACTAGTTCCACTTTCGGTTCATCTGTTGGCTGTTCTTCCGGATTGACCTCATTAACCCAACTAGTCAGAGTTCTCAGTTCTCTCACTCACACCAAAATGGGCGGCAAACATTTTCCTGTGCTCCTCTCCTTACTCTTAAGTGGCCGAATGTCAAATACTCATGTACTGTCACTCTGTTCAGATTATGACTCACGTGCTGTCTTAGAACATTTTTCATTTTTTGGCATCAGGTCTGACAAAAGTGTTCCGTGTTCACATAATCTCATACTCCAGAATTGTGTAAAAATTGCCTTCCTTGTTTCGCCATTGAAGTCACTGCAATGTCTGCTGGCAGATTTTTTTTAACGCAGTAAACGAATATATATCATTATTAGTTAAATAGGAGCTATAAGAAAATGTGAGTCCAAAAGGAAAAGATAGCTATGGAGCAAAATATTACAAAAAAGAAATACATGTACATTGTAATGCTTTATGACTGCAGGGCAAAAAAGAATTCACTTCAGTAATATGTTTTTAAATCTTGGAATTGGAAAATCTATAATGGAAAATGCTACTTTGATTTTTTTCCCTCCTCTATCTCCTCCTAAACAACTCAATGTACAGGGATGAAGATTAATGAATTTTAATGTCGAGATCAGTGTCCCATGCGTTACAAAAAAAAAAAAAAAAAAAAAAAAATTAACGGGAAGTTATGAATTTAGGCTAAAAATTGCATTTGAAGGTTCTTATATATTTATTTTAATTAATTTATTAATTTTTCTTGGCCAAATTTGTTATGATGAACCAAGTAATATTTAAAAGACTGTTCTCAGCAATTTTCAATTTTCAAAGCGGGTGGCATTTTTAAAACAAATTATTGTTATTTTATAAATGGTATGTAAAAAAAAATATATTATTTTACATTAGTGAAGTGAAAGACTGGAAAATGTTTTAAAAAATAAATGAAATTTCACCTCTTCCAGCTTGAAGACAAAAGCGTCATAGAAACATCATCGCCTTTTTTCTGGTGCGAATGTAAACACCATTTCAATCTTCTATACTATTTAAAACATGTATCTAACTTAACGACCAGATCCACCAATTTTCAACAAGGCACATTCCACTCTTAATTTGGCTTGCATGAGTGGTACAATTTGTGACTAAATCTAGAATAATTACGCATGTATAAGCTTTAGCAATCCAGGGTAACCCAGGGCCTTGAATTGTTTTTCTCTGAAATATTGTTTGACCAGCTGAACGTTTTTATTTGTTTTAGGGGGCACTTTTTCACACCATCAGTTGGAGCACTACATTTATCTGTAATCGGTCAATAGCACGACATTGTAAAGAATGTCTACAAGAAAACGTGAGAAGATTTCCAATGTCTCAAGGTTCCATATATTTTAAAACTGTACTATGGGTTGCTCTGGATATATAATATATATATATATATATATATATATATATATATATATATATATATATATATATATATTCATCGGTGTAAAGTTTTCTTTTCTTTGGTGCACTTGTATGGCTCTGGAGGATGTAAGTCTGTTAGTCTTGTGAAGTTTGCATTTCTTCAATGTAGTTGTCTTCCCCACCTGTTCATTCGAACGGGCAATCATGCTTGTTGAAAATAATTATGAAAATGTGCCTGTCTCTCACATGCCCAAAAAACTAAAATACATGCTCTTTGCATAATGCAAAACCAATTCTTTTTAAATTATGTACCCATTTTTCTTTTTAACGCGCGAAGCGAAATTATTTGTGACTTCTAATACAACCGAGAGCAACTAGGCAATGTTGATTCTAAATTCTATCACATTGCCCTTGCTTCCCCCTTCCTCTACCCAAGCCTCACACCCACCGTGCATTCCCAATCCTGTCTTGACAAATGATTGGAGTGACCACTTCCTTTACAGTTCTCTTCGTACCATGTGGAATGCAGCTAATGGTTGTGCTGAATAAAAAGTAATGTGATTGGCTAAATTTTGCAATTTAGCATTTGACCAAACCAGTCTAGTTACAGGTCACTCACACCCTCTTGGCTCTGTGAAATATAGAGGGGTTTATAAAATTGTAAAAAAAAATGAGCCCCCCCCTCCCTCTTCGCTCTTAATCGCCCCCCAGTATCCATCACTAAAATCCTCTCCTCTTTGAGTTTTTCTTATTTATTTATTGCATCATTACCCCTCTCACTCTTTTTCAACCCGTCTCCATTCTCTCTCCTCATCATTCTCTCCACCTTTTTCTATGTCTTTCTTTCTGTGTGTCTGTCTGTCTCTCTCTGTCTCTGTCTCTGTCTCTCTCTCTGTCTCTGTCTGTCTGTCTGTCTGTCTCTCTCTCTCTCTCTCTCTCTCTCTCTCTCTCTCTCTCTCTCTCTCTCTCTCTCTCTCTCTCTCTCTCCGTCTCCTACCACCCTTCCGTTCCCTTTACCCTCACCTGTTGCAAAGAGTGAGCATGCGATTTTTTGTTCCCAAGAGAGGTTGACGGAGGGAAAAGGGTTAGCAGCGAAGAAAGGCATAATAAAAAGAAAGAAAGGAAACGAGAGAGGCTAGAGAAAAAATGACAGGGAGAAATGGAGATAACGATAAAAATATATCGAATTGAGTATGGCTTTACCCAAACACGTTATTGGTGAGAAATGTTTAACTTTAATTGTATTTCCTCGTGTTATGCTACATGTATGATTTTCCGTAAAGCAGCACGCTAGCGTCTGACTCTCTCTGTTTTTTTTTTTTTTTTTTTGTTTTATAATTTCAGATGGGTCTGACATGCTCAAACAGAATGTCACCCTCGCCATATGTGTTCTATCTGCACAAAATCATTTTCAACAAAGAAGTGCGATTCGCCATTCATGGATGTCTGAAATCGACGAACTAAAAAAGATGGGGTTAGTTTTCATACACATAATATAATTTCCATATTGAACATTTCACGTTCCAAGCATTTTAGGATCGTTTTAATCCTAATCAAAGTATATTTTGTTGTTGTTAAAAATCAGTATTAACATATGAGACAGATTCTTAAGCCCTTTTCGCCCCATTTGGGACGAACAAGAGGATAGTATGCTGTCGGCGACAGAGTGAATGCCTTTCACTTTGGAAGGGTGTTATGTGAAACAATGGTCTCCCGAGAAATTGGGATAAGTATTTGAATGATAGACTCACAGGATTTGCACAATTGTATTCAAGAGCTTACAATAGAATGATTTGCCTGCAGTCCTTGCATTGATTCATTACTTTGCACGTGAAGTGAAAAAAAAATTAATATCTTTTCTTTTTGTTCGAGTCAATCGAGTATTTTCAATCTTTATCTTCATCGTGTCCATGCAAGATGGACGAGGAAATACTTCAGTGGATGATGTTATATTGCTTGAGCAAATGAAGGCTGAACAGAAGACGATACTTGGATCACAGACTTCACCAATGTCATAATATCGTGAATATCATCATTTTTTAACAATTCCTTTCAGATTAGGAAAAATGTCTGTTATATATTAGGAGAAGACATTCTACTTTTCAATTTGTTCTGGACAGTCGGACCGTATTTGGAAAAGAAAAGCAACAATTCCAGTAAACCAGTGTCACTGAGGAAAACTTTGATCATCACAATGAAGTAAGCGGCACAACGAACAACTAGTGTTTTTTTTAAATATTGCTATGAGAAGACTACAACTCGGCCCAATCGTGAAATTTTCTAAATCAACAAAAAAGGTAAAATACTAAAGGAGGAGTTAATCAAAATATGAATAAATTTGGAGATACAAAATTGCAACAGTTATTCAGTTATTAATTTCAAATATTTCGAACTCAAAAGCGCAAATCTTAAAATTCATAGCAGGAAGTGATATTTATGATAGACTTTAACATTTTCAAACAGAAATTGTACAGTGCATGCATACTTACCAATGATAGTGGTTATCGGACAATGTCTAGCGATTCTTTTCATTAAAAAAATATATATATATATATATATATATATATATATATATATATATATATATATATATATATTTAGCATAAAGCAACACAAAAATTAGCAGCAATTTACTGTTATCGCTCTCGGCTAAACAAATACCTTTTGTATTCTTGTGCAGGTGGATAGGTACTCGCCGAAACGAGGTTTTTGTTACAGGTGCCCAAAATTCAGGCATTAAATTTTTTGACAGGGACTTGCATTAAAAAAGGGGAGTAGACCTCGATGTTTTCAGGCGATTGCCTGATTTCAGATTCGTAAAATGGGAAATTTTCCTTCTAGCTTATATCTAAGGGCTAAATAATGTACTCAAATTGGGTGTGAATCAATTGCCGGATTATCACCGAGCCTGAATTTCGCCCAACTTAAGATTTGTGAATGCCTTCAGCCAAAGCCGACATTCCGGCAATGATTGCATGAATTTAAGTAGAAATACGAAAATGAATCGTGACAATGCCTTCCCGGCATAGTCCACGCGAGGCCAATATTCTTCTTTCTAATTATCTAGGTGTAGTTCCAGTTTCTACAACGTTGAAATCTACATCTAGGCTTGTGAAGATAAATATAACATTGGTAGATAGGTAGATCTATCTAAATATAGATCTTAGACTGATTTCATGATGACTGAACAGTCCGATGACGAACGGTGAACCTTTTATTTAATTTACTGTTTTTAACAGGGAAGAGACTTTTCCGTAAATTAACGGAATTCAGTATATTTTGAACAGTCATGATTATATGATCCTCTGTAAATCCTGACCTTAGGCCAAACGGAAACTTTTATGCGTAACAGCGCACGGTTGAAATTAGGCAAAATTTTACGAAAAAAGAAATATTGAAAATATAATTCCTCGACGAGTACAATATATTTCCTTCAACTTGTGTGAAAGTATAAAACTGGGCAATACAGTATATCGATATCGTGTATTCTCCATTAGTATTTACGGAAAATAACAACATGAACAAAAGTTCTCGACGATTCAATCTTACCATCACCATGCTAAATGCATTATCCTACTAGCAAAAGAAAGTGGGTGCACCTCAAATCTGGCCGCAAAAGGCCAAATTGTACCGCAAAAGGCCAAATTGTAAACTCTTTTCAAGTTCAGAATCCGGGAGGTGTTTATTACTCGTATTTGTAAAAAAAGATTTCTCGATGGTTTAGCGTTAAAATGAACAAATTATTGTGCAGTGCATCGGAATGATGCAATAACCTACCTAGTTAAAAAAAAAAGTAATTTTTTGGCCATGATCCACATCAGTTCTGTAGCGCTTGGCAAAAAAAGTGAGCCTAAAAACGAAATAATTGTCTCCCTGGGCCTATTTTTTTAAAGAAAGTATATATATATAATGTAATGTTATATAAATTCTAATGATTTAGCTCGGTACTAACATATTGAATGAAAGTGCTCAACAATAAGGAGCAGAATATAAATGATTATGAAATACCTGGACTATGGCCTTGCCATGACACATGTGCTTCGAGGCCTGCTGCTCTCCTCACGCGGTTTTGACGAAGTGATTATATTGCCGAACAGGAAACGTTATTATTTTAAACACACAGAAGGAGAAGATTTCCTTTCTTCTAATTAGCCTCGGTTTCTCCGTTAAGATTCTGAACTTTTCTTCCAAACAGAGGTAACAGACATTATTGTTTGGTGCATAAGGCTTCAGTTGTTTCACTATTTGACATTCTATGTTGCACTCAGCTTTCTTGTTCTTAAAGTTCCAAATATGTTCACTTAGATTTGTGTTTGATTTCTTATGTTCTAGTTTAATAAAAGTCGATTCATGTAAATTATATCTAGTTTTGAACTCGTTGTCTGTGAATCCAATGTAGGTTTCTGTAAGTTCCTATGTCGGTTACTGTTGCTTTGTAAACAACACTTTGGTCAAACACTTTCCCTCCAGCCTACAAGTTTCTTTTTGTCGACAGTTGCAGAGTTTATTATCACTCGTTGTTTCTTTGTTTCTTTGTTTCGATCAGAAGTTTGTTGTGGTTGGAATTTGTTCACCTGACATTTGGTAAACAGCTTTAACTTACTTTAACATTCTTTCTGTTGTTGTCAAATTTCCATTAATATGTTAATTATCTTGGTTTTCTAAATTAGCATCATACAAAAAAATTAGTTTACAAGAAGGTTACATTTTGATTTTTGATTAACAATTATTTTTTTAATAGCAAAGAGGTTGTTGTGAAGTTTGTCATTGGACAAGAAAGCTGTCTCATCCATCCTGACAACAGACTGGATCCCTATGGTTGCAACAGGTGGGAGCCGAGCATACCAGGTATGTTTCTGTTGTTTTCTTTTCTTTTTTTTCATGTACTGTTTATTAACCTTCATCATATCGCGAAGTTTACTATGCATCGCTTTTGTCTTTGGTCTTTTAAACACATACCCCCCCCCACACACACACACATATATATATATATATATATATATATATATATATATATATATTTATATATAAATAATTAAGAAATACCTTGAGTGTGGCCTTGCCATGACACTTGTGTTTCGAGCCATTTTGCTCTCATAAGGGGCTTTGGCGAAGTGATTACATTCCCCAGCTGGAAATGCTTTTCGTGTACACTGAAACTAGTGAAAGATATGATTTCCTTAGCATCGGTTTCTC
Source organism: Elysia crispata (assembly GCA_033675545.1). Lineage (NCBI taxonomy): Eukaryota > Metazoa > Mollusca > Gastropoda > Plakobranchidae > Elysia > Elysia crispata. The sequence continues at coordinate 1,201,246 of JAWDGP010006562.1, forward strand.
CGTTCTTTCAAATATGCTCATTTAATGTTTAGTTTCATTTTTTTTTTTTTACCCGTGTGCCTTTTTTTTTTTTCTATTGTTTGACCCGATTGATTAGTTGGTTATTGTATATTATATGTTAAGTTAATATCATTCTCTCCGGGGTTATGTTGGTGTTGTTTTTTTCCAACTGGTGAAGGTTATCTTTCATGCCTTCTTTCATTCATCAGTGGGTTGTTAGTTGGGTTTATCTATCTATTGGGTTAGGGGTGTGGCGTCAGTCTCCTCTCCTTCAAGATTTGACTTGCCACCGTGTAGTCAGTCGAGTTAGTGTTCTACTCTATTTCTATGACTACTGCCCTCTGCTCCAATGAGTCACGAGGGAAGCACTCCACACATTCCCAGCCCAGAATGGGCCGACCATGCCACCTTCCCTAACAAAAGTGTCTCCGCCCTATGGTGGCAAATTAGTGATGTTAGGTTAATTCTGTCGGCTATTCTAAGGCCGTGGAGGGTTACGTGGGGTGGGCCATTGGGTCTATTGGGTTGTTAGGTGTTAGTTCTATTCCTGATCTATTGGAGGTCTTTCTTTTCTAAAGATAACGGGTCTTCTATTGCTACCTGTTACCTATCGGGGGAATCATGGAACAAAAAGGCAACAATAAAATATCAAAAAGGCAATAATGACAATATGGAAATTTTTTTTTTTTTTTTTTTTTTTTTGACCATGAGGTGCATCACAACATCAAACATAATTAATAATCAAAACAAAAAGTAAAAATTTTTTAAAAAATTCCGGATTCCGATGGTAATTGGTTTTTTCTGACAAACCGTCTTTTTATTGGTGTTTTACAATTTTCACATACCAATCTTAACTTCACAAAACAATTGATACATAAAAAACGAGTGGGTAATGTTTTTCCGACAATCGTCGTTATTTTTATTTTTCTTATATAATTACATTTTTGAGTGGTTATTTTTTACTCCCAGTCTGCGCTCCACCTCTGCATGTTGACTAGGCATATAGTCTTCAAGTTGGCTGGGGCAGTGTGGTATGCTATTATTTAGTGGAGTGAATCTTGTCATTCCTACCCCTAAAAAATACTCCACTAATGGAAATTGTTTTTTGTCTTCTATTGCCTCTGTTAGGTGTTTTATTCTCATAGCCTCCGTTTTTATCTCTGGGTCCTGTATTCTAAGTCCTCCTTCTGTATAATCTAGTGCCAGTTCTCTTCTACCTATCCATCTAACTGTGCTCTTGAAGAGGAAGGGCATCACTATCTTCCCGTATTCCTTGTAGAAGTCGGGAGGAGGTTTAAAGATGTTTAGTTGGTATAAAATTTGTGGAAGAATTTTGGTGTTAATTATCCTGGCTCTTCCATATATTGTTGTATGTTTGTTTTTATATGACTCTACCTGCTTCCTACATTTCTCCAAAAGGTCCTCCCATGATTTTTTTGTGGTTTGTTCCTTTTGGTTGGTGAAATGTAACCCATACATTTTCATCTCTCTTACTAATTTTATATTTAGTGGAGGTGGTGTTCCTTTCCGGTCCTGGGTCCATGGCGCAAGTCTTCTCTATGTTGATCTTACTCCCGCTTGCTTTTCCGAAATCCTGAAATTTTCCTATTATTTTTCCGATGGTTTTGTCTTCCGTTACCAGCATCATGGTGTCGTCCGCAAATGCCTTACTCTTCTGTTCCCCTCCTCCCGGTATTTCTATCCCTTTTATTTCCGGATCTTGCCTAATACTTTCTAGTAAGGGTTCTAAGATTAGTGCATAGAGTAGCGGAGACAGGCTACATCCTTGTCTTACCGATCTCGTTAGTGTGAAAGCTTCACTTACTTCCTGATTTACTATTACTTGGCTGCAGGGATTGTCGTATAGGATTCGAATCCATTCCCTGAAATACTCACTCAAGTTACTTGCTTCCATTACTTTGTGTAGAAATGCGTGTGATACTCTATCAAAGGCTTTCTCCTGATCTAAACTTATTATCCTGGCTGGTGTTCCTTTGACCTTACAGTAAGTTATGATCTCCCTGATGTTGTGGAGATGGTTCTGTATCTTGCGCTTTTTTACTGCGCACTGTTGGTCCTTGTGTACCAGTTTATGCATTACTTTTCGCAGCCTTGATGTTAATATTTTACTTATCACTTTATAATCTGTATTCAGTAGTGATACTGGCCTATACTTGCTTACTTCCATCCTGTTCTTCTCATCCTTTGGAAGTAACGTTATGTAAGATAACTACATCTCTCCTGGTATTCCACCTCTTTCTATTGCCTGGTCTACTACTTTTTTAAGCATGGGGGTTAGTTGCCCTTGAAACATTTGGTAAAACTCGCTGGTGAGTCCATCTGGTCCTGGGGATTTGTTTTTGTTTAGTTCTTTTATTGCTAATTCTATTTCATTCTCGGTAAAGGGGTGTTCCATGTCCTCCCTGTCTCCTTCCTCTATCTTCCTTACATATCTTGCGTACTCTTCCTGCTTGTTCCTATTTGGCTGCCCTTCCTCTGTATAATGTTTAGTTTCATTTCTTATGTTCTACTTTGAAAGACTAACGTAGCGAAATATTGCCATACTCTAATCGACTTGAACTTCCCCAAAACCAACAAGTACTGCGCACCCATTATATTTAAGCTTTGCCCTGACGATAACCTGGATCCTGCGGTACCATTAAATGTATGAACTGAGGCTCCGAGCCGGGAGCTGCGGCGCCATTATTATTAATGGTTGACTGGCGGGCCTGTTTGAAACGTCATCATCTTCTAAACACCCTATCTCATATACTCTCTAGACTTTATATCTTTTCTAAGAATATCAAACAATGAAAAGGTGACAATTTTTCCCTGTTTGAACTACATGAAGGCGATCGAGAGCCCCTGAGGTGTCAAGAACAAATTGCAATTTAGACACGTCTGTCGCAACCATGTTACGAGATGGGTAGTTGATGTTACTGATTCATGGGAGACCGGCTTCCTTCGCATGTGGTTGTTATAAAGACTGAAGAGCAAATAAAAGAACTAGACAGCGGTGACTTTACCACATGGCCCTTACCGCATGGCCCTTCCCTTCCCCCTTATTCGTCCCCATCCCGTCCCCAATACAGAGTCCTGACTTGGCATGACCACTGCCCCCTCGATACTTATTTTGTGTTCATTTTTATGGTGTTTTTGGCTACAATTCAACCATCAATTCAGATTAAATTCAAGGACATAACCGGCTCTAACTGCACACCTAGAATCGTTTACTCCCCGGCCTTGTTGAGGAGCCTTCACCCCCCCCCCCCCCTCCCCCCCACCCCACCCCACCCCACCATTGAATCGCAATGTTTGAATTGTGATGCACCAGACACACCTACTAGCACTGAGACAAAACGCCGAAAACGGGGCAAGAAAGGTGGCATTCGGGCCTGCTACCGGCGTAGAGCCTTCAGACCGCCCCTCCTCGCCATTGTGACTGGTAATGGGAGATCACTAACAAAGTCGATGAGCTAAGCTCAAGCACTCGTTACCTCAGTGAATACAAAGAGGCTGGAATAGTGTGCATCACTGCGACCTGGCTGTCTGATTCGTGTCCTGATTCTTGTGTCAACCTAGATGACTTCAGCGTGTTTCGCTCTGACCGCACTACTGACTCCGGAAATACAAGAGGCGGTGGTGTGTGTGCCTACATTAACAGCAAGTGGTGAAACAACAAAACATTCACGTCACCGACAGAACCTGCACACCATTCATTGATTGAAGTCTTGTCTCTCAGTATTCGGCCTTATTATTTACCTAGGGAATTCCCGAAAATAAATTTAAATGTAGTCTATATTCCTCCCCAGGCCAATGCCAGACAAGCAGAGGATCACATTACTAGCCTGGTCCATGACCAACTCAACATATCCCCTGATAGCATAGTACTTATCGCTGGTGATTTTAATCATTGTACTCAAGGAGCATCTCTTCCAACCCTGCATCAGTATGTAACGTGCCCCACTAGAAACAACAAAACTTTGGATGTCTGTTACGGAAATGTGAAAGATGGTTACAAAATTTCAGCTTTGCCCCCATTAGTGTACTCAGATCATTCTATGGTGCATTTGATCCCTAAGTATAAAAGCATTCTCAAGTCATGCAAGCCTGTCAAGAAAATAGTAACATCAAAGACACACCAGAAATACATTGAAGATCTCTGCGGCTGCTTTGAATGCACGGATTGGGGTGTTTTCCTCGAATCGTGCCATGATTTGACTGAACTAAATGATCACGTGACTGGTTATATAAAATTTTGTGAAGGACTCATATGTTCTGAAAAAATTATCAAATGTTATCCAAACAACAAACCGTAGATTACGAAAGAGGTAAAGGACATCATTACGAGGAAAAGAGTTACTTTCAGTTCAGGTGATAAAGCTAAGTTAAAAAGTCCACAAAAAGAACTCAGAGACGGAATTAGAAAATGTAGAGAGAAATATAGAGAAAAGTTAGAAGCAAACTTAAGTAATAATAACTGTAAAGCTACTTGGGAGATCATGAAAGCAATGGCCGAATAAGAAAAAAAAACGACTTGTCTATTGATGAAGATATTTACGGCTATGCTAAAAAATTGAATGCCTTTTATGCCTGGTTTGATAATCATGATTTTCGAGAAGAGACAAGAAAAGAGGTGGAAAAGATAATGGTAGGATCGGGATCTTACAATGAGTATGTTGTAAGTGAGAACGATGTTGCGTGTGTCTTCAGAAGTGTGAATGTAATGAAATGTTTTGGTCCCGATGGTTTGAAAGGTTGGATATTTAAGCATTGTGCTCTTCAGCTCAGCTCTATTTATGCATTTATATTTAATTGGTCTATACGTGAACATCTAGTGCCACCTATATAGAAAACATCTGAATTAATACCAGTGCCAAAGAAATCTGCTGTTAAAGAATTAAACGACCTCAGACCTGTTGCACTAACATCTATTGTTACTAAATGTTTAGAAAAGCTGATTGCCAGGGAAATTAAGAAATGTTTCTCTGTTCTACAAGATCCTATGCAGTTTGCATACCGAGAAAATAGGAATTTTGAAGATGCAATTCTAGTATTTCTGCAAAATGTATACAAACATCTTGATACGCCTGAAAACTATTGCAGGATATTATTTGTCGATTTCTCCTCAGCTTTTAACACCATCCAACCACACCTTTTGATCTCTAAACTATATAAGCTTGATTTAAACCCATACCTTACTGCTTGGATTGTTAACTTTTTGACGGCAAGACCTCAATATGTCAAGTTGAATGACAATAAGAAAGGAAATTGTTCAGACAGTTTTTTCAAATATAGTTACTACCAACACTGGTGCTCCCTAAGGAGCTGTGCTGTCACCTTCATTATTTACAGCATACACAAACGACTGTACAACTGTCAACAACGCTACTACCGGTACTTATATATTGAAGTTCGCCGATGATACATGTATTCAAGGTCTGATATTTGAGGATGAAACCAATTACAGAGAAACTATACATTGGTTTGTCAAGTGGTGTGAAGATCATTTTCTTCTCCTAAATGTGAAGAAAACAAAAGAAATGATTATTGATTTTAGAAGAAATAAAAATCCACTTACACCTGTTCTAATTAACAACGAAGAAGTTGAGCGTGTAGAAAGTTACAAATACCTTGGAGTCACCTTAGACAATGTTTTAAATTGGAACTCCCATATTATGACCCTTTTGAAGAAGCTAAAAACTCGATTATACTTTTTACGAACACTTCATTCTTTTCATGTTGACAAAACGCTTCTATGTACTTTCTACAAAGCAGTAGTTGAGAGTGGTTTTTGCTTTGCTCTGACATGTTGGGTGGTAATTCAAACAAATTTTTGACTAACAAAATCGATGTCATTATTCATAAATGTAACAGACTGTGTCAAGTCAATGATCTTTTCACCTCCTTTAATGTTTTGTATTTATGCAAATGTCAGAGTAAAATCATCTCTATTCTAAAAGATAATACACACCCTCTTAGCAGCCTAGTCGGTTTCTCTGAACGCTCTGGTAAACCCCTGGTTATAAAATGTAGACTTAAGCGGTACCGAAATTCTTTTTTGCCTAGAGCAGTCAAACTTCTACAATAAAATGTTTAATTTTAGGTTACCTTAGGTTTATTTTTTCACCATACATGTTATTTAAAGGTCTGTCATTATCACCCTATATAAGATTTTGTTGTGTTTATGTACTCTGATCTCGTGCTGCATGTAAAACCACAATGTGCCTATGAAGGACAATAAAAATATATCTTATCTTATCTTATCTTATGTCCAATAAATTAGTCACTAAGAAAAGGTGAAAGACGTAAAACAACTTGTTTTGTCTAGTTTTCTTTTTTTTTAAACATAATTTTCGGTTTTTTTTTCTTTTTCAGAAAATCCTCATGAAGTGATAGCTTTTTATGTGGCACCACAACCAATGAAAACAAATCAAATGTTTTCTGTGATCCGATGTCATTTGTATGTGAAGGTAAAAAATTCTCTATAAATTAAAATCAGCATCTTTGTAACTATTCAAGAGTTTAGGATAAAAAGAATAAAAGAAAGTGAATATGCCTTGTTTTTATATATTATTTCTGAGCCAATATCGCAAAATAGATGAGTTCTTTTGTCTTATTATTATTTGCATTATTTATATTGCATTATAGTTGGCGTTGTGATAGTCTACTAAACCGTACAAATTGATATGAAGTCTATGATTATGAATATGTTATGTCATGTTTGCATAGCTATTTATATATTCTCTTTTTGGATTTAATTTTACTTGTAGGTGATGAGTAACATTGTGCTTAAACGTCTCGGACTTTTGAACCACCTGATCTTATTTGGTTTTCAACAAAATCACACATTACGGGTCATGTTGTATGATGCATCTACTGATGTAAGACATTCTTTGCTCATTTTATTTAGATGTAAACTGAGATTATCAGCTTTAAGACTTATGAAATTTCCTAGCGTGTTTACAAGGTTACTATGCAACAATACACACACCAAAAAAAATCAGATTTTCATTGATATTGACGACAATCTTAACATTTTGAGCATCGAAGATCTTAATTTTATCATCCATTATATGTATGCAAACTTGGAAAATTAAGTTCAACCTCAGGAGTAAATGTCAAACATTGTGGTTATAAAATCTTTGTATAAGAGTGGTACAAAAGAAATTGAGTAAAAAGTATATTCAATTTAGATCAAGATATTTTTTATAAAAACATGTATAGACTGTGATTTAGAACTGCAAATTAAAATTTTTTTTTGATTATTGTAAGTGTATTTTACAGAAATGATATAGATTTGAGAAAGAAAAGACGATATAAATTTTCCTTTTACAGATGCAATTTCTAGATATACATTAAACAGATTTCACAAGAATTTTCATTGATAATTATGAATATTTCAAATCATTTATGCAAAACCATAAGAAAATATAGAGAGTTAAAAGTGTTTCAGAAAAACCACAGCAGTGAAGAGTTAAAAGAACAGAAAACATGAAACCCCTGGCTGCTATATGTTTTTCTTCTCTGTGTGCTAAGATTTTTTCTGAAGAGTGCGTCGGAGTATGTGCATATTGCAACAAACACAGCCTAAAGCAATAAAGAGTGTCTCTAAGTTCTATTTTTACTTAAGAAAAAGACTAAAACCTTGAAGGCTAGAATTTGAGAAACTTGTTTTGTTGCATCAACGAAACAAACTGGGTTATGATATGGACGTACCTAGTATACCTGCAGTAAACAGTTTTGTCTATTTGGAGGACCTACCTGGTATGTCTGCAGGACTGCCAAAGGGTTAAAAAAGGAAGAAATCAAGCAAGAGTAAACTGACTTTAGTATTAGAGTAGGAATTTGCATTGAACTTATCACATTAGCTTAACTCTACAACAGTGGGGGAGAAGAGAATCTTTACAATTGCAGCTCTATTTTAGCAAGACCGTATGCAAGGTACCAATAACAGTAACTGTTGTGCTGAGACAATTGGATAAGAGAGTACAGGTGAAGTGAGACAATGAAGTTTCATTTTGTTGTGCTCTCAATGCAAATCGGGAGTTCCTTTGTTAGTCTTTCGATCTTTGGCAAAATTGTGTTTTTCTTGATTTTCTCTTTTATTCTTGTATTAGCCCTGAAAGCTGTGATGCAGAAAGTCAGAACATTAACTAGAATACACGAATGAGTGTTCTTTTAAACAAATGGATTTCAGTTTTTTTTCAAAGAAGAAACATTTGACTTGTTTTATGAAAATTGATTGAATATAATTTATTATCAAGATTGACATCTAATTACAAACATTCTTCTATTGTCTTTACGATTTATCCTTGATTTTGGTGGGTATTCAGGAGTCCAGATGAAAACTGAATTCTATGACCGTTTCTTTTGTTTGTTTAACATTAATTTTGTATTGACAAAAAAAAAAATATATTTGTGGTTTCCAGTATTCCAATTAAAAATTATTGTCTGTGGCTGATGATATGAGCTCAAGGATAGATATGTCAGGTACATACTTTTTTATCATGGCATTGAAGTAGGCTGCAGTAGCCATTTATATATATTGTTAGCAAGCTTGGAGAGAGGACAAAGTATTGATTGCCTAGCATTCATGGAGACAAGATTTGATTTACGAGTGCAAGTTAAAAAGAAATAAATCCAAACAATGATATGATTGAGCAGAATTTCAATCAACTTTGGAATTAGTAAATGTGGCTGAATTGTGTTAAAAGTGCTACGCATTTCTCTAAGCCAGACCCTCGACAAAGTTTTATAAAGGCACAAACATATTCTTTTAGTTCATCAATGTCTGTACATGAGTTGTAAAATATTTACGTATCAGCACTTTGATTCCAAGCTTATGCAGTCAATGCCTTTTTTAAGCATGAGGATCCTTACAATTATACAGATTCAGAGGCTTGATTTTAAATATAATTATATGAGATAAGGGCAATATGTGCCTTACTTAAAGAAATCAGCAATTTTATAGCGAGGAGACCTAAATGAACATTCAAGTTTTGTAACTTTTTTTTTGACTCAATGTAAAGCAGCTTGTTATGTTTCTTATCTAATATAAGTTAAACCTGTACTGTCATCAGTTACAAAGGAGAAAGGTTTTGAAATATATTGGAAGTGATCCTTTTGCAATGCAAATTTTATACAATTTATATATGTTTTGAAATGTTACATTTTGCTGCAGGATGAAATTGCTCAGGCTGCCTTTTCAGGCTACAAAAGCGTAAGGAATATAAATGGATATGGATACCGTCCTGTTGATGAATTATTCCTGCCAAAGGTATTGTTCATCTTATTTCTTTGTTTTCCTCTCCTAATTCCTCACAATCTTCATTCATTCACTTTTTTCGCCGTTTGGTTTTTTATTTTCCTTCATTTATTTGTTGTGACAAACGAACAGCAATTGCATTAGTACATCTTAACACAATTTCTGCGCAGCACCTAAATTTGGATTTTTCCGTGAAAATAACCTGGCGATGCGCCTAAATGTAGGTGTTGATGCCCCTAGCTGGTGCTGGGGCGCCCGTAAAATAAGGGGTTCATTGGGAGCCTATTTGAAACGTCATTATCTTGTAAAAGCCCCATCTTAGATACACGACAGGCTTTGTACCGTTTTTAACCAATAAAAAGGAGACAGTATCTTTCTCTTTGATTTATTGGGAGAAGATCAAGAGCCCCTGAGGTGTAAATAACATATTTGCAATATAGGCACGTCTGATTTACCCTGAGGCATGTCTAATTGCACATCTGTGGGCCTGTTACACTTATGGTGTTGCTTCTTTACGATTGAGCACAGGTTTAAAGCATTAAGAAGTGATATATACTACCTTCCTTGCTACAAAAAGGAAAAGAAACATGTTTGTTCTCATATTCTAAAAGACATTTTTCGCAATCCAAGCTCAGATCTTTATATATCGATCATATATTATTGTATAGAGAGTCTGATTCCATAGAGACCTTTAAAAGGCAGCTTAAACACCATTTATTCACCACAACGTATTCCCGGCAGTAGATGATGTTTTACTTGTATCATATTCTTAAGCACATGTATGTTATGCATGTTATTTTTTTATATAATATGTATGTTATTCTTTATGCTATGTACGTCATTCTGTATGTTATGTATGTATGTTCAGGCCGTCTAGCCTGCTTCTATCTTATTCTTTTTCTTGTAAAGCGCATAGAGCATTTTAATCATTTGGATATGCGCTATATAAATGCACTTTATTATTATTATTATATTACTTGAACAATATATGATAAAAGAGAGGAAATGTAAAATTTAGATGAGAAGCAAATGCTACTGCTTTCGTCACTAGTTGATCTCAAACCCTTCCTATTAGATAACATTTAAGTTATCGATAAGTCTCTTTGATTCCAAGGAATAATATTATGAGAAGTGAAACATAAAATCAGGATTACAGGCTTAGGTTTAAATTACAGAACGTAATAAAATCGAACCTAGAAAATTTAGTACTGATGCTGGTCAAATAAAAGAGTGAAAAATGGTATAATTGGAAAAAATTAGTAATTTGGATTATATTTTAAAAAAATGATAACACATATAAATATTTTTCTGCTAACTTTGAATTTCCTCATTTCATATTATCTGTGAAAATTACGAAAGAAAATATTATAGCCATCTGGATCCTGTAAAGATTTGGAAGATAACAGTATTCATACACTTTGATTTACACACTTCAAATTTTTACATGAAAATATTCAAATCTATTTTCCAAAGAACCCCAAGTCGTTGTTTTATCAAGCAAACCACAAACTCGAAGGTTTGGGTCTGAATCGAATATAAAGGTTAAGAGTGAAAGCAACGTAAAAAAGAGGATAGGCCTAGATCATAAGTTTTAATAAAATACATGTATAATTCCAACTGTCATTAAATCAGAGCGTTGTGGCTTTTTTTTTTTTTTTTGCCGTAAGGCACTGTGAATGCTGGAAATGTTATTTTGGCTTTTATCTTTAGGAATTTGTATGTGAAGACAATATCCTGCTTATGAAAATCAATAACATTTTAATTTGCCGATTCTGGCTGTCATGAGGTCTGCGTAGAAGAATTAAGTTATAGTTACGTCGTTCGTTGAAACTGCAAGTCAGAAAAAGAGGATTTGATTTTGATGATTACTTTCAACTAGCCGCTTTAAATGGTAGCAATAAACTCCAGACCAGTAGAACAAATCCTGCCACTGACAATCTGTCAATCAAATGAAACTGGCCCACAAGTTGAGCTCTAACAAGCATCGCTTTTCGAATTGAAATTGCACTTTGGCTCTTGTATTCTCTGCTTTGGATATAGGGAACTAACCAGGATTGGCATCTAGTCTCATTAGATTGGGAAATGATTGTCGGTCTGAGTGGGGAAGAAGAGAGAACGATCCTGTATCATGAGTGAGTTAAGGGGTATTTTTCTCGCTTTTTATCACGTCCATTTTTTATCGTACTGTTTAAAGGAGGAAAACATGACAATGAAAGAATGTAAAAGAACAGCAACGGAAATTTATATATATATATATATATATATATATATATATATATATATATATATATATATATATGAGACGGTTCTCTACGTACTATAAATTTTGTTTCTTTCTCACTATTTGTAAGATCGTAAAACGTATTTCGGTTTCATTTTAGTTTGGTGTTTAAGGATTTCTTGGGAACTCTCTGCGCCGTTCTCGTTCCAAACTAAATCTAGGTTGTCTTTTACATGTTTAGTTGCACGAATTACACGGTTGCTCTAGTCCCTGGCCCTTGATTACTTCATCTGAAATACCCTGTACCAGTAAAAATTACTGCTCATATTTTAGCCTACCCTGCTCTCGGGCAAGGACACCACAAAATTCAAGACAGGAAGCTGGTCAGTGGGTATTCAGTCGAGCACTTCGATTCAAAGGAATCTTAATCTTCCACTGGGGTCATAAGAGCTCTGATTTCTCAACCAAACTACCTCATGCGTCAAATACGAGCATACAAATGATTCTGAAAAACACATCAATTTCTTTTGTGCTCTTATATTTATAGTACATGTACACACGCATTCATTCGGGTTCCACTCTAAATCTAATTTATACATTTGTCCACCGTCAGCTGCCAGTTCGTGCTGGCATGGTCGCCATCTTTTGCGAAGGCTCTATAATTAAAAGGGAGCATTCCACTTGCGAAGGTTTCGTATCCCAAACATACCACTTGCGAAGGTACTAGATTTTGGGTCAAAAATAACATTCCACTTGCGAAGGTTCTAGATTTTGGGTAAAATATAACATTCCACTTGCGAAGGTTACGGTATTCGGTATTCGGTATTAATGAAAATCGAACATCCCCCTCTGCGTTTCAGGCTTGGGACTGTCTCATAGTGAGGCCGCATTAGGATGTTTGATTTTATTTTTCCGACCGTTAAAAACATATGTACATTATTTACATTCTGGGTTAAAGAGTCACTCAGGTCAGTGGAGATTTGTACGTGGGAGCGATGCATTGCAGATGCGCCTTAAAAAGGCATGTGTTGTGAGTGAGCCATCTACGTACTCTGCAATCGACGATTTCATCCAGTCATGTTTCTTCCTGTCAGACAGTTTGGCTGGGCGTGAGGGTCCATCTCGGATCTTGAATGAGTTTTCAAAACGATCTCTTGAAGTCGATCAACTAATTCAAAAACCGATGGGTGACTTGCATAAAAGAGACTATTGAGTTTTCTATGGAAGGCCTCTGAACCGTTCGTTGTTCTTTTGCTGCACACATCTGTGCTAGCCCATAAAGTCGGAGGGAAGCTGGAGTGACTGCATATATATGTTTTTGCGAGATACTCCAAGTATTCGTCTATTCTCTGATCATCTGGCGCTTGTTCCAGGATGTCAAATGCATAACTCTCGCAGACATCTAAAGGATCAAGGTAGGGCAAGCCAAAAGTAATTTTGAGGAATTGTCCGATTTCAGAATCCGGATTCTTGAACTCTTCACTCAGACCGACCTTTTGAATTTTCTTCCACCAACTCTGCTTTAGATGAAAGAGGCAGCCTTTCAGTGCCAACCCTGGGAGGCTTAGCTTTGCTGCTGCATGAGCCGCTTGTTCGAAGTCTAGATGAAGAATCCTCCCTTCGAGACATGATCCTGTGACTTCAAAGTGTAGGGAATGCAATAGCTTAAACATGTTTTGGTACACTTCTTTGCTACTTCCAGGGAGCAAGAAAAACGCCACTGGGACGTACATTCCATCTGCAAACGTGATGATGGTGTACAGCTGCTCGAAATGCTTCGGACATGATTTAAACGTGCCGTCGCCAAACATGTCTTGGTTCCTGTGAAGGTATACCATTGCAGAAGGGCTGTAAACACAAGCTTTCTGAGTTTCGTCATCGGTCACAATCTTCACATCCTGCCTTGTTTCTATTTCAGAGATAGCCCTGAGTGCATCCATTCTTGAAATTGGTAGCTTTGGCTGATGTTTCCTCCTCTGTCGCCACATAGCTTTTCTCACATTGTCTATATCCCTCTGATTTAATCCATCTGTCTCCATACTTTGGCCTTCAGTGACAATTATTTTCCTTGGCCGTTCAGTGAGGTCGTCTTCTGCCTTCCTTTTGCACGATTGCCTTAGTTGAAGTTTTTTTAAGGATACTGAATCTTCTGTTTTGCCGTGACAGTGGCTGGTCATGCCATGTAGTATATCTGTTGTATTCAATGACGTGGTAAATCTCGCCTTGCAGTCTTTTTGTGTACATCGCCATGTTCTCGAACTTTTGCTCTCTGACATTAAGCGAAACAAATGGCCATCAAGTAATGCTGCTGGTTTGCCCTTAGAGGTCTCTGTGAATTTTAGATCCATTGTTGAAAATTGGTGTTGGCGTCGTGTAGGACAAAAATATTACCAAGAGCTACAGGACGTGACAACGGCAGAGTGATATAGTGAAGGAATGCCAAAAAATATAGCAAGACGAAAAATAAAACGTACTAAAATTCAGTGTAGCAATTTGTATTTGTATTAGTGTAACACTGCTCAGTATGCTGAGCTGATCCTGGTTTATTGATTGAGTTTGTACTCATGTAAAACATATTTAGTGTGATATCCTTTCACCGGCTTTAATCGGACTGGTCCGATAAATAATTATTCAAGTCGAATTGAAGAATCGATTATTTACTATACCTACGCAAGTGGCAAGTTTCGGCGCCCTTTGAAGTCGATACCTTCGCAAGTGGAATACACCCAATTAAAACTCACTCACTCTCTCTCTCTCTCTCTCTCTCTCTCTCTCTCTCTCTCTCTCTCTCTCTCTCTCTCTCTCTCTCTCTCTCTCTCTCTCTCTCTCTCTCTCTCTCTCTCTCTCTCTCTCTCTCTCGGCGCAGGTTCGCTCCCTGTTCATTCCATCTGTTCTAATGTTTTCTCGTCTTTCGTCTTATTTGTCGATCTCGAGCTATATCTAAGTTTGTGGCTGACTTTTCTATACTAGTTATTTCATTATTTTCAGTCACTTGCATCTTTAGATCCTTAGATCTAGCTTCCTCTGTCTCAGCCTCTAACGTTGCTTGACTGCTTTCTTTATTTCTATATTCATTTATGCTTTTCAGTCAAATGTGCATCTGTCTAAGATCCGTTAGAGGCTAGTTTGTTTATGTCCTGTAAAAATATGACTTGATCGTTCTTAGCGATTCAACTTCTCAGTCTATTAAAGCCAGCATAAAAGTCACTGTTCCCGAAGCATCTATTTTTTGTAGATGCGGACAGCTCAGTGGTTAAGTGCCTAGTCTTGTCTCGGCAAGGCGATGGGTGCCGTATCGAGCCGCAGGTTCGATCCCTGTTCATTCCATCTGTTCTAATGTTTTCTCGTCTTTCGTCTTATTTGTCGATCTCGAGCTATATCTAAGTTTGTCGCTTATTTTTCTATACTACTTATTTCATTATCTTCAGTCACTTGCATCTTTAGATCCTTAGATCTAGCTTCGTCTGTCTCAGCCTCTGCCGTTTTTTGACTGCTTTCTTTCTTTCTATATTCATTTCTGCTTTTCAGTGAAATGTGCATCTTTCTAAGATCCGTGAGAGACTAGTTTGTTTATGTCCTGTAAAAATATGGACTTGATCGTCCTTAGCGATTCATCTTTTTAGTCTATTCAAGCCAGCATGAAAGGGACTGTTCCCGAAGCATCTATTGTTTGTAGATTCGGATAGCTCAGTGGTTAAGTGCCCGGTCTTGTCTCGGCAAGGCGATGGCTGCCGCATCGAGGCGCAGGTTCGATATCTTTTCATTCCATCTGTTCTAATGTTTTCTCGTCTTTCGATTATTTCTCGGTCTCGAGCTAGATCTAAGTTTGTGGCTGAGTTTTATATACTACTTATTTCATTATTTACAGTCACTAGCATCTTTTGATCCTTAGATCGAGCTTCGTCTGTCTCAGCCTCTACCGTTGTTTGACAGCTATCTTCATTTCTATGTTCATTTGTGCTTTTCAGTCAAATGTGCATCTTTCTAAGACCCGTTAGAGGCTAATTTTTTTTTTTATGTCCTGTAAAAATATGGACTTGATCGTTCTTAGCGATTCAACTTCTTAGTCCATTCAAGCCAGCATGCAAGTCACTATTCCCGAAGCATCTATTTTTTGTAGATGCGGACAGCTCAGTGGTTACATGCCACATCTTGTCTCGGGAAGGCGATGGAAGCCGTATCGAGGCGCATGTTCGATCCTTGTTCATTCCATCTGTTCTAATGTTTTCTCGTCTTTCGTCTAATTTGTTGGTCTGGAGCTAAATCTAAGTTTGTGACTGATTTTTCTATACTACTTATTTCATTGTATTCAGTCACTTGCATCTTTAGATCCTTAGATCTAGCCTCATCTGTCTCAGCCTCTACCGTTGTTTGACTGCTTTCTTTATTTCTATATTCATTTCTGCTATTCAGTCAAATGTGCATCTACGATCCGTTAGAGGCTAGTTTGTTTATGACCTGTAAAATATGGACTTGATCGTTTCTAGCGATTCAACTTCTTAGTCTTCAAGCCAGCATAAAAGTCACTGTTCCCGAAGCATCTATTTTTTGTAGATGCGGACAGCTCAGTGGTTAAGTGCCTAGTCTTGTCTCGGCAAGGCGATGGGTGCCGTATCGAGGAGCAGGTTCGACTCCTGTTCATTCCATCTGTTCAAATGTTTTCTCGTCTTTCGTCTTTTTTGTCGGTCTCGAGCTAGATCTACGTTTGTTAGTGACTTTTCTATACTACTTATTTCATTATCTTTAGTCAGTTGCATCTTTAGATCCTTAGATCTAGCTTCATCTGTCTCAGCCTCTACCGTTGTTTTACTGCTTTCTTTATTTCTATATTCATTTCTGCTATTCAGTCAAATGTGAATCTAAGATCCGTTAAAGGCTAGTTTGTTTATGTCCTGTAAAAATATGGACTTGATCGTTCTGAGCGATTCAACTTCTTAGTCTATTCAAGCCTGCATAAAAGTCACTGTTCCCGAATATCTATTTTTTTTTGTAGATGCGGATAGCTCAGTGGTTAAGTGCCCGGTCTTTTCTCGGCAAGGCGATAGGTGCCGCATCGAGGCGCAGGTTCGATCCCTGTTCATTCCATCTGTTCTAATGTTTTCTCATCCTTCGTCTTATTTCTCGGTCTCGAGCTAGATCAAAATTTGTGGCTGACTTTTCTATACTAGTTATTTCATTATTTTTAGTGACTTGCATCTTTAGATCCTTAGATCTAGCTTCGTCTGTCTCAGCCTCTGCCGTTTTTTTGACTGCTTTCTTTATTTCTATATTCATTTATGCTTTTCAGTCAAATGTGCATCTGTCTAAGATCCGTGAGAGACTAGTTTCTTTATGTCCTGTAAAAATATGGACTTGATCGTCCTTAGCGATTCATCTTTTTAGTCTATTCAAGCCAGCATGAAAGGGACTGTTCCCGAAGCATCTATTGTTTGTAGATTCGGATAGCTCAGTGGTTAAGTTCCCGGTCTTGTCTCGGCAAGGCGATGGCTGCCGTATCGAGGCGCAGGATCGATATCTTTTCATTCCATCTGTTCTCATGTTTTCTCGTCTTTCGATTATTTCTCGGTCTCGAGCTAGATGTAAGTTTGTGGCTGATTTTTATATACTACTTATTTCATTATTTACAGTCACTAGCATCTTTTGATCCTTAGATCTAGCTTCGTCTGTCTCAGCCTCTACCGTTGTTTGACAGCTATCTTTATTTCTATGTTCAATTGTGCTTTTCAGTCAAATGTGCATCTTTCTAAGATCCGTTAGAGGCTAATTTTTTTTTTTTTTATGTCCTGTAAAAATATGGACTTTATCGTTCTTAGCGATTCAACTTCTTAGTCCATTCAAGCCAGCATGCAAGTCACTATTCCCGAAGCATCTATTTTTTGTAGATTCGGATAGCTCAGTGGTTAAGTGCCTAGTCTTGTCTCGGCAAGCCTATTGCTGCCGCATCGAGGCGCAGGTTCGATCCCTGTTCATTCCATCTGTTCTAATGTTTTCTCGTCTTTCGTCTTATTTGTCGATCTCGAGCTATATCTAAGTTTGTGGCTGACTTTTCTATACTGGTTATTTATTTATTTTCAGTCACTTGCATCTTTAGATCCTTAGATCTAGCTTCCTCTGTCTCAGCCTCTAACGTTCTTTGACTGCTTTCTTTATTTCTATATTCATTTATGCTTTTCAGTCAAATGTGCATCTGTCTAAGATCCGTTAGAGGCTAGTTTGTTTATGTCCTGTAAAAATATGACTTGATCGTTCTTAGCGATTCAACTTCTCAGTCTATTCAAGCCAGCATAAAAGTCACTGTTCCCGAAGCATCTATTTTTTGTAGATGCGGACAGCTCAGTGGTTACATGCCAGATCTTCTCTTGGCAAGGCGATGGGTGCCGTATCGAGGCGCAGGTTCGATCCCTGTTCATTCCATCTGTTCTAATGTTTTCTCGTTTTTCATTTTATTTGTCGGTCTCGAGCTACTTCAACTTTTGTGGCTGACTTTTCTATACTACTTATTTCATTATTTTCAGTCACTTGCATCTTTAGATCCTTAGATCTAGGTTTATCTGTCTCAGCCTCTAACGTTGTTTGACTGCTTTCTTTATTTCTATATTCATTTCTGCTATTCAGTCAAATGTGCATCTACGATCCGTTAGAGGCTAGTTTGTTTATGACCTGTAAAATATGGTCTTGATCGTTTCTAGCGATTCAACTTCTTAGTTTATTCAAGCCAGCATAAAAGTCACTGTTCCCGAAGCATCTATTTTTTGTAGATCCGGACAGCTCAGTGGTTAAGTGCCTAGTCTTGTCTCGGCAAGGCGATGGGTGCCGTATGGAGGCGCAGGTTCGATCCCTGTTAATTCCATCTGTTCTAATGTTTTCTCGTCTTTCGTCTTATTTGTCGATCTCGAGCTATATCTAAGTTGGTGGCTGACTTTTCTATACTAGTTATTTCATTCTTTTTAGTCACTTGCATCTTTAGATCCTTAAATCTAGCTTCGTCTGTCTCAGCCTCTGCCGTTTTTTGACTGCTTTCTTTCTTTCTATATTCATTTCTGCTTTTCAGTGAAATATGCATTTTTCTAAGATCCGTGAGAGTCTAGTTTGTTTATGTCCTGTAAAAATATGGACTTGATCGTCCTTAGCGATTCATCTTTTTCGTCTATTCAAGCCAGCATGAAAGGGACTGTTCCCGAAGCATCTATTGTTTGTAGATTCGGATAGCTCAGTGGTTAAGTTCCCGGTCTTGTCTCGGCAAGGCGATGGCTGCCGCATCGAGGCGCAGGTTCGATATCTTTTCATTCCATCTGTTCTAATGTTTTCTCACTTTTCATTTTATTTGTCGATCTCGAGCTATATCTAAGTTTGTGGCTGATTTTTCTATACTACTTATTTCATTATCTTCAGTCACTTGCATCTTTACATCCTTAGATCTAGCTTCATCTGTCTCAGCCTCTACCGTTGTTTGACTTCTTTCTTTATTTCTATATTCATTTCTGCTATTCAGTCAAATGTGCATCTACGATCCGTTAGAGGCTAGTTTGTTTATGACCTGTAAAATATGGACTTGATCGTTTCTAGCCATTCAACTTCTTAGCCTATGCAAGCCAGCATAAAAGTCACTGTTCCCGAAGCATCTATTTTTGTAGATGCGGATAGCTCAGTGGTTAAGTGCCCGGTCTTGTCTCGGCAAGGCTATTGCTGCCGCATTGAGGCACAGGTTCCATCCCTGTTCATTCCATCTGTTCTAATGTTTTCTCGTTTTTCATTTTATTTGTCGATCTCGAGCTATATCTAAGTTTGTGGCTAACTTTTCTATACTAGTTATTTCATTATTTTTAGTCACTTGCATCTTTAGATCCTTAAATCTACCTTCGTCTGTCTCAGCCTCTGCCGTTTTTTGACTGCTTTCTTTCTTTCTGTATTCATTTCTGCTTTTCAGTGAAATGTGCATCTTTCTAAGATCCGTGAGAGACTAGTTTGTTTATGTCCTGTAAAAATATGGACTTGATCGTCCTTAGCGATTCAACTTCTTAGTCTATTCAAGCCAGCATGAAAGTCACTGTTCCGGAAGCATCTATTTTTGTAGATGCGTATAGCTCAGTGGTTAGGTGCCCGGTCTTGTCTGGGCAAGGCTATTGCTGCCGCATTGAGGCGCAAGTTCGATCCCTGTTCATTCCATCTGTTCTAATGTTTTTTCATTTTTCATTTTATTTCTCGGTCTCGAGCTACTTCTATGTTTGTGGCTGACATTTCTATACTACTTATTTCATTATCTTCAGTCACTTGCATCTTTAGATCCTTAGATCTAGCTTCATCTGTCTCAGCCTCTGCCGTTTTTTGATTGCTTTCTTTATTTCTATATTCATTTCTGCTATTCAGTCAAATGTGCATCTACGATCCGTTAGAGGCTAGTTTGTTTATGACCTGTAAAATATGGTCTTGTTCGTTTCTAGCCATTCAACTTCTTAGTCTATTCAAGCCAGCATTAAAGTCACTGTTCCCGAAGCATCTATTTTTTGTAGATGCGGACAGCTCAGTGGTTAAATAACTAGTCTTGTCTCGGCAAGGCTACTGCTGCCGCATCGAGGCGCATGTTCGATCCCTGTTCATTCCATGTTTTCTAATATTTTCTCGTCTTTCATCTTATTTGTTGGTCTGGAGCTAAATCTAAGTTTCTGACTGATTTTTCTATACTACTTATTACATTAATTTTAGTCACTTGCATCTTTAGATCCTTAGATCTAGCTTCATCTGTCTCAACCTCTAACGTTGTTTGACTGCTTTCTTTATTTCTATATTCATTTCTTCTATTCAGTCAAATGTGCATCTACGATCCGTTAGAGGCTAGTTTGTTTATGACCTGTAAAATATGGACTTGATCGTTTCTAGCGATTCAACTTCTTAGTCTATTCAAGCCAGCATAAAAGTCACTGTTCCCGAAGCATCTATTTTTTGTAGATGCGGACAGCTCAGTGGTTAAGTGCCTAGTCTTGTCTCGGCAAGGCGATGGGTGCCGTATCGAGGCGCAGGTTCGATCCCTGTTCATTCATCTGTTCTAATGTTTTCTCGTCTTTCGTCTTTTTTGTCGGTCTCGAGCTAGATCTAAGTTTGTTAGTGACTTTTCTATGCTACTTATTTCATTATATTTAGTCACTTGCATCTTTAGATCCTTAAATCTAGCTTCGTCTGTCTCAGCCTCTGCCGTTTTTTGACTGCTTTCTTTCTTTCTATATTCATTTATGCTTTTCAGTCAAATGTGCATCTGTCTAAGATCCGTTAGAGGCTAGTTTGTTTATGTCCTGTAAAAATATGACTTGATCGTTCTTAGCGATTCAACTTCTCAGTCTATTCAAGCCAGCATAAAAGTTACTGTTCCCGAAGCATCTATTTTTTGTAGATGCGGACAGCTCAGTGGTTAAGTGCCCGGTCTTGTCTCGGCAAGGCGATGGGTGCCGTATCGAGGCGCAGGTTCGATCCCTGTTCATTCCATCTGTTCTAATGTTTTCTCGTCTTTCGATTATTTCTCGGTCTCGAGCTAGATCTAAGTTTGTTAGTGACTTTTCTATGCTACTTATTTCATTATATTTAGTCACTTTCATCTTTAGATCCTTAGATCTAGCTTCATCTGTCTCAGCCTCTAACGTTGTTTGACTGCTCTCTTTATTTCTATATTCCTTTCTGCTATTTAGTCAAATGTGCATCTACGATCCGTTAGAGGCTTGTTTGTTTATGACCTGTAAAATATGGACTTGATCGTTTCTAGCGATTCAACTTCTTAGTCTATGCAAGCCAGCATGAAAGTCACTGTTCCCCAAGCATCTATTTTTGTAGATGCGGATAGCTCAGTGGTTAAGTGCCCGGTCTTGTCTCGGCAAGGCTATTGCTGCCGCATTGTGGCACAGGTTCCATCCCTGTTCATTCCATCTGTTCTAATGTTTTCTCGTTTTTCATTTTATTTGTCGATCTCGAGCTATATCTAAGTTTGTGGCTGACTTTTCTATACTACTTATTTCATTATTTTTAGTCACTTGCATCTTTAGATCCTTAAATCTACCTTCGTCTGTCTCAGCCTCTGCCGTTTTTTGACTGCTTTCTTTCTTTCTGTATTCATTTCTGCTTTTCAGTGAAATGTGCATCTTTCTAAGATCCGTGAGAGACTAGTTTGTTTATGTCCTGTAAAATATGGACTTGATCGTCCTTAGCGATTCATTTTTTTAGTCTATTCAAGCCAGCATTAAAGTCACTGTTCCCGAAGCATCTATTTTTTGTAGATGCGGACAGCTCAGTGGTTCAGTGCCTAGTCTTGTCTCGGCAAGGCGATGGGTGCCGTATCGAGGCGCAGGTTCGATCCCTGTTCATTCCATCTGTTTTAATGTTTTCTCGTCTTTCGTCTTTTTTGTCGGTCTCGAGCTATATCTAAGTTTGTGGCTGACTTTTCTATACTAGTTATTTCATTATTTTTAGTCACTTGCATCTTTAGATCCTTAAATCTAGCTTCGTCTGTCTCAGCCTCTGCCGTTGTTTGACAGCTATCTTTATTTCTATGTTCATTTCTGCTTTTCACTCAAATGTGCATCTTTCTAAGATCCGTTAGAGGCTAATTTTTTTTTTTATGTCCCGTAAAAATATGGACTTGATCGTTCTTAGCGATTCAACTTCTTAGTCCATTCAAGCCAGCATGCAAGTCACTATTCCCGAAGCATCTATTTTTTGTAGATTCGGATAGCTCAGTGGTTAAGTGCCTAGTCTTATCTCGGCAAGGCTATTGCTGCCGCATTGAGGCACAGGTTCGATCCCTGTTCATTCCATCTGTTCTAATGTTTTCTCGTGTTTCGTCTTATTTGTCGATCTCGAGCTATATCTAAGTTTGTGGCTGACTTTTCTATACTAGTATTTCATTATTTTCAGTCACTTGCATCTTTAGATCCCTAAATCTACCTTCGTCTGTCTCAACCTCTGCCGTTTTTTGACTGCTTTCTTTCTTTCTATATTCATTTCTGCTTTTCAGTGAAATGTGCATCTTTCTAAGATCCGTGAGAGACTAGTTTGTTTATGTCCTGTAAAAATATGGACTTGATCGTCCTTAGCGATTCAACTTCTTAGTCTATTCAAGCCAGCATGAAAGTCACTGTTCCCCAAGCATCTATTTTTTGTAGATGCGGACAGCTCAGTGGTTCAGTGCCTAGTCTTGTCTCGGCAAGGCGATGGGTGCCGTATCGAGGCGCAGGTTCGATCCCTGTTCATTCCATCTGTTCTAATGTTTTCTCGTGTTTCGATTATTTCTCGGTCTCGAGCTAGATCTAAGTTTGTTAGTGACTTTTCTATGCTACTTATTTCATTATATTTAGTCACTTTCATCTTTAGATCCTTAGATCTAGCTTCATCTGTCTCAGCCTCTAACGTTGTTTGACTGCTCTCTTTATTTCTATATTCCTTTCTGCTATTTAGTCAAATGTGCATCTACGATCCGTTAGAGGCTTGTTTGTTTATGACCTGTAAAATATGGACTTGATCGTTTCTAGCGATTCAACTTCTTAGTCTATGCAAGCCAGCATGAAAGTCACTGTTCCCCAAGCATCTATTTTTGTAGATGCGGATAGCTCAGTGGTTAAGTGCCCGGTCTTGTCTCGGCAAGGCTATTGCTGCCGCATTGTGGCACAGGTTCCATCCCTGTTCATTCCATCTGTTCTAATGTTTTCTCGTTTTTCATTTTATTTGTCGATCTCGAGCTATATCTAAGTTTGTGGCTGACTTTTCTATACTACTTATTTCATTATTTTTAGTCACTTGCATCTTTAGATCCTTAAATCTACCTTCGTCTGTCTCAGCCTCTGCCGTTTTTTGACTGCTTTCTTTCTTTCTGTATTCATTTCTGCTTTTCAGTGAAATGTGCATCTTTCTAAGATCCGTGAGAGACTAGTTTGTTTATGTCCTGTAAAAATATGGACTTGATCGTCCTTAGCGATTCATCTTTTTAGTCTATTCAAGCCAGCATTAAAGTCACTGTTCCCGAAGCATCTATTTTTTGTAGATGCGGACAGCTCAGTGGTTCAGTGCCTAGTCTTGTCTCGGCAAGGCGATGGGTGCCGTATCGAGGCGCAGGTTCGATCCCTGTTCATTCCATCTGTTTTAATGTTTTCTCGTCTTTCGTCTTTTTTGTCGGTCTCGAGCTATATCTAAGTTTGTGGCTGACTTTTCTATACTAGTTATTTCATTATTTTTAGTCACTTGCATCTTTAGATCCTTAAATCTAGCTTCGTCTGTCTCAGCCTCTGCCGTTGTTTGACAGCTATCTTTATTTCTATGTTCATTTCTGCTTTTCACTCAAATGTGCATCTTTCTAAGATCCGTTAGAGGCTAATTTTTTTTTTTATGTCCCGTAAAAATATGGACTTGATCGTTCTTAGCGATTCAACTTCTTAGTCCATTCAAGCCAGCATGCAAGTCACTATTCCCGAAGCATCTATTTTTTGTAGATTCGGATAGCTCAGTGGTTAAGTGCCTAGTCTTGTCTCGGCAAGGCTATTGCTGCCGCATTGAGGCACAGGTTCGATCCCTGTTCATTCCATCTGTTCTAATGTTTTCTCGTGTTTCGTCTTATTTGTCGATCTCGAGCTATATCTAAGTTTGTGGCTGACTTTTCTATACTAGTATTTCATTATTTTCAGTCACTTGCATCTTTAGATCCCTAAATCTACCTTCGTCTGTCTCAACCTCTGCCGTTTTTTGACTGCTTTCTTTCTTTCTATATTCATTTCTGCTTTTCAGTGAAATGTGCATCTTTCTAAGATCCGTGAGAGACTAGTTTGTTTATGTCCTGTAAAAATATGGACTTGATCGTCCTTAGCGATTCAACTTCTTAGTCTATTCAAGCCAGCATGAAAGTCACTGTTCCCCAAGCATCTATTTTTTGTAGATCCGGACAGCTCAGTGGTTAAGTGCCTAGTCTTGTCTCGGCAAGGCGATGGGTGCGGTATCGAGGCGCAGGTTCGATCCCTGTTCATTCCATCTGTTCTAATGTTTTCTCGTCTTTCGTCTTATTTGTCGATCTCGAGCTATATCTAAGTTTGTGGCTGATTTTTCTATACTACTTATTTCATTATCTTCAGTCACTTGCATCTTTACATCCTTAGATCTAGCTTCATCTGTCTCAGCCTCTACCGTTGTTTGACTTCTTTCTTTATTTCTATATTCATTTCTGCTATTCAGTCAAATGTGCATCTACGATCCGTTAGAGGCTAGTTTGTTTATGACCTGTAAAATATGGACTTGATCGTTTCTAGCCATTCAACTTCTTAGTCTATGCAAGCCAGCATAAAAGTCACTGTTCCCGAAGCATCTATTTTTGTAGATGCGGATAGCTCAGTGGTTAAGTGCCCGGTCTTGTCTCGGCAAGGCTATTGCTGCCGCATTGAGGCACAGGTTCCATCCCTGTTCATTCCATCTGTTCTAATGTTTTCTCGTTTTTCATTTTATTTGTCGATCTCGAGCTATATCTAAGTTTGTGGCTAACTTTTCTATACTACTTATTTCATTATTTTTAGTCACTTGCATCTTTAGATCCTTAAATCTACCTTCGTCTGTCTCAGCCTCTGCCGTTTTTTGACTGCTTTCTTTCTTTCTGTATTCATTTCTGCTTTTCAGTGAAATGTGCATCTTTCTAAGATCCGTGAGAGACTAGTTTGTTTATGTCCTGTAAAAATATGGACTTGATCGTCCTTAGCGATTCAACTTCTTACTCTATTCAAGCCAGCATGAAAGTCACTGTTCCGGAAGCATCTATTTTTGTAGATGCGTATAGCTCAGTGGTTAGGTGCCCGGTCTTGTCTGGGCAAGGCTATTGCTGCCGCATTGAGGCGCAAGTTCGATCCCTGTTCATTCCATCTGTTCTAATGTTTTCTCGTTTTTCATTTTATTTCTCGGTCTCGAGCTACTTCTATGTTTGTGGCTGACATTTCTATACTACTTATTTCATTATCTTCAGTCACTTGCATCTTTAGATCCTTAGATCTAGCTTCATCTGTCTCAGCCTCTGCCGTTTTTTGATTGCTTTCTTTATTTCTATATTCATTTCTGCTATTCAGTCAAATGTGCATCTACGATCCGTTAGAGGCTAGTTTGTTTATGACCTGTAAAATATGGTCTTGATCGTTTCTAGCCATTCAACTTCTTAGTCTATTCAAGCCAGCATTAAAGTCACTGTTCCCGAAGCATCTATTTTTTGTAGATGCGGACAGCTCAGTGGTTAAATGCCTAGTCTTGTCTCGGCAAGGCTACTGCGGCCGCATCGAGGCGCATGTTCGATCCCTGTTCATTCCATCTTTTCTAATATTTTCTCGTCTTTCATCTTATTTGTTGATCTGGAGCTAAATCTAAGTTTCTGACTGATTTTTCTATACTACTTATTACATTAATTTTAGTCACTTGCATCTTTAGATCCTTAGATCTAGCTTCATCTGTCTCAACCTCTAACGTTGTTTGACTGCTTTCTTTATTTCTATATTCATTTCTTCTATTCAGTCAAATGTGCATCTACGATCCGTTAGAGGCTAGTTTGTTTATGACCTGTAAAATATGGACTTGATCGTTTCTAGCGATTCAACTTCTTAGTCTGTTCAAGCCAGCATAAAAGTCACTGTTCCCGAAGCATCTATTTTTTGTAGATGCGGACAGCTCAGTGGTTAAGTGCCTAGTCTTGTCTCGGCAAGGCGATGGGTGCCGTATCGAGGCGCAGGTTCGATCCCTGTTCATTCATCTGTTCTAATGTTTTCTCGTCTTTCGTCTTTTTTGTCGGTCTCGAGCTAGATCTAAGTTTGTTAGTGACTTTTCTATGCTACTTATTTCATTATATTTAGTCACTTGCATCTTTAGATCCTTAGATCTAGCTTCATCTGTCTCAGCCTCTAACGTTGTTTGACTGCTCTCTTTATTTCTATATTCCTTTCTGCTATTTAGTCAAATGTGCATCTACGATTCGTTAGAGGCTTGTTTGTTTATGACCTGTAAAATATGGACTTGATCGTTTCTAACGATTCAACTTCTTAGTCTATGCAAGCCAGCATGAAAGTCACTGTTCCCGAAGCATCTATTTTTGTAGATGCGGATAGCTCAGTGGTTAAGTGCCCGGTCTTGTCTCGGCAAGGCTATTGCTGCCGCATTGAGGCACAGGTTCCATCCCTGTTCATTCCATCTGTTCTAATGTTTTCTCGTTTTTCATTTTATTTGTCGATCTCGAGCTATATCTAAGTTTGTGGCTGACTTTTCTATACTACTTATTTCATTATTTTTAGTCACTTGCATCTTTAGATCCTTAAATCTACCTTCGTCTGTCTCAGCCTCTGCCGTTTTTTGACTGCTTTCTTTCTTTCTATATTCATTTCTGCTTTTCAGTGAAATGTGCATCTTTCTAAGATCCGTGAGAGACTAGTTTGTTTATGTCCTGTAAAAATATGGACTTGATCGTCCTTAGCGATTCATCTTTTTAGTCTATTCAAGCCAGCATTAAAGTCACTGTTCCCGAAGCATCTATTTTTTGTAGATGCGGACAGCTCAGTGGTTAAATGCCTAGTCTTGTCTCGGCAAGGCTATTGCTGCCGCATCGAGGCGCAAGTTCGATCCCTGTTCATTCCATCTGTTCAAATGTTTTCGCGTCTTTCGTCTTATTTGTCGATCTCGAGCTAGATCTAAGTTTGTGGCTGACTTTTCTATACTACTTATTTCATTATTTTTAGTCACTTGCATCTTTAGATCCTTAAATCTAGCTTCGTCTGTCTCAGCCTCTGCCGTTTTTTGACTGCTTTCTTTCTTTCTATATTCATTTATGCTTTTCAGTCAAATGTGCATCTGTCTAAGATCCGTTAGAGGCTAGTTTGTTTATGTCCTGTAAAAATATGACTTGATCGTTCTTAGCGATTCAACTTCTCAGTCTATTCAAGCCAGCATAAAAGTTACTGTTCCCGAAGCATCTATTTTTTGTAGATGCGGACAGCTCAGTGGTTAAGTGCCCGGTCTTGTCTCGGCAAGGCGATGGGTGCCGTATCGAGGCGCAGGTTCGATCCCTGTTCATTCCATCTGTTCTAATGTTTTCTCGTCTTTCGATTATTTCTCGGTCTCGAGCTAGATCTAAGTTTGTTAGTGACTTTTCTATGCTACTTATTTCATTATTTTTAGTCACTTGCATCTTTAGATCCTTAGATCTAGCTTCATCTGTCTCAGCCTCTAACGTTGTTTGACTGCTCTCTTTATTTCTATATTCCTTTCTGCTATTTAGTCAAATGTGCATCTACGATCCGTTAGAGGCTTGTTTGTTTATGACCTGGAAAATATGGACTTGATCGTTTCTAGCGATTCAACTTCTTAGTCTATGCAAGCCAGCATGAAAGTCACTGTTCCCCAAGCATCTATTTTTGTAGATGCGGATAGCTCAGTGGTTAAGTGCCCGGTCTTGTCTCGGCAAGGCTATTGCTGCCGCATTGTGGCACAGGTTCCATCCCTGTTCATTCCATCTGTTCTAATGTTTTCTCGTTTTTCATTTTATTTGTCGATCTCGAGCTAGATCTAAGTTTGTTAGTGACTTTTCTATGCTACTTATTTCATTATATTTAGTCACTTTCATCTTTAGATCCTTAAATCTACCTTCGTCTGTCTCAGCCTCTAACGTTGTTTGACTGCTCTCTTTATTTCTATATTCCTTTCTGCTATTTAGTCAAATGTGCATCTACGATCCGTTAGAGGCTAGTTTGTTTATGACCTGTAAAATATGGACTTGATCGTTTCTAGCGATTCAACTTCTTAGTCTATTCAAGCCAGCATGAAAGTCACTGTTCCCGAAGCATCTATTTTTTGTAGATGCGGACAGCTCAGTGGTTAAGTGCCTAGTCTTGTCTCGGCAAGGCGATGGGTGCCGTATCGAGGCTTCGATCCCTGTTCATTCATCTGTTCTAATGTTTTCTCGTCTTTCGTCTTTTTTGTCGGTCTCGAGCTAGATCTAAGTTTGTGGCTGACTTTTCTATACTAGTTATTTCATTATTTTTAGTCACTTGCATCTTTAGATCCTTAACTCTACCTTCGTCTGTCTCAGCCTCTGCCGTTTTTTGACTGCTTTCTTTCTTTCTGTATTCATTTCTGCTTTCAGTGAAATGTGCATCTTTCTAAAATCCGTGAGAGACTAGTTTGTTTATGTCCTGTAAAAATATGGACTTGATCGTCCTTAGCGATTCATCTTTTTAGTCTATTCAAGCCAGCATTAAAGTCACTGTTCCCGAAGCATCTATTCTTTGTAGATGCGGACAGCTCAGTGGTTCAGTGCCTAGTCTTGTCTCGGCAAGGCGATGGGTGCCGTATCGAGGCGCAGGTTCGATCCCTGTTCATTCCATCTGTTTTAATGTTTTCTCGTCTTTCGTCTTTTTTGTCGGTCTCGAGCTATATCTAAGTTTGTGGCTGACTTTTCTATACTAGTTATTTCATTATTTTTAGTCACTTGCATCTTTAGATCCTTAAATCTAGCTTCGTCTGTCTCAGCCTCTGCCGTTGTTTGACAGCTATCTTTATTTCTATGTTCATTTCTGCTTTTCACTCAAATGTGCATCTTTCTAAGATCCGTTAGAGGCTAATTTTTTTTTTTTATGTCCTGTAAAAATATGGACTTTATCGTTCTTAGCGATTCAACTTCTTAGTCCATTCAAGCCAGCATGCAAGTCACTATTCCCGAAGCATCTATTTTTTGTAGATTCGGATAGCTCAGTGGTTAAGTGCCTAGTCTTGTCTCGGCAAGGCTATTGCTGCCGCATTGAGGCACAGGTTCGATCCCTGTTCATTCCATCTGTTCTAATGTTTTCTCGTGTTTCGTCTTATTTGTCGATCTCGAGCTATATCTAAGTTTGTGGCTGACTTTTCTATACTAGTATTTCATTATTTTCAGTCACTTGCATCTTTAGATCCCTAAATCTACCTTCGTCTGTCTCAACCTCTGCCGTTTTTTGACTGCTTTCTTTCTTTCTATATTCATTTCTGCTTTTCAGTGAAATGTGCATCTTTCTAAGATCCGTGAGAGACTAGTTTGTTTATGTCCTGTAAAAATATGGACTTGATCGTCCTTAGCGATTCAACTCCTTAGTCTATTCAAGCCAGCATGAAAGTCACTGTTCCCCAAGCATCTATTTTTTGTAGATGCGGACAGCTCAGTGGTTAAGTGCCTAGTCTTGTCTCGGCAAGGCGATGGGTGCGGTATCGAGGCGCAGGTTCGATCCCTGTTCATTCCATCTGTTCTAATGTTTTCTCGTCTTTCGTCTTATTTGTCGATCTCGAGCTATATCTAAGTTTGTGGCTGATTTTTCTATACTACTTATTTCATTATCTTCAGTCACTTGCATCTTTACATCCTTAGATCTAGCTTCATCTGTCTCAGCCTCTACCGTTGTTTGACTTCTTTCTTTATTTCTATATTCATTTCTGCTATTCAGTCAAATGTGCATCTACGATCCGTTAGAGGCTAGTTTGTTTATGACCTGTAAAATATGGACTTGATCGTTTCTAGCCATTCAACTTCTTAGTCTATGCAAGCCAGCATAAAAGTCACTGTTCCCGAAGCATCTATTTTTGTAGATGCGGATAGCTCAGTGGTTAAGTGCCCGGTCTTGTCTCGGCAAGGCTATTGCTGCCGCATTGAGGCACAGGTTCCATCCCTGTTCATTCCATCTGTTCTAATGTTTTCTCGTTTTTCATTTTATTTGTCGATCTCGAGCTATATCTAAGTTTGTGGCTAACTTTTCTATACTACTTATTTCATTATTTTTAGTCACTTGCATCTTTAGATCCTTAAATCTACCTTCGTCTGTCTCAGCCTCTGCCGTTTTTTGACTGCTTTCTTTCTTTCTGTATTCATTTCTGCTTTTCAGTGAAATGTGCATCTTTCTAAGATCCGTGAGAGACTAGTTTGTTTATGTCCTGTAAAAATATGGACTTGATCGTCCTTAGCGATTCAACTTCTTAGTCTATTCAAGCCAGCATGAAAGTCACTGTTCCGGAAGCATCTATTTTTGTAGATGCGTATAGCTCAGTGGTTAGGTGCCCGGTCTTGTCTGGGCAAGGCTATTGCTGCCGCATTGAGGCGCAAGTTCGATCCCTGTTCATTCCGTCTGTTCTAATGTTTTCTCGTTTTTCATTTTATTTCTCGGTCTCGAGCTACTTCTATGTTTGTGGCTGACATTTCTATACTACTTATTTCATTATCTTCAGTCACTTGCATCTTTAGATCCTTAGATCTAGCTTCATCTGTCTCAGCCTCTGCCGTTTTTTGATTGCTTTCTTTATTTCTATATTCATTTCTGCTATTCAGTCAAATGTGCATCTACGATCCGTTAGAGGCTAGTTTGTTTATGACCTGTAAAATATGGTCTTGATCGTTTCTAGCCATTCAACTTCTTAGTCTATTCAAGCCAGCATTAAAGTCACTGTTCCCGAAGCATCTATTTTTTGTAGATGCGGACAGCTCAGTGGTTAAATGCCTAGTCTTGTCTCGGCAAGGCTACTGCTGCCGCATCGAGGCGCATGTTTGATCCCTGTTCATTCCATCTTTTCTAATATTTTCTCGTCTTTCATCTTATTTGTTGGTCTGGAGCTAAATCTAAGTTTCTGACTGATTTTTCTATACTACTTATTACATTAATCTTAGTCACTTGCATCTTTAGATCCTTAGATCTAGCTTCATCTGTCTCAACCTCTAACGTTGTTTGACTGCTTTCTTTATTTCTATATTCATTTCTTCTATTCAGTCAAATGTGCATCTACGATCCGTTAGAGGCTAGTTTGTTTATGACCTGTAAAATATGGACTTGATCGTTTCTAGCGATTCAACTTCTTAGTCTATTCAAGCCAGCATGAAAGTCACTGTTCCCGAAGCATCTATTTTTTGTAGATGCGGACAGCTCAGTGGTTAAGTGCCTAGTCTTGTCTCGGCAAGGCGATGGGTGCCGTATCGAGGCGCAGGTTCGATCCCTGTTCATTCATCTGTTCTAATGTTTTCTCGTCTTTCGTCTTTTTTGTCGGTCTCGAGCTAGATCTAAGTTTGTTAGTGACTTTTCTATGCTACTTATTTCATTATATTTAGTCACTTGCATCTTTAGATCCTTAGATCTAGCTTCATCTGTCTCAGCCTCTAACGTTGTTTGACTGCTCTCTTTATTTCTATATTCCTTTCTGCTATTTAGTCAAATGTGCATCTACGATCCGTTAGAGGCTTGTTTGTTTATGACCTGTAAAATATGGACTTGATCGTTTCTAGCGATTTAACTTCTTAGTCTATGCAAGCCAGCATGAAAGTCACTGTTCCCGAAGCATCTATTTTTGTAGATGCGGATAGCTCAGTGGTTAAGTGCCCGGTCTTGTCTCGGCAAGGCTATTGCTGCCGCATTGAGGCACAGGTTCCATCCCTGTTCATTCCATCTGTTCTAATGTTTTCTCGTTTTTCATTTTATTTGTCGATCTCGAGCTATATCTAAGTTTGTGGCTGACTTTTCTATACTACTTATTTCATTATTTTTAGTCACTTGCATCTTTAGATCCTTAAATCTACCTTCGTCTGTCTCAGCCTCTGCCGTTTTTTGACTGCTTTCTTTCTTTCTGTATTCATTTCTGCTTTTCAGTGAAATGTGCATCTTTCTAAGATCCGTGAGAGACTAGTTTGTTTATGTCCTGTAAAAATATGGACTTGATCGTTCTTAGCGATTCAACTTCTCAGTCTATTAAAGCCAGCATAAAAGTTACTGTTCCCGAAGCATCTATTTTTTGTAGATGCGGACAGCTCAGTGGTTAAGTGCCCGGTCTTGTCTCGGCAAGGCGATGGGTGCCGTATCGAGGCGCAGGTTCGATCCCTGTTCATTTTATCTGTTCTAATCTTTTCTCGTCTTTCGATTATTTCTCGGTCTCGAGCTAGATCTAAGTTTGTGGCTGATTTTTATATACTACTTATTTCATTATTTACAGTCACTTCCATCTTTAGATCCTTAGATCTAGCTTCCTCTGTCTCAGCCTCTAACGTTGTTTGACTGCTTTCTTTATTTCTATATTCATTTATGCTTTTCAGTCAAATGTGCATCTGTCTAAGATCCGTTAGAGGCTAGTTTGTTTATGTCCTGTAAAAATATGACATGATCGTTCTTAGCGATTCAACTTCTCACTCTATTCAAGCCAGCATGAAAGGGACTGTTCCCGAAGCATCTATTGTTTGTAGATTCGGATAGCTCAGTGGTTAAGAGCCCGGTCTTGTCTCGGCAAGGCGATGGATGCCGCATCGAGGCGCAGGTTCGATATCTTTTAATTCCATTCTGTTCTAATGTTTTCGCGTTTTTCGTCTTATTTGTCGGTCTCGAGCTAGATCTAAGTTTGTGTCTGACTTTTCTTTACAACTTATTTCATTATTTTCAGTCACTTGCATCTTTAGATCCTTAGATCTAGCTTCGTCTGTCTCAGCCTCTACCGTTGTTTGACTGCTAGCTTTATTTCAATATTCATTTGTGCTTTTCAGTCAAATCTGAATCTGAGATCCGTTAGAGGCTAGTTTGTTTATGTCCTGTAAAAATATGGACTTGATCGTTCTTAGCGATTCAACTTCTTAGTCTATTCAAGCCAGCATAAAAGTCACTGTTCCCGAATTATCAATATTTTTTTTGTAGATGCGGATAGCTCAGTGGTTAAGTGCCCGGTCTTGTCTCGGCAAGGCGATAAGTGGCGCATCGAGGCGCAGGTTCGATCCCTGTTCATTTCATCTGTTCTAATGTTTTCTCATCCTTCGTCTTATTTGTCGGTCTCGAGCTAGATCTAAGTTTGTTAGTGACTTTTCTATACTAGTTATTTCATTATTTTTAGTCACTTGCATCTTTAGATCCTTAAATCTAAACTTCCTCTGTCTCAGCCTCTAATGTTGTTTGACTGCTTTCTTTATTTCTATATTCATTTATGCTTTTCAGTCAAATGTGCATCTCTCTAAGATCCGTTAGAGGCTAGTTTCTTTATGTCCTGTAAAAATATGACATGATCGTTCTTAGCGATTCAACTTCTCAGTCTATTCAAGCCAGCATGAAAGTCACTGTTCCCGAAGCATCTATTGTTTGTAGATTCGGATAGCTCAGTGGTTAAGTGCCCGGTCTTGTCTCGGCAAGGCGATGGCTGCCGCATCGAGGCGCAGGTTCGATATCTTTTCATTCCATCTGTTCTAATCTTTTCTCGTCTTTCGATTATTTCTCGGTCTCGAGCTAGATCTAAGTTTGTGGTTGACTTTTCTATACTAATGTTTTCAATTTTTTTCAGTCACTTCCATCTTTAGATCCTTCGATCTAGCTTTGTCTCTCTCAGCCTCTACCGTTGTTTGACTCCTATCTTTATTTCTATATTCATTTCTGCTTTTTGGTCAAATGTGAATCTAAGATCCGTTAGAGGCTAGTTTGTTAATGTCCTGTAAAAATATGGACTTGATCGTTCTTAGCGATTAAACTTCTTAGTCTATTTAAGCGAGCATAAAAGTCACTGTTCCCGAAACATCTATTTTTTGTAGATGCGGACAGCTCAGTGGTTAAGTGCCTAGTCTTTTCTCGGCAAGGCGATGGGTGCCGTATCGGGGCGCAGGTTCGATCCCTGTTCATTCCATCTGTTCTAATGTTTTCTCGTCTTTCGTCTTATTTGTCAATCTCGAGCTATATCTAAGTTTGTGGCTGACTTTTCTATTCTACTTATTTCATTATTTTTAGTCACTTGCATCTTTAGATCCTTAAATCTACCTTCCTCTGTCTCAGCCTCTGCCGTTTTTTGACTGCTTTCTTTATTTCTATCTTCATTTATGCTTTTCAGTCAAATGTGCATCTTTCTAAGATCCGTTAGAGGCTAGTTTGTTTATGTCCTGTAAAAATATGACATGATCGTTCTTAGCGATTTAACTTCTTAGTCTATTCAAGCCAGCATGAAAATCACTGTTCCCGAAGCATCTATTTTTTTTGTAGATGCGGATAGCTCAGTGGTTAAGTGCCCGGTCTTGTCTCGGCAAGGCGATAGGTGCCGCATCGAGGTGCAGGTTCGATCCCTGTTCATTCCATATGTTCTAATCTTTTCTCGTTTTTCATTTTATTTGTCGGTCTCGAACTACTTCTATGTTTGTGGCTGACTTTTCTATATTACTTATTACATTAATTTTAGTCACTTGCATCTTTAGATCCTTCGATCTAGCTTCGACTGTCTGAGCCTCTACCGTTGTTTGACTGCTAGCTTTATTTCAATATTCATTTGTGCTTTTCAGTCAAATGTGAATCTAAGATCCGTTCGAGGCTAGGTTGTTTATGTCCTGTAAAAATATGGACTTGATCGTTCGTAGCGATTCAACTTGTTAGTCTATTCAAGCCAGCATAAAAGTCACTGTTCCCGAATTATCTATTTTTTTTTTTTTTTTGTAGATGCGGATAGCTCAGTGGTTAAGTGCCCGGTCTTGTCTCGGCAAGGCGATGGGTGCCGTATCGAGGCGCAGGTTCGATCCCTGTTCATTCCATCTGTTCTAATGTTTTCTCACTTTTCATTTTATTTGTCGGTCTCGAGCTACTTCTATGTTTGTGGCTGACTTTTCTATACTATTTATTTCATTATCTTCAGTCACTTGCATCTTTCGATCCTTAGATCTAGCTTCATCTGTCTCAGCCTCTAACGTTGTTTGACTGCTTTCTTTATTTCTATATTCATTTCTGCTATTCAGTCAAATGTGCATCTACGATCCGTTAGAGGCTAGTTTGTTTATGACCTGTAAAATATAGTCTTGATCGTTTCTAGCGATTCAACGTCTTAGTCTATTCAAGCCAGCATAAAAGTCAGTGTTCCCGAAACATCTATTTTTTTGTAGATGCGGACAGCTCAGTGGTTAATTGCCTAGTCTTGTCTCGGCAAGGCGATGGGTGCCGTATCGGGGCGCAGGTTCGATCCCTGTTCATTCCATCTGTTCTAATGTTTTCTCGTCTTTCGTCTTATTTGTCGATCTCGAGCTATATCTAAGTTTGTGGCTGACTTTTCTATTCTACTTATTTCATTATTTTTAGTCACTTGCATCTTTAGATCCTTAAATCTACCTTCCTCTGTCTCAGCCTCTGCCGTTTTTTGACTGCTTTCTTTATTTCTATCTTCATTTATGCTTTTCAGTCAAATGTGCATCTTTCTAAGATCCGTTAGAGGCTAGTTTGTTTATGTCCTGTAAAAATATGACATGATCGTTCTTAGAGATTCAACTTCTCAGTCTATTCAAGCCAGCATAAAAGTCACTATTCCCGAAGCATCTATTGTTTGTAGATTCGGATAGCTCAGTGGTTAAGTGCCCGGTCTTGTCTCGGCAAGGCGATAGGTGCCGCATCGAGGTGCAGGTTCGATCCCTGTTCATTCCATCTGTTCAAATGTTTTCTCGTTTTTCATTTTATTTGTCGGTCTCGAGCTACTTCTATGTTTGTGGCTGACTTTTATATATTACTTATTACATTAATTTTAGTCACTTGCATCTTTAGATCCTTCGATCTAGCTTCGACTGTCTAAGCCTCTACCGTTGTTTGACTGCTAGCTTTATTTCAATATTCATTTGTGCTTTTCAGTCAAATGTGAATCTAAGATCCGTTCGAGGCTACTTTGTTTATGTCCTGTAAAAATATGGACTTGATCGTTCTTAGCGATTCAACTTCTTAGTCTATTTAAGCGAGCATAAAAGTCACTGTTCCCGAAGCATCTATTTTTTTTTTGTAGATGCGGATAGCTCAGTGGTTAAGTTCCCGGTCTTGTCTCGGCAAGGCGATAGGTGC